>CM059189.1:99240870-99612131 GCA_030323885.1 Branchipolynoe longqiensis | reverse complement strand
GTGTAGACCCTCCCTTCAGCCGGTTTTATCCCGGGCTGCAAAAAAGGCCTTTCGAGGATTTTAATTGTTTACCGCCTTCCGTCCATGATGTCCTCGCACGGGACGCCGGGCCGGTCGTTTGAGACGATGGACTTATTCATGAATATGGAAGTCCTGGCCCATTCGGGTAAATCTTTGACGCAGTCAAAGTGTCTTGCGACAGACATGTGGGAACGCTTCAAAAAGAGTTGAAGAAACTAAGGCGGAGGCAAAAAACCCCAAGTCAAGGCGGCCGACGATCTTTACCGCTTCATGATGGATCATTATGATCGACAGCTTCACCAATGGCAGGAAATAAAACATGAAGTTCAATTTATTTTCGGTTTTTCTCCCCCTTCAGTGGGATGGCATGCGGGATTTGAATTATTCCCGTCCCACAGTCCACTTTTCCGTGTAACTTTACTGGAAAGTGGGAAAAAAGCGGGGGTCTTCCCCTTCTGGAGACCCTCAGCTACTGTACAGAGGAATATTCCTCTGCTGCCCCGCTGCTCTAGCGAAATGGATCCCGGGGACAGACAGTCCAGCCCTTGGGCCCCTACGTTGCCCGGCGCAACCTGCGCCCCCCGTGGTTTCCATGGGGGAAAACCAAAAACACCCTAAGGGAGGTCAATGTGGGGGCCCGGAGATGCTCCGCCTACCTTGATTCCGCACCCCCCTTTGATGTGGAAACGTCCCGCTCCCATCTATGAGGGGGAAAAAAGTACCGCTTCCCTGTGAGGGCGGAAAAGTACCGCTTCCACCTGCGGGGGCGGAAAATCGTGCCGCTTCCACCTGCGAGGGTGGAAATCGTACCCTTCCACCTGCGACGGGGGAAGTCTGGCCCCCCCGCCGGCCCCACCTCCGAGGATAGCACTGTGTCCCCTTTAATGAAATCGTCTTTGGAAATTTTTGCAGCTGTTGCAAAGTTTTCAAGATCCAATACGCACGGATTGCCCCCCATCACGAACCACGAAGCCTTTGGAGCACCGCGCCGACGACCCGAACAGTTGTCTCCTTTTTACCTTGCCGGTAACTCCGGGGGGGGCCCGCCCCCCCAGGAAACCCCCTGGTTTTCACCTCAAAGGGGAGGGAGAATATTGGATGCGTTTTTCCGACATAACCGTCTGCTCAGGGATTGGATACTGACAAAAGTATGGGTCCCGTCCGAAAATTTCCGCCTGCCCGCGAGCCCCCCCCTCTCCCACCCAGGGGAAAGGGGTTCCTGACGATTCAGGAAAATGGGAAGAGAAAACCCCAGAAATAGGCTCGGGCCCATAGTCAAATAGTGTACATAAAGAGGTTAGCCTATGGTCAAAAAACCCTGTTCCACTTAATGAAACGTTTAAAGAAAAATTTGCTAACCCTAAAACAATATATAAAAGCGGGACCAGCTTCATAAAGTACTTAAAGGGTCAGCTAAAATTTTCATAATTAATATTAAAAAATCAAATTTTTTTTTTTAAAAAGGGACGGTTTAAAAATGTAACATAATTATTCATATTCTACTTCTAATAAGTCTGATCCCTTTCTAAACCATTACTTGTGATTAATATTCTCTTTTTCCCTTTTTGCCATAATTTCCAAACTACATGCCCCGGGGGCCGCGGCTCCACCCGGAGTGTGCGCGGGTTTTGCGGGGGGAAACTAGGCCATTCCCAAACCCCTCCCCCCCTTCACCAAGGCGCGGCCCCCCGTTGGACCTGGAGGGTACCTCCGAACCCGCCCTCATCATCTCTCGTCCGGGGGGCCCCCAAGGGGATCGTTTGGGGGACATTTTTCATTTGGATTTCGGTTGGGGGGCAAAAAGGGATACTCTTTATTCAAAAAAACACAATTACATAAAAATTTTTTACCCACCCCGATCAAATATTTTAATTAGGGAAAACAGAGGGTCAGATTTAACAATTTTAAGTGCTAGATTGTAAAATTATTTCCCTTCCCATGTGTTGTCATAAATTTTCTCTGAGGGCAACTTGTAGTAGAAAAATTTAATCGTACGGGGCAGTTTATAATTAACATTAAAATTTGGGATCTCTTAAAAAATAACTAAATAATAATATACCCATAACATATGTAAAGATAATAAAAAATAGAATACAAATATAATAAACTCTAGGGCCAGGGGAAATGAGGATCATTATTATAAAATACAGTATTCCAAATTACTATGAGTCGAGAATATCGCTGTAATATAAATCTACTGTTCCAAATTGCTTTATTATCCAAAATAATTCACTTGTGTTGGAGGATTCCTTGAATAAAAAGTCAAGTAAAAATTTAACTAAAATAAAAATAAAAAAAAACATCCTGCCTCTCAAGATGGAAGAGTCGTTCCCCAGGCAGGAAGTAGAAAGATATAATACCCCACTATTTCAAAATTTGCACACCGTGCAGCCAATTCAACTATTTCATCATAAATTAAAAAAAAGCAGGTAACACCGCTGAATTACGATGCGATAATAATACAATCTAATTATATATGTATGATCCTTGTGCGGCACACGCGCCTTTCGAGAAAAAACATTCCCCATTACAGTTGCTACGTACACTAAGATGTAAATAAACCCAATGTAATAAAAGGTGGACATATGATGTGACTTAGCCTATTATCCAAGAAATTTAGTTGTTACACACCGATTCGCCCCAAGGAGAACGTGAATTTCGCGCATTTGATGCGCATGCGCGCACGAGGGTACAGTGTTGGACAGGTCATGACCGAGTATGTTCACCCATCGCGGGAGGAAGTATTAATAATTCGCATATAACGCATTAACAATTTCCCTCTGAGGAGCACCAGCATGTGAGTTGACGTTTTGGGTTTTATGAATATAGGTAATATAAGTTAGTCACTTATTTATAGTAATCTCTATCAAATTTGCAGTAAAAGTTCTCACTATATTGTCGATAGAGATGGGTTTAGAATACTTTCAGCCGTGATCATGGAGACATTGTAATTTATTTCAATTAGCGACTTGTGAAAGCATTATCCCGATCAAAGAAGGCATGTACTCGCTAGTTTGACGTTTTACATGAGTTATATTGCTTGAAAGCTATGTTATGCCATGCGAGACCTCTGCGAAGGCCTCGGATGGTCACATTTCTCATAGAAAAAAAAAAACAGTTTTATATCAAGACATATTAACGGTAGTGCCTTGTGGGTAATAAAAAAGCCGTACGGGACAATGAGCTCGCATGCGCATTTCTGTAGATGTCGAAAGATAAACTCTGAGTATAAAAAAGACAATGTGTAAGCACATCCTGCATCAACGCACATCGCCGAAACGGTTATCTTAACGCGCGCTTGCGACCGCCAGTTGAGTCAACCTTGTCGGGCGGCCTTGCCACTCTTATGATAGTACTTGCTTACGATAGTCAGGGACTGTCGGATTGTCTCATTTGAGGTCTAATGCGCCATTAGCTGAAACAACGAATACACTGGCTGAGCCACTGCACATTTCTTAAAAGTAACATGAGTATACATAATGTAGAGAATCAAACCGAGCAAGACGCACATACCGCGCACCTCGCATGCTAGTATGTGCTTCTGCAAGTTAATTGCGCGTGCTCAGGAACGCCACTCTTTTATGTTTTTTCAGAAAATTCATAGAGTCACTAGGAGACTAACGGCCTACCAGCCTGCTCTCATGCATAAGAGCCAGATACGCAGCTTTTTGCACGTGTTATCATTTCTTCAATGCTGGGGGTGGTCGCAACAAGAGGGTTGCCTAATGTGAGAGTAACCTTTTGTCACATTCAGGGCATATGCCATAGCTGATCCACGCGATAGCCGAGCATGGCCCACCCAATTATAATGTAACTGTGTAATACCTACCAGTGATATATATTATGAGCCCGAGCACAAAGCACGCAAATTGCAGCGCTCTTATCTATAAAGAAGATACAGTGCCCGCCTTATAATTGCGCGACGGCTCATAACTCATCCACGCCACCTAATGAGTCACTGAGAGAACTGTACGGCCTACAGCCTGCTACTCCTGCATACTGGCAGCGCAGTTATGCTGGTGTATTTTAGTAGACTAAACATGGTTGCGGGAGTGATGATCCCATTACCATGGTCGGGCAGTAAGCGTTGGTGACGGTGCCACCAAATTGGGGAACTGCGCCGGGAGGTATTTAAATTATGCGGAGACCACATGGGTTTTTCCCATCGGGAGTACCACGACGGAATTACTCGGTGCCCACAATTGAACTCACACGGTCGTGGAGTACAGATCTTAACTATGTAACGGTGCCCATACATAGGTAAGATCCGGTCGGGAAGTACTTTTATATATGAGTAGCGGGGGCCCCGCCGGTCCGCCCTCGCGTAATGCCTGCACCTCACATTTTAGTGTCTCCACCAAAAACTCAAAGCCCGTATGAGGATGCAGAGCCACATAAATAAGCATAGGAAGCAAGAAATCCACCTATGATTTTGAGCCGGGAGGTTCGAGTACTGCCTTGCGCACGCCAGCGATTAAATAAAAAAAATGCGAGTGAAATCATTATTTCCGCACTAGTATTTAATGCAGTATACATGTAAATGAGAAATAATCTAGAAATAAGGAAGGCAGAACATACCCACCACGGAACTCGGCATTCTGGGCCGGTCAGGCGGGTTTTATGCCGTCCCGCTCTTCGTACGAGATAACTACCCTACAGCCAAGTCTTATGCCGTATATGTACATAGAGACCTCCATTATTGCAGAGCTAGCATCGTCTAATCTGTTTCTGGTTCCCACCATCGACAGAATCATATAGGGTTCCATCCACTGTAAATTTTATCACATTAGGGACAACATCACCACAGGCCTCGTAGCAAATTCGCCGTGAGACTGGACCGATGCAAATCTATCATTCATTGAATAATCGACCCAGATTCACTCACGTGGGTCTTCGCGGTGTGATTAAATTTATTCTTTCGGCAGTTTCAATATTTGCTTGTGATGCTTCCATTTTTATATCATGCGCCCACCCATAGATTTCTAGCCCTAACAACACGAATCCTGGTCACCGCGCCATGCTACACACGAGTCAAAATGCGGCAAGAGGTTGCTCAGTAAATTACAAACATTAGAAACTTACTATTCGATATCATATAATGAATCCTGTTCTGGCGCAAGTAACATGCGCGTAATAGAACTGTTTATCATGTAGTATGCCACTGTCACACAGCCACCCTCTATCACTGAGTCCATTGTATTTCTCACATATACTACAGTGAGTGGTTAAATCTTTCTATAATACTTATAATGGGCAGGCTATTAATGTCCAAGCTAATATATTCTCTCTGAGGGCAAATCAGCAAATTGGTAGTAGACAATCAACTAATACATATTTGTCACATATCGCTCATCTATTAGATAACATAAATATCCAAACACAAAACATATAATATCTAATAATAATATTTTCTCACATATTTACATTATATCAATGACAATATAAAAAAACTCACAAAGCATTACTAATTTATAATACCATACAATATATTCTCACCACGTATTTAACGTTTTTTAGTATATATATGTCGTGGGGGTGATGAAAATGGGAAATACTGCGCCTAGAGCGGGACTCGAACCCACATCTCTTTGCATTCCGGGCCAGTGTGCTAACCATTACACCACCTAGGCTCCCTGATATCAATACACTCCCCACGCCTACCTGTCTAGTGGTTACTTGCCTGAGAGGTCAGTGCAGACCACTACACTCGTCCCCCTGGAATTGTAAGTCTTGTAATGCTTACAATTACATACATACAGGCAATGCACTAACACATACATACACAGGGTAGGTTCAACAACCATACAGCGCAAAGCTTGTACAGGATCCTGATCACCGCAACCAGTGTCATGGGGGTGATGAAAATTGGAAATATTGTGCCTAGAGCGGGACTCGAACCCACATCTCTTTGCATTCCGGGCCAGTGTGCTAACCATTACACCACCTAGGCTCCCTGATATCAATCACACTCCCCACGCCTACCTGTCTCATGTGGTTACTTGCCTGAGAGGTCAGTGCAGACCACTACACGTGTCAGAGTGCCCCCTGGAATTGTCAAGTCTTGTAATGACTTACAATTACATACATTCCGAGGCCAATGCAACTTAACACATCCATACATACAGGGTCAGGTTCAACAACCATACAGCAGTGTCGCAAACAGCTTCTGTACAGAGAATCACAGATCACCGGCGCAACTCAGTGTCGTGGGGGCGCATGAAACAACGGGAAATATTGCGCCCTAGAAGCGGGACTACGAACCCACGACGACTTCTTAGCGATTCACGCGGCCCAGTGTAGGCGAACACATTACACACCACCAGGCTCACCTGCACATCAATACACGCCCCAACGCCTAACCTGTACTATGTGAGTTACTTGCCTGAGAGGGTCAGAGGCAGCGACCACTAGTCAACATATATATATATATAAAAACAAAAAAAATCAACGACGTACACAACAACAAGAGACGGGAACCAGCAATTTCCATAGTTCCAGCTTACCTACCTAATCCTATCGTTTGTGCGAGGATCCGTCACAGTTTAGCCTGGTGAGCTCGTCGAGCATTCACATTCAGACGATATGATGTAAGTACCAAAAGGGTATTGTGGGATAAGTTGTCTGTCAAGCTAGGCTGTATTCAGTGAGAAGGAATTCGACGGACTCACACACCGTGATGTCCAGGTTCAATAATGATATTTTCACATATTACATAATATATAAATAAATATAAAAACACTAAGAAGCATTAATATCTTAATAATAATATTTTATCACACTAATTATACAGTAGTATGATAAGTAAATATAACAAAAAACACAAAATCATTAATCTTTTAATAATAAATCAATTCTCACATGCATTAACGTTATATACAAATATACATAATACAACAAAGCTCGTAAGTGCATATCACGGCAAGGGCGACAACCATGTGAGGACGAGAAAAGCTTATCTTTTCCGCAGGCAGACGCCCGTACCCTACACAAGACAAAGTTAGATAGCAGAGGACGGTATCGATTACGCCTGAGCCTATGCCATATCAGACCGGGGACGGCCGCGGCCACACGTCCTCGCCGAGTCCGAGTCCCCCGCCCGCCAGAAACCCAGCCAGTCTGCCTTTCAAAGAGCGAGATAAAAAAAAAAATAAAAAGAATAAAAAAAAAATCGCAGTCAGGTATTTCTTATGCCTCAGCGGTGGTGGATCCTCCCACAGAGGACCCGCCTCTCGAACGGAACCGAGCGGCGCAAATCGCGCGCGGCGGCGAGGAACTCGACAACAGTATTGGGGAGAAGGAAAGCGCGCGCTTGGCCGCCCTTCGCCCTAAGCCCGCGGCAGCCCCTACCCCGATACCGGCGCCACACCCAACCTCGCGAAAACGCAAGGGCACTAAAACCCTTGGATCCTACACTGCCCGACAGTGGGACCCATTCCCCGCCTCGCTCCGTCGCGACTTAAAGCGACGAGCTTCCGAGATGGCCACCGCGAGCCTTCCCAACCGACGCGCAGCCATCCACTAGTACAGACGCTCCATTCCAGCCGGATTTATCCCCGGCTGCAAAGAAGCGCCTTATAGAGCGTTATAATTGCTTACCGCCTTCCGTCCATGAGGTCCTCGCGCGGGGACTCCGGCCCGGAGTCAATTGAGACAATGGACTTTTTCATGAATATGGTAAGTTCTATGTCCACTTTCTGGGTAAATCGTCTGGACGCAGTCAAAGTGACTTGCGCGCAGACGATGTGGGAAACTTCTCAAAAGGAGATTGAGGATACTAAGGCAGAGGCGAAAGCCCAAGTCAAGGCGGCCGACGATCGTTACCGTTTTATGATGGATCATTATGATCGACAGCTCCACCAATGGGAGGAGATGAACATGAAGTTCAACTTCAGGTTCGGCGTATCCGCCCTGCAGTGGGACGGCTCTTTTGAGACGTTGGATTTTTCCGGCGTCCCACAGTCCGTCCTCCGACCGTACTTCACTGGCAGTACGGAAACCGCGCAGGTCTCTGCTTCTGGAGACCATTCAGCGAATGTGGCAGAGGAGTCTACTTCCTCTGCTGCGCCAGCTGCTCAAGTAAAATGGATCCCGGGGAGCGCCACAGTCAAGCCCTTGGGACCCTACGTTCCGCGTACGCAAAACGCGCCCCCCATGGTTTCCCATAAGGGGAAAACCGACAAGCCTAAGGGGAGATCAGCCGTGGCAAGCCCAGATTTGCTGCCGCCTACCCTGAGTCCACACCCATCTATGAGTGTGGATATTGTACCGTCCCCGCCTTTACGTGAGGAAATCGTACCGCTTCCACCCGCGAGGGCGGAAATCGTGCCGCTTCCACCTATGATGGCGGAAGTCGTGGCCCCACCGCCACGTTCACCTCCGAGGGATCCCATTGTATCCCCCGTTAATGTCGAGTCGTCGCTGAGTAGTTTTGCAGAATGCTTGCAAAGTTTTTAACGAACAGACCGCACGTGACTGCGCGCATTTGGCGCCGGCTTCACGTATCACGACGCCGTTGTTAGCACCAGAGCACGACGACCTCGAACAGTTATCACCGTTCACCTTACCGGTAACTCCTGGAGGGGCCCGCCCCCCTCAGGCGAAACTCCGCTGATTTTTTACCTCCGACGAGGAGGGAGAGTATTCGGATGCGATCTCCCGATATAACAGTATGTTCGGTAAATATGGATGCCGACGAAATCCCGGAACCAAGGGCCGGATCACCGCCTGCCTGCGAGCCCCACTCAACCGAGCTCCAGGAAGAGCTTCCTGATCGATTAAGGGGAAAGTAATCCCCACCGTGAATAGGCTAGGCCTATAATTAATAATGTATTTTATTATAATACATAACAGTAAAATATTGAGATCACCTACAATATTCAAACGCGTAATCAAATATGTGTACAGTAAAGAGGCTTAGCCTATAGTCGACACGTGCTCCACTTAAATAAAGTACGTTAACGATAAATATTGCTACTCCTAATACAATATATAAATGCGTACCAGCTATGCATAATGTACTAAGGCTCAGCCTAGAATTTTCGCATAATTAACATCAAATAATCAATTTTCAAAATTAGGGACGGGTTTAAACATATTAACATAATTATTTCCATATTCTACATTCTAATAAGTCTGATCCTCTGCTAAACCATAACTTGTGTATTAATATTCTCTCTTTTCCTTTAACTTCCATGACGCATAATTTCACAATACTACACTGCCCCCGGGAGCCGCGACAACCACCAGGAGTCGTGCGCGGGTTTCGCGGGGGGGAAACCAGGCGCATTCCAGGACCACACGCGCCCCATTCACCAAGGCGCGGCACGCGTTGGACCTGGACGGCGTACCCTCAGCGAGACCCAGCCATCTTCATCTCACGCTCCAGGGCACCACAATGGGTATCGTTTGGGGCACATATACATTCCGGGATTTCGGTTGGGGCCGCAAAGGGTATTATCCTATTATGTCAAGTTAGCACAATTACACTAAATACTTTTCACACCACCCCGCATATAAATATTCCTATAATTAGGCAGAACACGGAGGATCAGATTTAACTATTTTATTATCGCTAAATTAACTAATAATTATATCCTTCCTATATCGTTAGTCATAAATTTTCTCTGAGGGCAGCAGCTGGTAGTAGAAAATTTAATCGTAACGGGCAGTTTATAAATTAACATTAAAATTGGATAGAAATATAACTTAATAATATATCCATACCAAAAGGTAAAATAAAATAATTTAAAAAAAAAAAAAATGTAAAATTAAAAAAATATATATCTCTAGGCCAGGCGGAAATGAGGGATCATTATTATAAATACCATATTCCAAATTACTTATGTCGAGCAAATCGCTGTAATAACTACGTTCTAAATTACTCGCGAAATTAATTCCTTGGTTCCTTGAATAAAAAGTCAAGTAAAAAATTTAACCAAATAAAAAAATAGACATCCTGCCATCCTCACAGGAAACGTTCCCCAGGCCGGGAAGAGAAAGAATAATACCCCACTATTTCAAATTTGCCCACGTGCACCCAATTTAACTATTTCATCTGGATTAAAACAAAGCATGTAACACCTGCAGAATACATGCCATAATAATAAAATTATATATATATCCTTGTGCGGCCTGCTTTCGGGAAAACACTTAGGTCCACACTAAATGTAAATAACCGATTGTAATATATTGTACATATGTGTAGACTTTGCATATTATCCAAGAAGTAACTTGTAGTACACACCGTCCCCATGGGACACGAATTGCGCGCGCCCATTAATACGCAGTTTCGCGCACGAGGGTACCGTACTGGCGGTGTGATGCTGGAGTATGGTTCCCCCATCACGGGGAAATATAACAATTAGCATATAAACCTTAATAAATTCCCTCTGAGGGGCACCAGCTTGTGAGTTGCCATAGTGTAATATAATTTAGCCTTTTTTTTAATAAGTATCTCTTCCAAATTGGCGTAAAAGTTCTCACTATATTCAATAAGAGGTTTAAATACGTTTCAAAGTTTCAGAATAAACACAAATACGCATGTACATGCGAACATACTCCTGCAGTTGAAAATAATATTAGAGGAGATAACATAAAATACGGTAGATTTGTACGTATTTAGAAAATGGTCCTGAATTCCAAGTTAGCGATGTCACATTTCTGTAAAACGCAGTATTTTCATACATATAACGGTAGTGCCTTGTGGCGAATACAAAACGCCGTACGGTCATGTGCCGATGCGCATTTCATGGAGACGTCGAAATAAACTTAGGTAGAATAGCAAATAAACAACACTGTCAACGCATATCGCGCGCACGAACGACGAGCGGATTTACTTAAACGCGCGCTTTTGCGCCGCCGTGATGTCAACCTTGTCGGGCGATTGCCCATAATGCCCTGCATACTTAGTCTGGCTGTCGGATTGTCATTTAGGTCTATGCCATAGCTGAAACAACGAAAGCTGGCATGGCCCACATTTCTTAAAAGTAACTGGTATACATATGTAGAAATCAACCGAGCAGACGCAAATTGCGCGCTCGCTTTGTTTGTTTGTTTGTTTGTTGTTGTTTTACGTCCTAGCAACATCTAAGGTCATATCAGGACGGGTACCGACTTGTGACAGTGCGCATCCTGGCGACTTTATAGTGCTGTCTCACTGGGGAAACCAGGCCGCCGGGACCATGACCTGGTATCCCACTCAGTCACATTATCCTGACACTGAGCACACCAGTCCTTGCCCTGTCCTAAGTAATGCCGAGCGCCTGGCTAGGAATAGTGACAAGCACCAATTTTCAAGTCATTGGGTTTGACTCGACCATGGCCCGAACCCACGAACCCCACGATCTACAGCACGGGAGGCGGACGCTCCAGCTCATTCGGCCATCCCGTGCTGGTCTCTTAAATGAAAGAATTAATTGATAAAAATTGTTTTTAATGAACTATAATGAGGCCGGTAGTCAGACCAGCTGCCCTCAAAAAGGCCAAAATGTTTGTTGTTCTACTTTAGTAAAAGGTCACGCATACTGTCTGCAGTGTAGAATTGTTGGCGCAGGTCCAAAAAGTCAACACAACTGAGTAAAATGTGTTTGAGTGTCAGTGGGGACTGACACCCAATACATTCAGGGGGAGGTTCCCCCTTGAGCAGAGAAAGCATGTGTAAGCCACGAGTGGCCAATACGGCAGCGGCTAAGGGACCACTTGGTCCGCCGACCTCGCGCATGGGTCTGTGGTGGGTTTCCCACAGATGGTTCAATTTCTTTAAGTTTATTGATGATATTTTCATCCCACTCATGTTGCCAGTTTGGATTTTATGTGGGTAGCTATTAGTGGTTTCAGATCAGAGTGAGGGATCAGACACGGTTCAAGATCACAGTTCAGGGCCCTCTTCGCAGCCCGATCAGCTCGTTCGTTCCTTGTATGCCGGCATGGCCAGGAACCCAGCACAGGTGGATGTCATAACCCATATCGTTGCCAGTTGGTCCATTTTATAGATGACCGTTGCTAGAATAGGGTGATTTGTTTTCAGTCCAGCAACAGCCAGGAGGCAGGAGAACGAATCACTGTATATAACATAGTTAGTGTGGTTGGGATACCTCGATACACTCCAAAGCAAGAAGGAGTGCTCGGGCTTCTCGCAGTGAAAATCGAGCTCTGATCGGGCAAGCGTACGCCAAACTTTTTGCGTTGGCAGGACTGCCGCAGCAGCTACCCGGCTTTGGTCTTTCGAACCATCAGTGTATATGGAGAGATGGTCTGCAAACTGCCCTTGAATCTCTGCATGCAGTCCTTGGTATTCGAGTGGATGTGTCCCAGACTTCCTCAGTTCCGTGAGTCGGAGGATAACTGATGGATTTCCTCAACGACCACGGGGGATGTTCTGGGACTTTGGAATCCTCCAACACGTTCAAATCCACGCCCAAGGCTTCCAAATGAGGTTTCATTCGGAGCCTCAGTGGCCGGATGTAATTCGGCCTGGCTTCATACCTGGATTCATCATGTTGCTCAAATAGACAATTGTGTGCAGGATTCAATGCATTAGTTTTGATCTTGACTACATATTGCATGGCCAGTTTGAATTCTCCTGTTGTTAAGTGATGGTTCATTGGCTTCGACGTAGAGGCTCTGAAACCGGTGAGGTGCGGAAGGCCCCAAAGGGGCCAGGCGCAGCCCTGGTGGTGGACCGTGTCTAGCAGCCCAATGTACGATTTCCTTGCGGAACCGTATACTATGCTTCCGTAATCCACTCGTGACCGAACCAAGGTTCGGTACACGGAGAGTAGAACATCTCTGTCCGCTCCCCACTCTGAGCTGGACAACACCCTCAGAATGTCTAGCGCTTTCAGGCATCTTGTTTTCAGGTACTTTATATGTGGCATGAAAGACAGTTTTGCGTCGAAAATGAGGCCCAAAAATTTGGTTTCCTCAACGACTTTAATGGGATCCCCATCAAGGGTCTTGGAAAATTTGAATCCGTTCAGAACTGACCATCGATGGATCCCATTTATGCTTAGTTGAAGTTGTCTCTCTATGACATTCATGTTAGCACCGCTGTAATATAAAACAAAGTCCTCCATGAAAAAGACTGCAGGAGACCCCTCGCTTTACAGCAGCAGCAATACCATTGACCTTGACTCCCGAAAAGGGTCACGGCCAGTATGCTGCCCTGGGGCACTCCTAGTTCCTGTGAGTGTAGGCTGGAATAGGTAGTCTTGACGCGGACGCGGACGCGGACATGCCTGAAGGCCAGAAAGTTCCTGATGAAAATTGGCAGGTGGCCACGAAGGCCAATAGCATGGAGATCCTCCATGATGCCTTGCTGCCACGTTGTGTCATAGGCTTTTTCGAGGTCGAAAAAGACAGCCACAACATGCTCCTTCTTAAGGAAAGCATCTCTTATGAAGGTCTCCATGCGTACCAAATGGTCGAGGGTGCTGTGGCCCCCATCTGAAGGCCACATTGGAGGTTGGTGGACAGGTGGTGTCCTGACTCCAGTAGCCAACGAGGCGGTTATTCACCATAACGCTCCATGGTTTTACAGATGCAGCTTGTGAGGGCTATGGACGATAGTTGTTGGCTTCACTCCGTCTTTACCGGGAGGCTTGGAATCGGTATTACTGTCACCTCCCGCCAAGAGGCAGGGACGACACCCGACTGCCAGATGTTGTTGAAGAGTTGAAGCAACAGTCTCAGCGCAGGCTCGGGGAGATGTTTCAAAAATTGATAATGAATTCCATCAGGTCCAACTGCTGTGTGCTCGCAGTTAATTGCGCGGCTCAGGAACGCCCCTTAAGTCCTAGGGACTACGGCCTACAGCCTGCTCTCTGCATAAGGCACGCAGTTTTGCTGTTCATTTATTAAATCTGGTGGTAGTCCAACATTACCGTTGTCATTCGGTAACCCCTTTTCATTCGGGCATATGTCATAGCTGATACATCGATAGCTGTCATCGCTCACTCTAAAAAAAGTAAACTGTGTAAACCTAGATACGTATTGACCGAGCAGACGCAAATCGCGCGCTCGAAGATACAGTGCCCGCATTTGTTTGCGCGGCTCATAAACGCCCTTGGAGTCCTGAGGACTATGGCCTACAGCCTGCTCTCTGCATAAGGCACGCAGTTTTGCTGATTATTTGTTGGATTAAAACTGGTTGCGAGTGGCAATCCCATTACCTGGTCGGGAGTAAGCGTGGTGCGGTGCCCCAATTGGGAAAATGCGCCGGGAGTATTTAATTCTGCGGAGCCCACATGGGTTTTCCCATCGGGAGTACCACGACTTACGGTGCCCACATTTGACTTTACGGTCGGGAGTACAATCTAAATGTACGGTGCCCAGATAGTAAGATCCGGTCGGGAGTATTTTATATATACGGGGCCCGCCGGTCGCCAGTAATGCGCCCTCCCATCTTCGTCTTGCCAGATGCTACGCTATGTGATAGGCACATACTATTGTTGTAGCGCTATCAACTGTAAATCCACCTATGATTTTGGCCAGAGTTGAGTACGCATTGAGCACACACATTTTAACGCAGCATATATTCTAAAAGGAACAATCTAAATAAGGAAAGAAATACCCCCAAGCACTCAGCATTGTCGGCGGGTTTTGTTCCCTTCAGGAGTAATCTTACAGCCAGGTCTATGTATAGGTAATAACCCATTATATTGCAGATGCAGCATCGTCTAATCGTATCTGGGCTTCCTCCACTGTAATTTTATTATTAAGACAACCCGCAGCCTTGTAGAATTCGCCGAGAACTGGACCGATAAATCTCTTCATGATGAATCGTCCAGTTCAATACATGGTTGCGGGGTGTGTTTAAATTTTGTCGGTAGTTCAATATTTCCTTGCGCTTCCATTTGTAAGATTCTCCCCATTTTTCTAGCCCACGATCTAGTAACAAGGGATTCACGAGTAAAATGCGCAGGGGCGTTAGTCAATATAAACATTATAACGCTATTCAGATAACATTTGGCGCAAGTAAAATGCGCGCCTCATTCAAAGGTTGCCAACAAGCGTACAGAACTACGCACGATTATAAGGGGATATTAATTTTTTAGTAATAAATTATCTCTGAGGGCACCAGCTGAGTATAGGGAATAAATATATTTCCCACATAGTAATAATAATATTTTATATTATAAAAACAATTATGGTTATAACGATATTATCATTGATATATTACACTTTAAAATATAAAATATATTTCCCACATAGTAATATATTTTTTATTATAAAAACATTATGGTTTACGATATCATGTATATAATAATATTTTTCCACTATTATAATATATAAAACATAGGTTATACGATTTATCATTGATTATATTATTATCGTCATTGATAATATATTTCCCACATAGTAATAATAATATTTTTCAGATAGTCTTCATGTGACAAAACCTTCCCAGGTATGGCCATCCTCGGCCATCCTTTCGCAAAGCAAAATGCGGCGGACAAGATCCTTGCAAATTATCTTCCGCCCATTATCCTCCGCCCATTATATTATAAAAACAATTATGGTTATAACGATATTATCATTGATATATTACACTTTAAAATATAAAAATATATTTCCCACATAGTAATAATAATATTTTATATTATAAAAACAATTATGGTTATAACGATATTATCATTGATATATTACACTTAAATATAAAATAACGTAATTTTTTCAGGAATAATATCTTTCCCACATAGTAATAATAATATTTTTCAGATAGTCTTCATGTGATAGAACCTTCCCAGGTATGGCCATCCTCTCGCGAAGCAAAATGCGGCGGACAAGATCCTTGCAAATTATCTTCCGCCCATTTGCGCGGAAGATATTTTTCTCTTTCTTACCCCCCCCTAAAGTGGATATGCAGAAGCGACATTCCAAATTTGGGTTGTCGGCTGTGGATATCCATTGTTACAGTTGTTGTTCATGTTATTATTCTCGCTACGAAATAAAACAGAAGAAGAGTTTTCCGGCCAGCAGCAACGGCCCCCAAGTACGTTCGCATCGCTGGAAGTCCGCCCAGGAGTCTTTTTGTGGGGCTTGATCCAGACAGGTCGGGGGTGTAAAATAGAGCAGTGCTTGTATTAGTTTGATCGTGACACCTCCGACATTTCATTGTTATACGCGGAAGCGTCGGTCCCGAGCGACCGACTACAGCGCCACATATGTTAATGTTAAGCAGGCTCACGGCTGACCTCCTATATGCCTTTATTAGGAGGATTGTTGCATTTTATTTTAATTTGGGGTTTTGCCATAGCTGATACATCGATAGCTGGCATAACCCACCCATGTACATGTATATTAAACCTGACATTAATAACTTTAACCAACTTTTTCATATGATAAATGGTAGTATTTTGCCGGGTCGCCGAAAAAAGTTTGGATTAACTGATCGTTTGGTTTAACCGAGCTTGGTTTAATGGGGTTGTACTGTAGTACAAAGAGTACTACTTTTCCAGACCCCCCCATACCCCCCCCCCCCCCCCCCCCGCACCCCCTGCCAAAGAAGTAGACATCAACATTTTACTACAGACCCAGAGGAGATGGCCAAATGAGTTAAGTGCTCATCTCCCGTGTTAGTAGGTCATGGGATTCAAGCCGCTGGGTTCGAAGCCTGGTTGACTCAAACCAATAAGTTAGAAGTTTATACTTGTTGCTAGTGAAGTGGGCGTGTCTACTCGCCTTGAGCAATTTGCGCACTCGTCCAACGGGCGCGCAAATTGCTTCCGCATGTGCACGCGAGGGTTCGCGGGGGTAAAGCGTTGCTTAGCGACTAGCTAAGCAACGGAAGGAGGTCGGGCGTTCGGGGCCTGACCCGGCAGACGTGTTTATTCGCGCTCTGTCATTTTCAGCCGATATTCGGTCTTTTTCTTATCTAAATTCTAAAACCAAGGTAATCAAATCACACGGGAGGAAAAGGGAGTTAGTAGCGCCTTAAATAGGTATGCATATTTCGCTGGTATCCTTGTTAGTTATGGTAAGAATAAAGTCGTGAGCTCTCGTGAAGGTGGACTGAGACGTTCCTTGCATTCTTTACTATCCTCCAGTATTATTGTGGATTAACCGCTATAGAAAACCTGATATTCGATTGCTTTATATGTAATTAAGGGCCTTAAGCCTAAGTAGGCCTTATGCAGTTACTTACTCCATCTGTGGGAATATAATGACAGACTATAACAGAATTTAACGTAGTGTTACTTCAAGGCGGAAATTAACGACATTAACTTAGAACTGATTATCAGTGACAGCGGCGGCATCCCTAGCCGTACGCGTACTTCTAGAATTATTCAGTAACACAATTAATATACCGAAATGCGAAGGGGACAGCCAGCTAGTTGAAATAACCTAACTTATAGAAGTAGGGAAACTTTAGGCCTATAGGCGCGCTCGTCGGCGAATTGCGTATGTAGATGAAACTCTGGCTGGCCGCCTTTAGCGCGGGGCGGACACCGACGGCGACGGACTAACTGCAGACGGGAGGAGGAGCCGCAGCAGCCCGCGGCAGGCTCAGGAATTTCACATGGAAATTATTACATAACATTAACACGTTAGGCTCGCCTTAGGCGGGGGCAGATTAGCCGAACGGTTAAACTACCTAACCTGACATTCTGCATTGCTAGTACAGGGCAAGGAGTAGTGGAATGAAGAAGACCAAATGTCTGCGATTAAAAATTCCCCAGCTTAATCAACTAATGTACAATGACTGGATGTGGTGGCCTAAAGGCCCAGTCACACCTTACCGGACTGGGGAACCGGACGAGAACCGGACACTGTCTAGTACTGTATGGCGATGTCCGGTACATGTCCGGTGGTGTCCACCGGTGTCCGGTACAAGTTTTGAACATGCACAAAACTTCTACCAGACACCGCCAGACTGACGTGTCCGGTTGGTGTCCAGTACATGTCCGGTACCCATCCGTACATGTCCGGTACCCATCCGTTGGTGTCCGGTTTGTCCGTTTTGTCCGGTACATGTCTGGTACCCATCCGTTACATGTCCGGTTCTCGTATGGTACATGTACGGTACTTCTCCAGTCGCCCGGCGGCAATTGACCCAATACCGCTCCATTTCGATACATTTCGATACATTTTGTGTACCGGAGAGCACCGGACTAGAAAATTCTTTGTCCGGGGGTCTCTGGTACTCAGTCCGGTACGGTGTGACAGGCGCTTTATGTACGACCAAAAAAACTCGCCGAAAATATCAACACTTTTTTTGGGATCAAACTATGGAAGTCTTGCTTTACTGTCAGCCTCCCTCCCCCCTATCATACGCTTTGTAGGACAGTGAAACCGTGCGCAGTGGCATAATCGGTAGAGCGCGGACCTCGCATGCGGAAGGTCGGGAGTTCGGTTCCAGGTAGAGTCCAACCAATAACTTTAAAATTGATACTTGCCGCTTCCTAGACTGGCGCTTGGCATTAATAGGATAGGCCAAGGACTGGTTAGCTCAGTGTCAGGATAATGTGACTGAATAGGATATCGGGTCATGGTGCCAGCTGCCTGATTTCCCAGTGGGACAGTACAACATAAAGTCGCCTTGAGCGTGCACTGTCACAAGTCAGTACCCATCCTGACATGACCTTAGATGTTGCTGTGATGTAAAACAACAAACAAAACAAAATGAATAGGACCGTGAAAATGTTGGCAAATTTGTAGGACCCGTAGGATGAGTTAACAAAGCCGTGAGTTACTTGTGTGCTGGTTGCTCGAGGACTTGACTGGAGTGATGGGTGAAGCGTGGTGTTCTCAGGACTCACAGAACTAGGTCTCATTCCTACAAACACCTGCCTGATCCTGGGTTTCTGTGTGTCAAACCGACTCCTGATATGGCACCGAATCTGCACGAATAGAAACAAATATATATATATATGTGCTATATAATTTATTACGTGAATATAAATAAAGAATAGTCCCTATTGTTTTTCGGTGCTCCTGTCCGGACACCTCTCACTTCCCAATGCCCCTTATTCTCTGCAGGCCCCCTTCCCCTGTAACCGGGCACTCTCTCCATCCCGCTGCCTGGAAACTGACTCCAATGGTCTCCCAGCTCTCACTTCAAAATCATATATACATATATAACATATATAAGTATATATATTCATATATATATATATTTATATATACATATAGCTGACTGTCCGAGAGGGTCTGGAGACGATAACGATCAGACACAGGTGGCTTATAGGTCAGAGCCCCTGACAGGTGGCGCCGGTGTGGCCAAACCTGGAACTAATCGATGGCACGGTTCACGTGAGGCAATATCGATATAACTGAAGATGATAGTGTTTGGTTTATATTCCCATAACTGATTATACAGCATACATATATATGTATATGAAGTGGGCGTGTCTACTCGCCTTGAGCAATTTGCGCACTCGTCCAACGGGCGCGCAAATTGCTTCCGCATGTGCACGCGACGGTTCGCGGGGGGTAAAGCGTTGCTTAGCGACTAGCTAAGCAACGAAAGAAGGTCGGGCGTTCGGGGCCTGACCCGGCAGACGTGTTTATTCGCGCTCTGTCATTTTCAGCCGATATTCGGTCTTTTTCTTATCTAAATTCTAAAACCAAGGTAATCAAATCACACGGGAGGAAAAGGGAGTTAGTAGCGCCTTAAATAGGTATGCATATTTCGCTGGTATCCTTGTTAGTTATGGTAAGAATAAAGTCGTGAGCTCTTGTGAAGGTGGACTGAGACGTTCCTTGCATTCTTTACTATCCTCCAGTATTATTGTGGATTAACCGCTATAGAAAACCTGATATTCGATTGCTTTATATGTAATTAAGGGCCTTAAGCCTAAGTAGGCCTTATGCAGTTACTTACTCCCTCTGTGGGAATATAATGACAGACTATAACAGAATTTAACGTAGTGTTACTTCAAGGCGGAAATTAACGACATTAACTTAGAACTGATTATCAGTGACAGCGGCGGCATCCCTAGCCGTACGCGTACTTCTAGAATTATTCAGTAACACAATTAATATACCGAGATGCGAAGGGGACAGCCAGCTAGTTGAAATAACCTAACTTATAGAAGTAGGGAAACTTTAGGCCTATAGGCGCGCTCGTCGGCGAATTGCGTATGTAGATGAAACTCTGGCTGGCCGCCTTTAGCGCGGGGCGGACACCGACGGCGACGGACTAACTGCAGACGGGAGGAGGAGCCGCAGCAGCCCGCGGCAGGCTCAGGAATTTCACATGGAAATTATTACATAACATTAACACGTTAGGCTCGCCTTAGGCGGGGGCAGATTAGCCGGACGGTTAAATATATATATACATATGTGACATATAATGTATTATATGAATATAAAAGGTGGAGCTTCAATCCTATGTGGTTTTATGAACCTTGTATTTAATTGCTTGCTATTTATTATGCAGGTCTTATTTATTTTGTGATATTTGCTGCGGGCAATAACCTGCTGCGCCCGGCTGACACCACCTCTGCTTAGCCATAGCCCAGCCAGAGCGCATCAGGATCACATGAGCTCCGAATTTTTTTACGGATTGTGTTGACTGATTATGTTGACTAATATGCCAATTGATTTCTGTGGTTTGTGCGGAGCTAGTCATGAGGGAGTGGAACCGGATTACTGTAGTATAAAGAGAAAAACACAGGACAGGTAGAACAACACGTAATGCGACTGCTAAAATGCCTAAATCAGCGGCAAAGGAGACAGACTTGCAACCGGCATTCTCTAAGCTGTCGTTGGCAGAGCAGCAGGAGACCGCTGGAAGGGAGATAGAGGAGCTAAGACGGGAAGACAAACTAGTAGAATTATGGGAGGAACGTGATCAGCTGTTGGCGGCGAGAAAGAAAAAGGGAGGATTCACCAGACCGAGGGAGAATGAGTCACAAGGTGGCAAGGACAACATGGACACCGGTGCCCATTGCAAGATGACGGACCTGGACCAACGGGTGTCGACCAGTACGACTGAGTTGGGGTAATCTACATATGGATGCTCACGAAACAGGTCACGGGACCGAAGAAGACGATGGCGTTCGTCTAGCAGTTCTTCCGCAGACAGTGTTGACAGGAAAATAAGAAGTAAGTGGTCACTTAAGAGACATGTTGAATCGAAGAAGGATGTGAAGAAGTTAAACTGTCACGAAATTGTTTGTGCTATGGCGGTCTGGGTATTGGAATCCCCGAAATGTCTACACAAGACCACAGGGCAATGTGGGAGCATGTGTACTACCAAGACAGTGCCCACTCAGATTATTACCTGCGCATACGTAAACTAGCAGCTGAGCGTGGTTTCGAGGATTTCTCCAGTACTTACACTGGGAAGAGTGTGCTTCATTATGGCCCAGACAATATAAAGAAAAAACATTCCTCCTCTACAAGTTTTGGTGACAAAAAGTGGGGCAACAGAGGTGGGAAACGAAACAGGGCATGCTATGCTTGGAATAGTGAACAGGGTTGCGGCCGTAGGGAGGAGGAGTGCAGGTACGAACACAAGTGTTCTAAGTGTGGAGGGAAAGGGCATAAGAGGGTGACTTGTAAGGATTGATCGGTCGCGGCCGTCACCAAACGCACTGTGGCAGCTCAACGGGCAGAGTGCCCGAACGCAGGTCGCGTTACGGACAGTTACAGGTGTGAGGTAACAGTACAGCAGTCACGCGGTACAAACAATTGGCCCTTGACCCAGTGGAAGGGCGAGACTGATAGTAGGTGTGAACAGCCCACGGTAGGGCAAGAGTTAATTAACTGGCCAACATGGGACAGGGTGATGCGTCAGTCAATGTTGGAAGGGGCCAGAGGTGGTGACATTGATAGGGAAAGTATTTATGAACATTCAACATACCTGACAGAAACTAGCAAATAGATTTGATCATAGGAATGATGGCACCCTCAGTTTCAAACCTGGCAGTCATGGTTTCATGTCGGCCTACATGGCATTTGTCGGTTTTTATGCCTCAATTCTTCATTCATTCATACAAAGTTACATGCATGCACACCTACATACATTTTTTTTGTTGTTGAAGATTTATACTGCCTATCATGGATAAGCCTGAATAGGCTTGTTTTCACCATTAGACAGTTTGTCGATAGAAAGCCCGAGCCTACACTTTTACCGACCCAAGGGATTTTTAACCTCCCACACCACATAGACATGGTATGAGAGCAACCGGCCTTTGATGACGCTGTAAGTTATACACAGCGGTGGAAATCCAAATTGGCAGAGATGGGGGCATGGGGAATCGAACCACCGACCTTCAGATTAGGAGTCCGACCTAGAAAAAAGCCAGACACTCTAACCACTCCGCCACAGAGAACACCAACACATGCATACATTATTATTACACACATACATATACATATACATACATGTATACATATACACACATACATACAGTCGTGTCAATCACATTTATATTCATATGTTGAAATTTACATGAAAATCTGAAATGTTCAGATTTGTGTTAAATGACAGCAAAACTGATCTCGGGTGCAATTTTAAAGTAGATTACATTATCGATATTTTGAATTCCAGATGAGAGATTTGAGCATGTTGTATTGCTTACCCGCTTGTTCATGACGCAGTGGCAGATGAATATAAACACTCCCTGAAAATAAAATTGTTACTTATCAATGTGAAATATGTTCGAATCCCAGCCTAGTCAAATCAATGAATTACACAATTGATATTTATCGCCATCCAGTCAGGTGTTCGCCATGACTAGGATAGGGAAATGACTTGTTAGCACAGCATAGGGATATTGTGACTGAGTGGAAATGGGGTAATGGTACCAGCAACCTGGTCTCTCAGTGGGGCAACACTATAAATTCGACATAAGTGCACACTCTCACAAATGAATATCCATTCTAGTTTTCTGGTTACTATGATGCAAAACACCAACAAACAAACAACAAATACACCATATTATTTATATTCTTCCGGGGAGGAACAACAAAACATCTATATAGTTGGACGAGACAATACTCTGGCTGGTACCTCTCAAGGCCCATTCATTTAATCAATAGTTCAAAGTCAATAAAACAATCAATAGTTCAAAATCAAAATCAAGATATAACATCGAAATAACTCAAAAGTCAAAATTCCGGCCGACTGGAGACCGAGTGGGAGCTGCGCCGCCGAAAAACGCCTTCCCCCGCAATTCTTCCTCCTGATTGGAGGATAGCCTGTGGCTCACCGGAGCAGCCGCTGGGGGAGTAAGGCGGGACAGCGCATCCCCCCCCCCCCCCTGGGGCGGATGGCAATGGCTCACAGAGCAGCAGTCGAGGTAGCGCAGGCGACACAGCACCCACCCCCCGCCGGTGGCCATAGGTGAGGCCCTGCAGCCTAAATAATATGTGCATAACTAGTTATACTGTACATATATAATAACTATAAGAGGTCATTATACACATGTATATGTGTGGTGATAAACCCCTTTTGATCTATTATATGTATGTGGTGATAAGTCCCTTATCAAGATAAAGACAAAGACTTAATACATATGATAATAATTAAGCCCCTTGAAATTATTTATATTTTCATAATGAATTATACCTCATAGTCATAAATATAGGATATTTAATTCTTTATGTGAATATAAATAACAACGATGATAGCATGTTTATTATCGATCTGCTACTTCAGTCAATAACCATTGCGACCAACCAGATCTATGCCGCCATCTGGTGTTATTGTGATGCAGCTCCACACGCCAAAAGAAATATATATATACATATATATATATATATATATATATATATATATATGAACCGATATATATATATATATATATAAGAGTTCAGAGGCAAAACCCTGTCAACGTCAATCCAAAAATTGAGATAAACATTGGAGTCAAACATTCAAAAGATTAATTCTTTTTATATTCCTATATCTTTGTTCATTGCTCCATAACAAATTTTCATCACAAGAAAAGTGGAATTAGTGAACATTAAAATTACCTTCACATAAACATCTAGTATTTTAATTAAGTTTTTTGATTGGCGTTTATGGGATTTTTACCATGAACTCTTCATATATATATATATATATATATATATATATATATATATATTATATATATATATATATATATATATATACACACATATATATTTGGTAAAAGGGAGAGGGGCGCCCGTATACAACTCCCCAACACCTGGGTGAAGGGGGCACTCCCCCAATGCGCCGATGGAGGAAGTAGCAAAGTATATATGTTCCCCTCACATTTATACTTGTATAACGCGTTATACATCACATATATATATATGTAACTGACCAAAACAAAGACAAGCAGAGTGATATCTGGTTTAACACTACTAAAAAAGGAAATAACACCATTGGAGATTTATGTGGTGTAGGTTCTTTAAATTTAATGTGCTTCTGTCTGGTCATCTCATGAACCATTCGGTACTGACCTGTAGAGAGTTGAGCACTATGAAGATGTACTGGAAAAACTCAGTGTCTTCATTGACAGCAAACAATCCGAAGATCCACGTGAAGCCAAACAAAGGTGTCAGCACCAACGCGTTTTTCATAGAAGAACTGGGTCAAAGAAACCAACACCTCTTTTATGCGTCACCGGTAATTTACAAGTAAATTAAAATCGACATATGTAGGCCCACTTGCTATCCGGACCGCACTTCGTTCACACCTCTCTCTATCTCCTGTCTGCTGGCCTTGCTCCTCCTTGATAATGTATGAAAAGAGTTTCAGGAGGGGGAGCCCACCAGCATTTCACTTTCTACTCTTACTCTGTCCGTGTCTTTGGCTCGCCGACTGGTCACCATAGAGCAAATAGACACGGTCCTTTGACTCAACTCTCCTCATTTCTCTTTCCTATACCCTACCCTTTTTGTTTTTCTCCCGGGCTTACTTCTCCCCCTGATCAAGGGAGTTGTTTGCTTGGGTGAGGCCCTGTACCTTATCGTTTCTCTCGCTTTGTTCTTGTTGCTGGAACCTGCTGGACCCACCTTTACCTGTCCCTTCCTCCTGAACCCTTGCTGCTGTTACTGGATATGAGTGCTCTGCTACTGCTGGACCGGAGTGATTTGGGGCCACCCCAACAATTCGTCGTTTTAAATGTTGTTAAGACATCCCCAGCTTCTACAACCGTCCCACCTGAAGATTAATCTTCAACCAAAGATTGGACCAATTTATTGAGGCCTTTCTATATTGCTGCAGTTTTGCAGCTGATAACCGTCATAAGGTTACAAACCCCCCAAAAGCATATGTAAGCCTACATACATATTGTAATACCTGAAATTTGATATACATGATTTTCTTCTTAGAAGTTGTTGCTTTGTGTTTTGTTTTGTTTCATTCATTGATTAGCCTAAGCAGAGATTTCCATGGCAGACAATAAGCGAGTTCAGCATCTCGGGCGCGCGGTGGTTGATGGGAAGTCATCGGGATAAACAAACCCACGTGCATCATTATTGCATGACAACGCGCAGTGCAAAACATTAGTTTCATTCAAAATTAATAAAAATCCAGAACCCTAACCTTATCAATTTAATATAATCTTGTTGGTAAACATGTTTTCTATATGTGTACCAAGCGATGTATTTCTAGGTGGTGTGGTTTTAGAGATATTTCACTTTTTCTGTAAGAAGATTGTTCACGGCCATTGAGTTTGCCGGTACGCGCAGTACAAAACGTTAATTTTATTCAAAATTAATAGAAATCCGGAACGCTAACCATATACATTTTATATAATCTAGTCATGGAATATGTTTTCTATATGTATTCCAAGCGGTTTGTTTCTAGGTGGTGTGGTTTTAGAGATATTTCACTTTTTCTGTAAGAAGATTGCTCACTCACTAGTCACTGCCATTGAGTTTGCTGGTACGCGCAGTGCGAAACGTTAGTTTTATTCAAAATTAATAGAAATCCAGAACCCTAACATTATCAATTTAATATAATCTTGTTGGTAAACATGTTTTCTATATGTGTACCAAGCGATTTGTTTCTAGGAGGTGTGGTTTTAGAGATATTTCACTTTTTCTGTAAGAAGATTGCTCACCGCCATACGTACAGTGGAAAACGTGGCTTTGTTTATACCTACAGCGCCGACCGGAAGTCGGACCCGCACATGCGTACGGACAATGCTGAACTCGCTTATAGGCCTTCCTCATTCCACAGCTTTTCTTTTTTTCCAAACCAAAACACTGACCTACATTTGATTCGATATATTCAGTATTCTACTGGTGCATTAAAGTTGCATAGTCCGATGGTTTTGAATTTCTGCCATTTTTCTGAGATAAATATATTTGATTGGTTGTTATAGCATACCTTACTTTAGTTTGAAGTAACTTTCATTTTGAATGGCTAACTTTTGAGATATTTGAAGTGCAAACATCCTAAATTGATTTTGGCAAGCATGCCAAAACTCTCACCATAGGCTTATGCAGTAACGGGTTCTGTTAAATTGACTCAGTATGCCCTTCTATGTGGCAACAAATATTCAATAAGTGCACCGATATCTAAGTTAGATATGTAGAATAAAATCTAGGTGAATGTTTTTGTTTTGAAAATTTGATGCTTCATCGGACTACGCAACTTTAACTAATCATTTGGGACCACATATACAGAATAATCAGTGAATTTATTACCCCCATCCCTTTGGGCACCCACTTTGACACAGCCATTTGGCCGGGTTACTAATACACACCAATTAGGTCAATCTCGTGAGTTCATTAGTCTTGCTCTCATTCTAAGCAGACCAGGCAGCCCACTTGCAATTTTAAATGTAAAAAAAAACCACACCAAGTAACTGATATATAATGCCACATACCCGACTCTCTCGGAGGGAGATTCACTGCGATGCTTCCTGGATACCGAAATGCCACGGGTTACAAGCGCGAGGATAATGAAATTGATCTGCAATGAAGACATCAATGTAGGAAGCATATGTGAGAATGGACAACTTCATGGTTGGTTGGTTGTTGGAGTTTTACGTCCTCGCAACATCTAAGGTGATATCATGATGGGTACTGACTTGTGACAGTGCACAATCATGGTGACTTTATAGTGCTGCCCCATTGTGAAATGAGGCTGCCAGCACCATGCCCGATATCCCACTCAGTCACATTATCCTGACACTGAGCTAACCAGTCCATGCCCTATCAGTACTCCTATCCTATTAATGCCGAGCTCCTGGCTAGGAAGCGACAAGTATAAATTTGATAAGTCATTGGTTTGACTCGATTGGGAACCAAACTCCCGATCTCCCGCATGCGAGGCCCGCGCTCTACCTATTCGGCTACCGCGCCCGGTCTAGTCAATGGAAGCTGACAGAAATACCAGACTTACGACGATTACTGCCAGTAGTGGTCCAGTGAAGGCCCAGATGATCGAATGTTTATTGGACAACCAGCACCTGGAAACAGTTACCACCTTTTTCAAAAGAAGAAATGGGATAAAATACAGAAGCTTACACATATTCTCAAGATTAATTAAAAACTGGCACTTGGGCCGCCATCAAATATAATAACCAAAAAGCATATCCAGCAAATACCAGAACCAGCAGAAAAAATCTTTCGGTATGAGTGGCGGCTTGGCGCACCTGCTAATAACAATGGGAACCGGGGGCGGCGCCACCGTCGTGCAGCAGAGGCAGTATAGAGGGAGGTGTAATGACGTCACGAGACAACTTCCGGTGGCCATATTGGATTACATATGAAAGGCTTGGAACTGCTTGCATTATGTTTATTTACCGATTTGTTGGTTTTATTTGTCACTGTTTTGAGCAGTTTGGCCTCAAAAGTTTGGGGAAAAGGGTTTTTTGATGGAGGGAAAGTTTTTTTTTATCATGTAACCTCACATTCTTGCTAAAGCGTAGTATGTTGACACTTTGAATGCTCTGTCAAAGAATTAGAAAGGTTCGGGCAGTACCCGCTAGGTGGCGCCACATACTACGGCGGCCGCCGACTAGGTAGGCTCAGTGATGGCTGTAATGTTATTGGTATAAGACAGAGGGCGGCATAGGTGGTATTAAGGTTACTCCAAGATGGCTAACCGCTGAGTGTTGACGTCACGTGCACTCCCTCTATAGAATAAACGGTACAATAAAATAGATAATAATTCCGATGCGCGCCTTTATACTCGCATAATTCGTTATACATCGCCTCTGGTAAAAAGAATATCAAAAGACTGGCATGGTTGAGAAAACATATATATTCTCAGGTGGAAATATCTGACCATCAGTGCTGATCTGGAGGCGGTAGTGACCAGATGCAGCTGGTATCAGTGTGGCCAAGGGCCACTCGATGGTGGTGCCGGTGTGGCCATGGATGTAACTAATTATCTTATTCTACTCGCTCATCTACTCCTGTAACCTCCTTTGATATGTTTTTCGGTAGTCTGGGTTACTGGAGGCTGGGGTGCAGCCTGGAGAACAGGAGGTCTGTCATCAAGCAGCTCCCCTAATTCCCCTCCTGCCCTCCAGGTGGTAGGCCTACCTGTTTTCAGCGATCCCTGTGATCGGAGAATTCCTGCCATGTGTGGACAGACAGCCAATGTACAAAGAGTTGTCCGTTGAAGAACATTCCTAATGTACATAGTGTACACATGTATAGAGGGGTTGTAATGACGTCACGAGACAACTTCTGGTGGCCATATTGGATTACATATGAAAGGCTTGGAACTGCTTACATTGTGTTTATTTACCGATTTATTGGTTTATTTGTCACTGTTTTGAGCAGTTTGGCCTCAAAAGTTTGGGAAAACGTTGTTTTTTTATGGAGGGGAAGTATTTTTTTAATCATGTAACCTCACATTGTTGCTAAAGGCCAGTATGTTGACACTTTGGATGCTCTGTCAAAGAATTAGAAAGGTTCGGGCAGTACCTGCTAGGTGGTGCCACGTACTTCGGCAGCCGTCGACTAGTGTTCTTGGTATAAGACTGGGGGCACCATAGGTGGTATTGTCCATATTGCTTGGGCAATGTGGGTAATTCGGGACCGAGTCGGAGCTGACCCACCCTATCCCTCCCGTTGCTCCTACACCTCCCCCCTTCCCCCTTTTATTCATAGGCGCCTGGTTAACTCCAGGTGGCGATACCGGCATGCGCACCGGAGCCGCCGCTTGTACCCGGCGACCCCACTCTACGTCACTTCCGTCGCCCCCACCGCCCCATCGGCACTTCTCCTCCAGACGCCGGACCAGCACGACCTCCCCTCTTTTCTCACCGCTCACCCGACCCTACTTAAGACCTCCAATGATAAGGGTTGAGGCCCGGATCAATCAGAGACTTAGGACCTAATTGGCCTATTGATTCGCTCCTATTGACCTTATCTGACTAAGAGGGCCTATTTGTCCTATTCATGCCTCCTATTGGCCTTATTGACTTGAACGACCTACTTGTCCTATGCCTGCCTGTTGACCTTATTATTTGACCTACTTCCCCTATTGTACGACCTACCTACTGTTCGAGGGCCTATCTCTCCTATTGTTCTGTCTGTATACCTTATTGTGGTCCTGATTCTCCTATTGTACAACCTACCTATTGTTCCCACTTGACCTGATTCATTATGTTATTGACCTTATCCTCACTCATTCATTGACCTATAATAAAATTCCATACTATAGCTCCGTCTCGTGTCCTGAATTAAGTGTAATCCAAGATGGCTAACCGCTGAGTGTTGACGTCACATGCACTCCCTCTATAGAGATTCTCACAGCTATAGCTATTGTTGTGTAAAGAAATAAAACTCACACAGTGTTGTCTCCGTATGCTTGTAGCCCAACTACTCCAATGGTTACGGCCTCGAGAAAGACAGGCAGTCCTGCCGTGATAAGAAACAAGAAGTATTCATGTACAGATTCCTGTCTAAGCATTTAAAATGAATAAAGTCACCAGCAATGCTACTTATTGTGTGGGGCAAGGAGCTGGGGAATGAGGAAAACCAATTGTCCGTGATTGAAACTTTACCGCGCTTAATCAACTAATTTAATTAACAAACCAAAAATGTTTTTTTAAGAAGTAAAATTGTGTCTTTCGAATATCTATATATATATATATTATATATATATATATATATAAACAGTTGGCCCCTGGTAAGCAGAATAACAAAAGACGAGTGCTTGAGAAGAGTATATATTCTCTGGCAGGAATAGGCCTGTGTTAATCTCCCACCTAAAATTTAAAGTCTGAACGTCCGAGCAGGTCTGGAGGTGGTAGTGATCAGACGCAGCTTGTATCACTACCAGGGTGGCGCCATAGTGGCAGAAGCAGGAACTAACTCCTATAACGGTAGGATAATACATAATACCTAATATATAGAAGAGAACTGATAAGCGATAGTGTCCTTGTTTTTATTCCCATAATAAATGATAGGGCACATAAATATATTATCATGCTGATTTGACATCAAAAGTTGCTAGGGTGTAAAACCCCGTACCCCAGGCGGTGGCGACCATGGCGGCCGTCTCCCGGGCTGTGTGGACATGGACGATGAGGACAGTGGCGAGGAGCAGCTCACACGCCTCGGCCAGCATGAACAACACCACCACCAGGTACAGTCCGTGCAGGGAGAGCGCCACGCATGCGCACAGCGTCTGTAAGACGAGACCAGGACGCGCAGCGGCCATTCGGGATTGCTAATATCAAAGACAATGTATGACAAGATGCGCCACTCAGCGCTTTCCTGTGAAATACAGCAAACAAGGTAATTGGACAGGTACCCTAGCCCAGCCTGACTGCTGTACCATTGAAACAAGGGGACAGGTTCCCTAGCCCTCCCTGACTGCAGTACCATCAAAGACAGTGTACAACAATTATAGTGTATTATCTCCTAATATTAATAATGAAAACAATGTTATAGTATAGTAAAGTTCAAACATACTTTAACCACTTTATTCTGTACTTTATTCTACAAAAGAATCTAGCGTTACAGGGATACCAGGTCATGATGCCAGCGGCCTGATTTCCCAGTGGGAGAGCACTATAAAGTCGCCATGAGTGCGCACTGTCACAAGTCGGTACCCGTCCTAATATGACCTTAGATGTTGCTAGGACATAAAACAACAAACAAACTGACATTAGCTTTTCATAAAAACTTCAGGCCTGATATTTTGCAAAGATATATATAGAATAGTGTAGTAGTCTGCACTGACCTCTCAGGTAAGGAGCCGCATAGACAGGTAGGCGTGAGTGTCGTGACATCAGGGAGGCTAAGTGGTGTAATGGTTATCACACTGGCCCGGAATGCAAAGAGATGTGGGTTTGAGTCCTGCTCTAGGCACAATATTTCCCATTTTCATCACACCCCGCAACACTGGTTGCTTGACCATGATCCTGTACAAGCTACGCACTGTATAGTTGTTGAATTTACCCTGTGCATGTATATCTAAGTGCATTATTTACTGTTGGGTATGTATGTAATTGAAAGCATTAAAAGACTTACAATTCCAGGAGGACGAGTGTAGCTAAGTAGCCGCATAGACAGGTAGGTGTGATTGTGGTGACATCAGGGAGGCTAGGAGGTATATTGGTTATGCCAGGTACACACATAGTGTATAGGATTCGCGCACTAAAACTCCCGATCCGCTTAAAACTGAAATCGGGCCGATTAATTTTTCGAATCGGGAATCGCAATCGTAATCCTAGCGCACACCTACCGTTTTAGCCCTAAAAAATCGGGAATCGCAATCGGTAGGTGTGCTAGGGGAGTGCACACCTCACGATTTTGGGGCAGTTTTAGGTCGTATACGCTAGGTGGGTGTGGGAAAACGATCGTATACGCTACGTGTGTACCGGGCATTAGCATACTGGCCCGGAATGCAAAGAGATGTGGGTGCGAGTCCCGCTCTAGGCACAATATTTCCCATTTTGATCACCCCCCCACGGCAATATTTATATTATGAATACATGGTAAAGTCAGGTTATAACCGGATCTATAAGTGCATCGTGTTACAGTACCCTGTTGTGTGTCTGATGTGCTCCGAGGAAGAAGATGAAGTTTGCCAGCACCAGTGCCACACACAGGTTAACCAGCATCACCGCAAAGCCTGAGCGCACCGTCCTGAAACAGCGTTAAAGGGACAGTCACGTGACGGGGAAAAAACAACACAAAAAAACATCTAAAGCACTATCAGCTGAAAACAACAAAGAAAATGGTGTACCTGAAATCCGCACATTTATACACAAACATAACCTTCAAAGGTGTGAGAAAAAAATAACATAGTATCTCTAGATTAAAACACTAATTTACGAAGGCTGAGTCATTAAGTAAGTAGTGGTAAAATTCTTTAATCAGAACGGGACGGGTTTAGCTCTTAATTCTATGAGGACAGTTCAGATCAATCACTTTGTTCATGTCTACACGCCGTTGTGCCAAATGTTATTTCTCATGTCCCGGCGACAAGTGAGCAGAACCCGAACCCTCAACCCTATCATGTTATCTAATTCATAAGTGGTGTGGGTGGGTGGGGAAAACTGAATGCGTGTAGCATTGACTGCAGCCAGGCGGGTTGTGGTGGTTTGAACGAGACGGGGAATGAACTCGTGACCGATTTGGCGGGAATTACGGCCGGTCGAGTCAGGTCGGATCGCCCCTAGCGGTAGTGGTGGAGTTACTGGTGGCGCCACTTATCGCCTCGTTATGGAAGGTTCTCCGCCCCGTAAATTACCCATGTTACGAGTAACATGCACAATTGCCTGGGTCACATCCGACACACTTTCGACCCCCAATAGATGCTGGGAACTTTTTGTGCTGGGGGTCGTGTTTTTTTTTTTTTGTTTTTTTTTGGTCCATTAATTGTTTAAGCAGGGGAAATTTCAGTCATAGATGACTGCTCATAGATGACTGGTCTGCCTACACTTTTACCGACCCAAGGGATTTTTAACCTCCCACACCACATAGACATGGTATGAGAGCAACCGGCCTTTGATGACGCTGTAAGTTATACACAGCGGTTCAAACAAACAAACAAACAAAGGATACAATGTATTACAAATGTTGACTATGTACAAAATATTAACGAAAGCCTCCCTAAAATATTTAAAATTGGGAACTCCCCGATTTTGCACCACAAACAAGTTTACAGAAATTATTGATCAAGGTAATCGATCCGTATGGATTATGACTACTACTACTGCACAGCGGTGAAAATAAGTGCATGCCCTTAACTGTTATAAGCAGAATAAACAAATGATCAAACCAGCTGCACTCATTCACAGCTATAGTGATCAAGTATGTCCAGTCACAACAGTCCAGTTAGGGATGAACACCAAAATACTAGATGTCACATGCTTTGTTTCAGGAGAATCACCAAGATGGCAGCCACCGGAAGCTCTCAATTAAACTTTTAAAGTCTATTGATCAACATGATTTAATCATTTATTCACACCAAAAGTAGCTGGATATGATCAATAAGCATTTGAACCCTATATTTATCATTTTAGCTTGTAAATTCTCTATAAGTTTGTCTAGATGCCATATCAGTGCTGGTGGACTAACTACAACACAGAAAGAGCAACCAACCCCAGTCCCAGCAGCCGCCTCCCCCCCCCCCCCCACACACACAGACTAATGCCTGGTACACACCTCCCGTTTATGATTCACGCACTAAAACTGACTGCGCATCACGACCCCGACCCGTCCCGTATACGATCTAAAACTGCCCGATTCGTTTTTTCGAATCCCTTGCGATTTCAGTTTTAACCCCTAAAACTGAGTTTTAAGTCGCAATCGCAAGGCTCTGGTGCTAGGGGGTTGCACACCTAACGACTGAAACTCAAACTTATGCGCGAAACGGGCAGCTTTAGATCGTATACGGGAGGTGTGTACCAGGCATTAGTTGCACATACGGAAAAAAACAGGGAATAGTGTACTTGGAGAAAATTTGTCGGAGTACGGTTCCAGTCTCAGTGGCATATACCGGGCTCATTTAAAGCTGCAGGGTCCGATGAAGCATCACATTTTCAGAACAAAAAAACTCTTGATTTGATTCCCCTTATGTAACTTAGATACTGATGCACTTATTACGTATTTGTTACCACATAGAAAGGCACACTGAGTCTATTCCATAGAACCTGTAACTGCATGATCCTATGGTGCCAGAGTTTTGGCAAGCATGCCTAAATCAATTGTGCATGTATGCATGTCTGCATATCTCAAAAGTCAGCCATTTAACATAAAAGTTACTTCAAACTAAAGTAAGGTAGATTATAACAATCAATTTAATATATCTACTTCAGAAAATGATAGAAACTCAAAACCATCGGACTGTGCAACTCTAAGTAGAATATCTTTGTGTATCAATGGGTATTGGCACCCAATACATTCGGGAGGCGGAGAGAGGGCGGGGGCAGCACCCTCCCTTCAGTACAAAGGCATGATGATGTCGTTCCACCTACTTCCAGGCGATGGCGTACATGGTGATGGTGATGAGGAGGCAGAAGACGGACATTGTACACCCGACAGTGGTGAGAAGGCTCTGCACATATTGATGGTACTTGGACTGGAATTCAACAACAACAGCAACAGTCAACAACACTTTTAAAGCTACATATATCAACTACTGTTCTGGGTACAACATGTTGGTGATACTTGGACTGGAAATCAACAACAACAGCAACAGTCAGCAACGCTGTTAAAGCTACATATATCAACTACTGTTCTGGGTACAACATGCTGGTGATACTTGGACTGGAAATCAAAAATGACAGCAACAGTCAACAACATTGTTAAAGCTACATATATCAACTACTGTTCTGGGTACAACATGTTGATGGTACTTGGACTGGAAATCAACAACAACAGCAACAGTCAACAACATTGTTAAAGCTACATATATCAACTACTGTTCTGGGTACAATATGTTGGTGATACTTGGACTGGAAATCAACAATGACAGCAACTGTCAACAACGCTGTTAAAGCTACATATATCAAGTACTGTTCTGGGTCCAACATGTTGGTGATACTTGGACTGGAAATTAAAAACGACAGCAACAGTCAACAATACTGTTAAAGCTATATATATATCAAGTACTGTTCTGGGTACAACATGTTGGTGATACTTGGACTGGAAATAAACAACGACAGCAACTGTCAACAACACTGTTAAAGCTAAATATATCAAGTACTGTTCTGGGTACAACATGTTGGTGATACTTGGACTGGAAATTAACAACGACAGCAACTGTCAACAACATTGTTAAAGCTACATGTATCAACTACTGTTCTGGGTACAACATGTTGGTGATACTTGGACTGGAAATTAAAAACGACAGCAACAGTCAACAATACTGTTAAAGCTATATATATATCAAGTACTGTTCTGGGTACAACATGTTGGTGATACTTGGACTGGAAATAAACAACGACAGCAACTGTCAACAACACTGTTAAAGCTAAATATATCAAGTACTGTTCTGGGTACAACATGTTGGTGATACTTGGACTGGAAATTAACAACGACAGCAACTGTCAACAACATTGTTAAAGCTACATGTATCAACTACTGTTCTGGGTACAACATGTTGGTGATACTTGGACTGGAAATCAACAATGACAGCAATAGTTAACTACACTGCTAAAGCTACATATAGTCCGATCAAACCATCAACTATTGTTCTACTGTGGGTACAATATTTTGGTGATACTTGGACTGGAAAATCAACAATGGCAGCAATAGTTAGCTACATTGTTAAAACTACATATAGTCCGCTAAGACCATCAACTATTGTTCTACTCTGGGTACAACATGTTAGTGATACTTGGACTGGAAATCATTAACGACAGCAACAGTCAACTGCACTGTTAAAGCTACATATATTTTTTATTTTTTTGGTGGTAAATATGTTTATTCTGCTGAATAAGTCTGTTGTCAGTGCCGAAGCACTGGTCTTCCAGCCATTTTTCAATTCAGGGTTATTTACACAAAAGGTATATAGAATAAGGTGTACAATACCTGTTGAATAGACAATTTGTCCGATAAAACCACCAGGTTATAACCTAGTCCGATAAAACCACCAACTACTATTCTACTGCTCTGAGTACAACATGTTCTGCTTAAAAGGCCTCATAGAGGATTTCCACTACCAACCTGCCCTCTGACGGCACTGACAACAAGTAATCTCTTGGGTAGCAGCTGAGAGTGCAGCATGCTCTCTGGAAAAGGTCTTATAGGGGATTTCCATCACCAACCTGTCCTCTGATAGTAGTTACAAAAGCTAATGTTCTGGCTAACAGCTGATAGTGCAGCATGCTTTGTGAAAAATTATGGTAGTTACAAAGTTAATGTTCTGGGTAACAGCTGACATTGCAGCATTCTTAATGTCTTATAGATGTTTTCCACCATCAACCTGTCCCCTTATATTCTAATGTGGGTAGAAACTCACTATACATTCTATATATATTCTCCAGTCTACGTGTACAAAATAAGATCCCCCATAATATTTGCAATGCCTGATCTCAAACTGCTATTGTCTATATTGTTCATACCATCTCATCATCTCATCTATAAATAGTTCATATGTGCCATAATTGCTAAGGCTGGAAGACAGCGCCTCGGTGCTGAAAGATGATATTATTCAACAGGAATGCAAATTTTGAAAATAAAATCATATGATCCGCCGAAAAGGTCTATTGCCAAAGGCTTAATATGAGAGTAGTTGTGTTTAACACATAAACAACAAACCGGTCTGTAGGAGGAGACAAGCACGGCGAAACTGGTCATGTGATCGCAGGAGCACACCATGTTACTTCCGGTTGAGACGGTCTTGGTGCAACCGGTTGTGTCCCAATGTCCGGCACTGGTGGGCAACACACAGATGGACAAAGAGTAAAGCTTGTTTTATTTAACGACGCCTCTAGAGCACAATGATTTCATTAGCTATCGGAAGTCAAACATATGGTCACTCTGACTTATTTCTTTGGAATAAACCCACTGCCGCCACATAGGCTACTCTTATCGATAAGCAGCAAGGGGTCTTTTATATGCACTTTACCACAGTCAGGACAGCACATACCACAGCCTATGATGAACCAGTTGTGGATCACTGGTTGGAACGGAAAATAGCCCAAACTGTAAATGGGTCCATTGAGCAGGATCGATCGGATGACCAACACCTTCACAGGTGGACACTCTACTGCCTGAGCTACGCCCCGCTCCAGACACGCAGATGGCACACTTTGGTTACATCAATGGACTCTATCCAATTATTTTGACACATATCCACTTCAAATATCTCCCAAAATTAACTAAACTAAATTAAGGTTGATCATGACAAGTGAACTAATATATTTATATAAAAATGGCTGAAACTGAAACCATCAGATTGTGCAACTTTAAGTAAGTATTCAAATTTTGTTTATGCCTAAAACTGGATAATCCAATGAAAACATCAAATTTTCAAACCAAAACCAATTATCTAGATTTGCTTCTACATATCTAAGTTAGATATTGGTGCACTTATTAAACATTTGTCGCCACATAGAAGGGAATACTGAGGCAATTTAATAAGACCTGTTACTGCAGAAGCTTATGGTGACAGGGTCTTGGCATGCTTGCCAAAATTAATTTTACATGGTTGCACTTCAAATATCTCAAAAGTTAGCCATTTAAAACAAAAGTTACTTCAAACTAAAGTAAGGTAGATCATAATGATCAACCTAATATATTTATCTCAGAAAATGACTGAAACTCAAAGCCATCGGACAGAGCAGGTGAATTCTAGTTATCGCTTACCCAGGCATCCCTGTATAATTCCAGAAGACACATGTTCCATCCACATAACTTTTCTGTAAAATAGATGAAAACAAGAAAACAACAATTGTCGATGTTGCTTGCAACATGGGTAATCAAACAAGGCGGAGTCGGATACTTATTCAAACGGCCGCTGGCACCACCTATACTCAAACTTTAACATTAATATGTACAGCAGTGTCTACCATGCCTAGCGGGTCTTTTTTAACTAAGCCGGGTAACCATGCAGAGCTGGGGGGCGTGCATATGTAAATTAGATACGACTTCGGCAGCCAAAATCTGTTACAAAGTTATGAAAACTTGATGCAGTATTGACGTTTCGGCCCGGCTAGCTGCTATATAAAGCGAGCAAAACCCAAACTCTGCCACTACAACTTGGCGGCGGACGGCGACGGACATTCTACTCTGCCATCCCGCCCACCCCACAATAAGAGACTAGAACTATAGGGTTAAAGCATCTCGGGGCCTTCTCTCTCATTATACTCAACCATGTACGATTGCCAATTTGTTCATTAAAAAGTCCAAATATATACCATTTATCTGTGTTCGCGTTGTTCAATTATACTACCGCATTAGCAAATCTACAATAATCAGCTAGACTAATCTGTTGAAAACCTATCGCTGCTTAATGTGTAGATGAAATATAAATTACCTCACTCCCACTTCCGCCCTCCCTACTTCTGCATCTTCCCACATTTGATTGGTAATTGATGAACTATGTTATTTGGAACTAAGCGGTATGCCAGACCCTGTAGAGCAAGTGCTTCTCGTGCAGGAGGTAGTGGGTTCAATCCCAGGCTGAGTCAAGGCCAAGTCTTAAAAAGCATTCTAGCAATCACCACCTCGCCTGGTGCCCAGCATCTCTAGGACCGGGCAAGAATTGGCTGCCTCAATATCATGCTAATGTGACTGAGCAGGATATCGGGTTATGGTGCCATCGGCGCGATATTCTATGATGGCAACATTATAAAGTATCTAGAAGCGCCCACTGATACAAGCCCGTGCCCATCTTGATATGACCTTACAGATTGTTCGGACGTAAACCCTCAATAAATGACAGGCAAAACGTTTTTTATGTTGGCACTGCAATGACGGTGCTGCAGACTATTATAAATATAGCAGGGATTTACAGGTGGTACAAATAGTTTGCACCTGTCTTGACGTGTTCTTGCTGGTGTGAGACTTCTATTTGCTCCCCGAGAGAGTGCAGCTAGTAACTTGCAAAAGCCAGCATCACTTCAACGCTTTGCAAGCAGCTTTTACGAAATGCACAACTGCACACGGTTAAGTAATGAAAGCAGTCTTTGTCGCATCGCGACCGACAGCATGATGATGATGATGACATGTGGTACACATACGTTTTTGGAGATGGAATAAAACGCTATTGGAATAAGACACGATGTAATAAAACGATATAAAACATCCTATATTTTAATTTAGAGTTGAATAGTCCGATAAAAGCATCAAATTTTCAAAAACCAAAACAATTACCAAGATGTGATCCTACATATCTAATGTAGATGCTGATGCACATATTAAGCATTTCTTGCAACAGAGAAGGGAATTCTGATTCAATTAAATAGAATCTGTTACTGGTCAAGCCTATGCGGTCAGAGGTTTAGCATGCTTGCCAAAATTAACTTTACATGGTTGAACTTTAAATATCTAAAAAGTTAGCCATTTAAAATAAAAGTTACTTCAAACTAAAATAAGGTAGGTTATAATGATCAACCTAATACAGTACAACCCCGTTAAACCAAGCTCGGTTAAATGAAATGATCGGTTAATCCAAACTTTTTTCAGCGGCCCGGCAAAATACTGCCATTTATCATATAAAAAGTTGGTTAAACTGAAGTCGGTTAAGCCAAATTATCGGTTAATCCAAACAAAATTGTCGGGCCCCAGACCACTTCCGGTATGCTTAAACCAAACTTTCATGTGGTTATAAGGTTATTTGAGACTTTTTATATGATAAATGGTAGTAGTTTGCCAGGCTGCCGAAAAAAGTTTGGATTAACCGATCGTTTGGTTTAACCAAGCTTGGTTTAACGGAGTTATACTGTATATACATAGAAAACATTAATCAAAGTGTCCACATATATTGTATATTACATTCATAATGCACCCACGTTTTTTGCGAAAGCCAAGTCAAAGTCGAAGCCAAAGCTCGGTTAAACCAATGATCGGTTAATCCAAACAAATTCCTAGGGTCCCTTCAAGTTTGGTTTAACGGGGTTATAATGTATATGTATCTCAGAAAATGACAGAAACTCAAAACCGTCGGACTATGCAACTTTAAAAAAAGAATTGTAATCCCAGGTGGTATGCAGCTGCGTGCCTGCATATATATGGAAGCTAGGCCTATGTGTAGATATATTACCTTATTTTCTGTTGGAAGGTGAAAGGATAGATCCAACGGTTGCGATAGCCTCACAACATGACCGTGGTTATTGATATTTATCGTCATTACGCTTGGTCCAATTGCACTGTTATTACTGAAACGAAACTTTACATTGGATCCTCCGATGAATGGACAACATTTTCTAAACCAAAGCAATTGTCGATGTTGGTCACAACATGGGTAATCGAACAAGGCGGAGTCGGATACCTATTCAACGGCCGCTGGCGCTACATGTACCTGAACCTTAACATTAAATATATAGATTAACATCCACCACGCCTAGCGGGTCTTTTGTAACTATGCCGAGTAACCACACAGAGCTCGCGGATGTACATATGTAAATTAGATACGACGTCAGCAGCCGAAATCTATTACAAAGTTACGAAAACTTGACATAGTCGTGACGTTCCGGGCCGACCAAGTCGCTATATAAGGTGCACAAAACCCAGAACTCTGCCAGTACGACTTGGCAGCGGGCGGCAACGGACCTTTTACTCTGCCATCCCGCCCACCCCACAATAAGAGACTAAAACTATAGGGTTAAAGCATCTCGGGGGGGGGGGGGGGGGGCCTTCTCTCATTATAATCAAGCATGTACGATTGCCATTTTTGTCCATTAAAAAGTCCAAATATATACCATTTATCTGTGTTCACATTGTTCAATTAACTACACTTTGCCCTGCCTATTCAGCTGATATATCAGTGCACCCATAACTCAATTGGTGCTGCACATAAAGAATATTACACCGACGTAATATAACATCTCTCATTGCTGCAACTCGCAAGCACCCCGAGTATGGAGTTTAAAAAAAGGTCTCACAATACCTATAAATATACATAAAATGTTGCGAAAATTAATCAGTATGCAGCGTTTGATTTCTATTTATTTATTTATTTATTTATTATACTTGAAAACGCGTTAGAATTTTCATAATTTAATTATTATTTTAAAACATGTCAAGCCTGTGGCAGACAGGGTAAAGCTAACATGCATTTATAGAAATAACAAGTACAGTAAAACCTCTCTATACCGACCCCTCCACAGATCGACCCCTCCCATATATCGATCGCTTTACGTGGGTCCAAACAATACCATTGTAAGGATATTCTAGCTCTCTAAACCGACCACCTCCCTAAATGGACCACTTAAAGTCGGTCCCATGGTTGGTCGATTTAGAGAGGTTTTACTGTAAATAGAATTAGTTACTCGTTAAAGAGTCAATTTCTTTTGTTCTCCCTCCCTCTCCGATTCGTGACCTTAGATGTTACCAGGACGTAAAACTCCAACAGCCAACCAACATCTATGTAACTAGATAAAAGATTCACCCGTTGTAGTACACGGGTGAAGACCAGCCTTATATAAATACGGGCGAAAATAGCGTTAGTATGAAAGTGAGGCTCCAGTATGGAAGTGAGGCTCCAGTATGTGGCTCCAGTATCAAATGGATACTTCTATAGGCACAGAGTTGGTGAAATGGGCGAGAATGCAAAAAGACAAGAACGCCGCCGATTTCACTTTTAAATCTTATTAAACTAGATATTATATTATATTTTTCAACTCAAAGGTAGCGGGTAAATAATAAAACAGATGTAAAGAATAAATGTTGCTTCTTAGATTGTTAAATTAGGCCCTCAATTCTTTTACCCGCATTTTCGCCAGCTTTTACATAAGGCTGGTTTGCACCCCTACTGCAGCAGTACGGGGTGAATCTTGTACCTACTATGTAACGTGCTGTTCGTGTAATAATCTACTATGCTGTGATGCAACATATTTGATCTTTCTCATCGCTCGGAGACCAGCTATTTGCTTTCCTCCAATCCTCCAATCCTCCAACCCCCATCTCTTTCCATCCTCACTTTTTTCAAATGTTTTAAATATTTTTTATGGGTTGTTTATGCTGTCCGTAGCATATAAGCTCGGATGATCGAGCTTGTTTTCAATGCTGGGCAGTTATCGGTCTGTGTTTCTTAAGATTATGGTTTGTGGTTAGTGATCTATGTTATTTTGGGGGGATTTTCTCGGCAAGAGTCTTCCTCTTTTTATTTTTTCTTACACTTAATTCTAGACTAGCCTACTCTATTTAAATATTCTAGGCTTGTACGTAATAGGTAGTTGATAATCAGAACTCCACCAGTGACTTGAAACAAATCAGCCAAACTATTAAAGGAAGTGGGGGTCAGCGAGTGTCCTCGGTAGGGCATATATATATATATATATATATATATATAATTATATATATATATATATCTTATTTGTATAAATAACCATGATTGTTCAATGCCCAGTGCCCTGGTGCTGAAAAGGGATATACATATTCAGACTAATACACACATTTACAACCACACAATTTGCATAATGTATGCTTAGTAATTTACCTCGCTATGGGTAACACTCGGTGAATAGTGGCAAAGAAACAGGCTGAGATAGTGATATTTCCTGAAAAGAAAGAATAATATACATTTATTTAACAAAACTGCAATTTACAGCGCACTAAATAACAGATAGTAATACAGGTACCAACACTCTTATCTGGTTTCCAGAAATAGGGAATTACCAGAAAACCGGGTAGTTTTAAAACTGGCTAGTTTTGAATTTCGCGGGCTGGCTGTAGTTTGCCACACGGCCACTTAGTTATACATAAAAATATATATAAAAAAACTTCCGAGCGAGTGGCATGTAGCGCCCCGCGCAGGGGGCCGGCGAGGAGGAGCCAGACCCCCTCCCAGTCCCCCCCCCCCCCCACCACCACATGAGTGTGTGTTGGGGGGGGGGGAACTCCAGAGCTTATTACATGCGATAATGGGATTATCACTATCCATACATAATATATATATAATAAACATAAATAATGACTAATAAATTTATATAATATGTATCATGTATATTTATTTATTATATATATTATTTATTATATATAATAAATAGATATATTATATAGCAGGTCTATTATATCTTAGGTTTCCATTTATTATTTTATATTTTAAGTATATATATATAGGATGTCTCCAGAAAATCGGAAAATCCAGAAATCCGAACCACTTCAGTTCCGGTCCCAAGCTTGCCGGATATTTAGTCTGGTACCTTTATAAAACAACACTCACTTTCTTTGTTTTGCCAACCGCACCATTTGGGAAGTACAAGTGACGTGATACTGACATAACCAGTCAATGTATATAGTTCTTTAGACAATTCATTTAGATAATATGTGTGTGTTCTCTGTGGCAGAGTGGTTAGAGTGTCTGACTTTTTTCTAGGTCGGACTCCTAATCTGAAGCTTGTTGGTTCAATTCCCCGTGCCCCCCCACCTCTGCCAATTTGGATTTCCAGCGCTGTGTATAACTTACAGCATCATCAAAGGCCGGTTGCTCTCATACCATGTCTATGTGGTGTGGGAGGTTAAAAATCTCTTGGGTCGGTAAAAGTGTAGCCCCGGGATTTCTATCAACAAACTGTCTAATGGTGAAAACAAGTTTATTCAGACTTATCCATGATAGGCAGTTTAAATCTTCAAGAAACAACAACAACAACCAAATGTATTATGTACTGCACAACTGGTTCATCAAAGGCTGTGGTATGTGCTGTCCTGTCTGTGGGAAAGTGCATATAAAAGACCCCTTGCTGCTTATTGGAAAGAGTAGCCTACGTGGCGGCAGCGGGTTTTCCTCCAAAGAAATATGTCAGAATGACCATATGTTTGACGTCCAATAGCTGATTATACAGAAATCAATGTGCTCTCGAGGCATCGTTAAATAAAACAAACTTTACTTTTAGTATTATGTACTGATTTTGATACTTAACTGTTCAATGTAGATAATGCGTCAGCCGGGATGTAGACGGAAGAGCTGCTCGACCAATCAGAGTTCTTGTCTTCACTGGGCAGTTTCACGTCACCCCCATCCCATCGTAAGGTCATCAGCACTTCATACACAAACATAGAACTATATTTAATGTTGCATAGTTCTGATTTCATCAGCATGTAGATACAATATTTACTCCCAATCCACAGTCAACCTTTGTTTAAATCCGAGCAAAAACTGCTTTGTACATAAGAGATGCACTCCACTTCACCAACAAATCACCAACAGATATGCGCTCCACTTCACCAACAGATCACCAACTGAGATGTGCTCTACTTCACCAATACATCACCAACTGAAGTGTGCTCCACTTCACCAACAGATCACCAACTGAGGTGCACTCCACTTCACCAATAAATCACCACCTGAGATGGGTTCCACTTCACCAACAGATCACCATCTGAGATGGGCTCCACTTCACCAACATATCACCAACTGAGGTGCGCTCCACTTCACCATTAGATCAACAAAATAGATGGGCTCCACTTCACCAATAGATCAACAAATGAGATGGGCTCCACTTCACCAACAGATCACCAACTGAGGTGCGCTCAACTTCACCAATATATCAACAAATGAGATGGGCTCCACTTCACCAACAGATCACCAACTGAGGTGCGCTCCATTTCACAAACAATTCCAATCGCACTCCAAATTAGGGTGAACAAAATCAATGGCGTTTTAATCACCGGCTTCCGACAAAAGCATATATGAAGAAAATAATTAATTTCCAAAATAAAATATACAATATCATTTTAATCAGTGGCTTCTGATAGAAACATATATGGAGAAGATTACGTTGCAAAATAAAACAATATCATTTAAATCAGAGGCAATAACTACGCCTATATGCCATTAGTAAAACTGGAGAAGATTATTAATTTGTTCTGCTCACCTATGTTGTGGGACTTCACATCGAGTTGCAGCATATCATTGCCTTCGAGGGCACCCATCAGGAGGGCAGCGTATCGTTCTACAGAGGAGAGCAGCAGGACTCCATACTCGCCGTGCGCCTGCGCAAAGGATTTGGTTGTGTGTTGGAGCTTTACAGCAGAGAGCGTGTATATAGATGAGAGGGACAACTCCCGCGAAAATCGGTAACACAGGCTACAGTGGCGCCTCTCGCGGTTATTGTTGAACAAGCCTTGAGTTTGCCGGTACGCGCAGTGCAAAACATTAGTTTTATTCAAAATTAATAGAAATCCTGAACTCTAACCTTATAAATTCAATATAATCTTTTTGGTAAAGATGTTTTCTATATGTGTTCCAGGCGTCTTGTGTCTAGGTCATGTGGTTTTAGAGATATTTGACTTTTTATGTATGAAGATTGCTCACCGCCATTGACAATGCATTGAGTTTGCCATACGTGCAGTGCAAAACGTTTATTTTATTCAAAATTAATAGAAATTCAGAACCCTAACCTTGTAAATTTAATATAATCCTTTCGGTAAACATGTTTTCTATATGTGTACCAAGCGATTTGCTTCTAGGTGGTGTGGGTTTAGAGATATTTCACTTTTTCTGTAGGAAGATTGCACACGACCATTGACAATGCCTTGAGTTTGCCAGCTGTGTCATAAACTGTTCAACAACCACCACTTGGAGCGCCACAGTCGGCAGCTGTTACACAGTCTAGTATGACAGTTGTCCCTCTCATCTATATACGCGCTCTCTGTTTACAGTATATTATTAAACAAATATCAAATATGAAAACATCAACTTTTCAAAGCGAACACCCTTACCCACATTTGATCCTACATATCTGACTTAGATACTGGTGCACTTATTAAACATTTGGTTCTACATTGAAGGACATACTAAGTCAATTTAAAGTTGCATAGTCCGATGATATTGAGTTTCTCACATTTTCTGAGATAAACATATTAGGTTGTTCACTATAATCTACCTTACTCTAGTTTGAAATAATTTTGATTTTAAATCATTAACTTTTGAGATATTTGAAATGGAAACATGCTAAATTAATGCTGGCAAGCTTGCCAAAACTCTATCACCATAGGCTTCTGCAGTAACAGGTTCTATTAATTGACTCAGTATCCCCTTCTATGTGACGACAAATGTTTAATAAGTGCACCAGCATCTAAGTTAGATATGTAGAATCAAATCTAAATAATTGTTTTGGTTTTGAAAATTTTATGTTTTCATCGGACTATGCAGCTTTAATAGAACCTCGTACTGCTGAAGCCTAGGGGGGTCAGAGTTTTGGAAAGCATCCCAAAATTAATTTTCATGTTTTCACGTCAAATATCCCATAAGTTAGTCATTTTAGAGCAAAGTTACTTCAAACTAAAGTAAGGTAGATTATGATGATTAACCTAATATATTTACTTAAAGTTGCATAGTCCGATGAAAATATCAAATTTTCAACACCAAAACAATTATCTAAATTGGATTCTACATATCTAACTTAGATACTGGTGCACTTATTAAACATTTGTCACCACATAGAAGGGAATACTGAGGCAATTGATTAGAACCTGTTACTGCAGAAGCCTATGGGGTAAGAGTTTTGACAAGCTTGCCAAAATTAATGTTGGATGGTTCCACTTCAAATATCTCAAAAGTTAGCCACTTAAAATAAAAGATACTTTATGCTAAAGCAATGTACATAATAACGATCAACCTAATGTATTTATTTCAGAAAATTTCAGAAACTCAAAACGATCGGACTATGCAACTTTAAGAAAAATATAGAAACTCAAAACCATCGGACTATGCAACTTTAAACTCACTTTGCACCTATAACCACACGCCCCCTGGTGACCAAACAAATCAGATATGCCCCTGTACATATACATACATGCAAGCATTTTACATATTAATAATGATCAACCTGATATATTTCTGTTAAATCTTTTGTTTTGCTTAACAAAATCTCAAAAGCTTTGGATTGTGCTACTTTAATGCTTGCACAAACAGCCATACCTCCAACAGCCGTTGCCATGGCGATCTGTGTCCCATTGTGTTCTCTTCCGAAAGCAGATCACTTGCAGTGTCAATTACAGCCTGTAAAGGTACATATATATATGGGTATGGTGTATTGTATAGTATAGAGCATTTATACAAATAATATTATAATGGAACCTTTTATTATATATTTCGCATATTGGATTCGAACCCGCAGCCCCCACGCTTTTCCACTCAGTCATGTTATCCGGACTGAGCTAACCAGTCCTTGCCCTATGATAATAATTCCGAGCACCAGTCGAGATAGCGACAAGTATCTATTTTATAAGTCATTGATTTGACTCGGCTAAGATTCGAACTCCCAGCCTTCCGCAAGGGAAGCCTGCGCTCTACCGATTTGGTCACGGCGTCCGGTTACAGGCATAGATGGGCTTTGTTCATTTACTACTAGTACTACGGTTGTTGTTGTTGTTGTTGAAGATTTATACTGCCTATCATGGATAAGCCTGAATAGGCTTGTTTTCACCATTAGACAGTTTGTCGATAGAAAGCCCAAGCCTACACTTTTACTGACCCAAGGGATTTTTAACCTCCCACACCACATAGACATGGTATGAGAGCAACTGGCCTTTGATGTCGCTGTCAGTAATACACAGCGGTGGAAATCCAAATTGGCAGATGTGGGGGCATGGGGAATCGAACCACTGTCCTTCAGATTAGGAGTCCGACCTAGAAAAAAGTCAGACACTCTCACCACTCCGCCACAGAGAACACAACAATAACCGCGAGAGGCGCCACTGTAGCCTGTGTTACCGGTAGAATAGAAATAACACAAGTATTATTATACCTGCAGTTCCACTAGAGAGGTGACTTCAGAAGGCACTCGGTGTATGCGCGCCATCTTGTATATGATATCTACGGACACCTTGATGTTTCCCGCGGACATCACGTGACGATGTGATGACGTCACGCTGTGCAACTCCGTGGCCAGGGCCGCCATATTGGCAGCGGAAATTGGAAAACCCCCTTGCTCAAACTCTAGGATCTGAAACAAAGTACTGGTTTGTTTGTTGGTGGGTTTTACATCCTAGCAACATTCATGACTCACAATTATTAGACTACGCAACTTTACTCAAAGAATCTAACTCCCAAACGATACATTGACATGAGGAATACGTAGATAATGCTAGGTACACACCTACCATTTTTCCGCACCCACCTACCGTATTCGATCTAAAATTGCCCAAAAGTCTTGAGGTGTGCACTCCCCTAGCACACCTACCGATTGCGATTCGCGACTTAAAACTCAATTTTAGGGCTAAAAGTGCTTCCTTACAATTGTGATTCGCGACTCGAAAAATTAATCGGCCTGTTTTCAGTTTTAAGCGGGTCAGGTTGGGGCGCGAGTTTTAGTGCGCGAGTCGTAAACGGTAGGTGTGTACCTAGCATAAGGATTACCTCTCCCAACTTCTAAACGAAAATTGTTTTGTAAACTAGACCTTTTCCACATGGCATGAACAGTATAAGGTGCTACCAGAATACTACTTATTGTCAGGGCCATCAGTTGGTGGATTAGTGGATTGCTGGTTCAAATCATTTATAATGACCTTTTCCACAGAACATGACGCACGGTGAGCCATTTACATTCCATTATAGAAATCCCAGAGAAATATATAGTTTTTCTTTTTACTGTAAACCTGTACAAAGATATCCCCATTTACTGAGTTAGTCTTGTAAGTTGCATTTACTGCAATTCTTACCTTTTCCCATATCGGTGTGTATTCTTTATCGGCACAGAGGGTGAGATCTGGAGCGTCCCACAGACCCATTGAGTCACACCGCCTGTGCATCTCGCCTTAAAAGTAGCAGTGTATATAATGTCATATTGTAGAACCTACCAGTATTTAGGCAAAACCGGGAGGAAGGGATAAATCACGTTGGTTGGTTATTGGAGTTTTACATCCTAGCAACATCTAAGGTCATATCAGGATGGGTACCGACTTGTGACTGGGCACACTCATGGCACCTTCGTAGTGCTGTCCTACTGGGAAATCAGCCCTATCCTATTAATGCCAAGTGCCAGGCTAGGAAGTGACAAGTATCAAGTGTTTAAGTCATTAATAGTTTGACTTGACGGGAATCGACGTCCAGACCTTCCGCACGGGAGGCCGCGCTCTATCGATTCGGCCCTCGCGTCTGGTGATAAATCATGTAACTTGTATATAATTAGAGGGCGTGGCGCCACCGATATCCACGACCGCCACCGCAGGATGGGAGTGGGGGTGTTTTGTTGGTTGTTGGAGTTTTACATCCTGGCAACATCTATGGTCATATCAGGACGGGCCCCGACTTATGACTGTGTGCACTCATTGTAATGTGATTGAGAGAGGAACGACCGCACACGTTGACGTCTAGTTACTCAATGGTTTATTCAGCCAGTGCTAGCAGAGAGCGTGTATATAAACAGATGAGAGGGACAACTCCCGCGGAAAACGGTAACACAGGCTACAGTGGCGTTCCTGGCGGTTAGTGTTGAACAGGCCTTGAGTTTGCCGGTACGCTCAATGCAAAACATTTGTTTTTATTCAAAATTAATAGAAATCCAGAAGCCTAACCTTATCAATTTAATATAATCCTTTTGGTAAACATGTTTTCTATATGTCTTCCAAGCGGTTTGTTTCTATGTGGTGTAGTTTTAGAGATATTTAACGTTTTCTGTATGAAGATTGCTCACCGCCATTGACAATGCCTTGAGTTTGCCGTACGTGTAGTGCAAAACGTGTATTTTATTCAAAATTAATAGAAATTCAGAACCCTAGCCATGTAAATTTAATATAGTCTCATTGTTAAATATGTTTTCTATATGTGTTCCAAACAGTTTGTTTTTATGTAGTGTAGTTTTAGAGATATTTCACTTTTTCTGTACGAAGACTGCTCAAGGCCATTGACAATGCCTTGAGTTTGCCGTAAGCGTAGTGAAAAACGTCAGTTTTATTCAAAATTAATAGAAATCCAGAAGCCTAACCATATCAATTTAATATAATCTTGTTGGTAAACATGTTTTCTATGTGTATTCCAATCAGTTTGTTTCTAGGTTTTGTAGTTTTAGAGATATTTAACGTTTTCTGTATGAAGATTGCTCACTGCCATTGAAAATGCCTTGAGGTTTGCCCATATGCTTAAGCTGTTCAACAACCACCACTTGGAGCGCCACAGTCGGCAGATGTTACATGCTCTAGTATGGGAGTTGTCCCTCTCATCTGTTTATATACACGCTCTCTGGTACAACACAAAACATCTCCTTTTCACAGAGAACAAAATATACATGATTCTGGAATATAAAAATAAGTACATAAGAAGAAATAGTTTAGGTCAGTGGAATGCCGACAATTCAGTCCGTTAAATAAGTCTGGTTTGCAACGATGTGTTTCCATGCAGTTCAGTCTGATTTTCCTTATGAGCGTTTCACGTATACAAATGTACACATGTTGATGTTCGGTTACAACAGTCTGCATTCTGTTCCAATAGCATCTGTTTCCACACTGGTTTTACATACATACATTATCTCCCTTTTGACAAAATATACAATGTAGTTTTACATAAATGCAATGCACATGTAATAAACAATTCAATTCAGTTAAAAAAAATATGGAGTCGATATTGTTTCTTATAACATATTACGACATGCATGTGCCGATGTTATCCCAATTCTTGATTCCTTCTTACTTTCCTTGTCAATACCTGTACACAGTTGCGTGGAAATTCCCACGATATAATATGACACAGTTTTATGTTCTTAAGATTAACATTCACACCAATGCCTCTGGTTTAATCTACTTTACTTTCAGCTTGTCAACTTGTCAAGTGATTAGCCAACCTTGTTAACTAAGATTTATCACCGGAACTACACATGAAATAGTTCTCGTTTACATTGTTTGTGTTATCTTGACAGTTTGCTGATAACCCTTTCAATTACTGTGCTTTATTGATACTCTAATCTCTTCACAGGCCTTATTTCTCTACCTCGCCGAGTAACATAATTAGCTGGCCTGGTATCTGGGTTATCTGTGTTTCTAGCTTGCTGAACTGCTGGGTTTGGGATTATTTCTCGGTTTTGCTTAACTTTATTATGTGTAGGGAATATGTGTCTGCGATTTCTCCTCATTGTCAGATTGGTTCTGTTCTGTATTTCGTAACTTTGAAAGTCTTTCCCTGCTTCTTTCATTATTGTCCCTGGAGCCTACTTGCCTTTGTGTGTGATATACTGCACATTTTCGCCGGTTTTCAATTGCCTGTATTGTCTTCCTGCATGACGATAATAGAATCTCTTTTGGTTTTGTTGTACTTTTTGTATCTGATTCTGATCTACTTTTACTACTTTTGATTTGAGATGTTTAGCTAACGGTGGCAATTTTGATCAGAGTCTACGGCTCATCAATAACTGAGCGGGTGATGCATTTAGCCCTGTTAGTAGAGTGTTGCGAAAATTCAGCTAGAATAGATTATAATCTTTGGACTCCTGCCTGGCTTCTTTATCATTGTCTTCACTGTTTGAATGTGTCTCTCAGTCTGCTCATTGCTTTATGGGTAATGAAGACTTGAGAATTTTATTTTGAACTCGTACTCTCCTGCAAAACTTTTGTATTCCGCACTGGCAAATTGCGGCCCGTTATCTGAAACTACCACAGCCGTAATTCCATGTCTACCGAATGTTTGCTTCATGGCTAATATTACCGCATTACTCGTTGACTGCAGTTCCATGACCTCTGGGTATTTTGAAAAGTAATCGCCTAATATTAGATAGTGTTGGTTCCCTATTTGAAATAGATCTGCCCCTTTTTTTATTGATCGGAATGCATGGTATTTTGTGGGGCTTTAACGGCTCGCTATGCTGCTTGTTTCTGTATTGCTGGCACAAACTACACCTTTGAATCAAGTCTTCTAATTGGGTTTGCATCATTAGCCAAAACACGTGTTCCCTTGCTCGACTTTTGCTTTTAATTATTCCTTGATGTGTTTGATGTAGTTTATCGAGCACTGTTTTCTGTACTGGTTTCGGTACAATTATTTTGTTCCCCTTTAGTAATACGTCACCCTGTCTTGTTATTTCGTGCCGAAATGTGTGGAATGGTGTTGTGCATTTTGGTATTAACTGTTTGTCTTCTGGCCACCCATTGTCAACCAGGGGCCATATGCATGGAGTGGTGTTAGTGAGCCAAAATCCGTTTAGGGTGGTATTTCTTGTTTAGCACTGAAAAGTCGCTATGCATGGAGCAGTGTTAGGCCAACACCATGAGTTTAAAGTCGGAGATTCTAACACCAGCCCATAGCAGGTTTACAGCGGTGTTAGTGTTAGGTTAGGGCCAAATCTATTCAATGCTATCATATTTAACAGAAGTACATGTATACTCAAAAAGTGGAATTTGATCAAATTAACCCTAAAATCGAAGCGATATTAACGCTGGCGCCGCATCGGCGGCGATATTAATATTCTCGAATCGACGAATGTAAACTAAACAAATCGCCGCCGACGTCATCGCCGGGAACAGGCTCACACAGTAACAAGGCTTGCTGCTTCCCAGTGTGTGGTGAAGGCAACCGCCGCATCGGCAGCAATATATTAGGCCCAAATCTATTAAATGCTATCATATTTAGCAGAATAACATAATCAAAGAGTGAAACTTTTCAAATTAACCACAAAATCGAAGCGACATTAATGCCGCCGCTGCATTGGCGGCGATATTCATATTGTCGAATCGACGAATGTAATCAAAACAAATCGCCACCGCCGCCGAATCGGCTGGGATATTACTTACGCAATAAGTGAAATTTCATCGAATTAACCATAAAATCGAAGCGATATTAACGCCGCTGCCATATCGGCGGCGATATTAAGATTTTCGAATCGACGAATGTAAACTAAACAAATCGCCGACGCTGAATCGGCGGCGATATTGGGAAATAGCGGTGCTCGCCGGCAACAGGATCAGACAGATTTCCCAAATGTATAAATTAATTCACATATAGCTAACACGAACCGTTTAGGCCACCATGCATATGGCGTGACATACTTCGCGATGCCCCTGATAACCGGTGATAGCTACCCAGTGTTTGATGGTTAACACCACACACCGCTAACACCTCTCCATGCATATGGCCCCAGATGTCTTATCTCAACTAACACCGGGCCATTTAACGTTTCAGCAGTGATTTGCTGCATGCATCCCTGAAGAACCTCTATAGCTGCAATGCTGATCTCTTTGTCAAACAGTTCGCTTGGATCGGTATTGGTGCTATGGTCTCTGGAGAGCGCATCTGCAACAAACATGTTACAGCCTTTGATATGTACCAGCTCTAAATCATAATTCTGTAAATGCATGCGTTGCATGCGAGCAGACAGTTGATGCAGTGGTTTGTTTACGATCGAGACCAGAGGTTTATGATCCATCCCTACGTGTACTTTCTTACCAAAAATGTAATTGTGAAATTTTGTACAGCCAAAACATATAGCCAGAAGCTCCTTCTCGACCACTGCATAGCTGATTTGCATTTCTTCAAGAGCCTTAGAGGCCATTGCAATTGGATGACCTTCCTGCAATAGAGCTGCCCGAAGACCCAACTTGGAGGCATCTACTTGTAGTGTTATGAATTTATTAACGTCATAGAAACGGGGAATAGGTGCATGTGTTATCATGTTCTTTAGCTTCTCAAATGCTTTTTGCTGCTCTACTTCCCAATACCATGCAGTTTCCTTATTTGTTAGTATGCGCAAAGGTTTGGTTATTTCTGCTAGGTTAGGAAGAAATTTAGCTACATATGCGATCATCCCTAGAAAACAGGTACTGATTGTTTGTTTGTGGGGGTGGGCATGTCGGTGATTGCCTGAACTCTCTCGTTGTTGGGTGTTATGCCTTTTTCAGAAATGACGTGACCTACATATTCAACACTCGATTTACATATGCTCGATTTGGCCGGATTCAATCTCAAATTCACCTGTCTTGCTCGTTCGAGAACTGCTCGCAGATTTTCAATGTGCTCATGCAATGTCGTCCGTTATTACATTAACACCTTTTAGATCATGCAGAATTCGGTTTATCTCATAAATGAATATGTCTCCGGCAGTTTTTATTCCGAATGGCAACCTGGTATATCTGAACCTTCCATGTACAAAGCTTCGAACTCTCCATGTCAAGCTGAATTTGGCAGTACAGAAACAAATTTAGCCCCTTCTAGTTTTGACACAACTTCCTCTATTGATCTAGTTGGGTACGGGCCTCGCTTTATAGCTTTGTATAATTTCGTTGGATCTAAACAAATGCGGATTTTGTCCTTTTTCTTGACTATCATTATTGAGTTCACCCATGGAGACGGTTCAGTTTCTTAAAGAATTACACCTAATTCGAGCATTCTATCTAGTTCTTTGATTACTTTATTCTCAATAGCATGAGGAATTCTTCTCGGAGGATCAATGACAGGTTGGATATTGCTATCGACATGTATTTTAGCTTCTATTTTAATAGTCCCTAACCCAGTGAACACGTCATGAAATGTCTCTACCATTTGCATTGCTTCATCGTTGTCATCATTGCCTTCTCAATGGATGGTGTCGATGCGTGCGTGGATGCGTAGCCGAACGCATGCATCCTTTCCCAGGATGGGACATCCACTGCTCGTGATTTGGAATCGTAGCAACTGGTCGCGCACCTGTAACTTCGTCTCACCCAGTGGTGTGATCCTCTGTCCTGAATAAGTCACTAACCGGCATTTCGGTTGGGTTATTTGTGCATTGTACATGTTCCTAAATATGGTCATCGGGATGATGTTGGCTTCAGACCCCATGTCAAGCTTGAAATTAACACCAATTTTCTCCACAGGTATGGGCACGAACCATAAGTCAGCACTCTCATCGTCATCAGTTAACATGGCTCCTATGAACAAATCCATCTCTGATTGTTCGCCGTGCCACTCCTCACCTTCGTCATTGTCGTCTAGGGTTATTTCGTTCACCATCGCGGTTTTGCTGCGACCTACTTTTGCAAAATACCCAACTTTTTTTGCACATGCCTTGCCTTTGGCCGGTCACGACGATGAGAGTATCCACACCAACCGCATTTTGGTTGCGTGCTACTGCTTCTGTTTTGCTGATCCCGAGCAAATCTTGCAGGTGTTTGCTTCTAGCTCTGCTGCTGTGAACCTGATGCCCATGGTGTCTGCCGTGTGAACTCGCATTGCTGTACTGAGTCCAATGTGTATTCAGGACTGCTATCACTTGTGAGCTGCTTTGCACGATGTTCACTCATCCTGCACATTTCTTCACACACCTGCAATGTCAGTTTAGGCATCTGGAGGAAACGATCCCTGAGCATGTCGCATTTGATACCGCTTACGAGCCTATCGCGCAACAACGAATCCTCTAACTCTCTGTATTCACATTTCCCGATCCGATGTCGCAGTTCCCGCAGATAGGTATCCATGCCTTCCTGTCCTTGGTTGTATGTGTTAAACTTATAGCGAGTTACTGTTATGTTTGTTTTTCCTTCACAATACACCTGGAACGGTTCCTTCAATGGCCTTAGCTTGTCCACGTCCGCCGCGATGAACCTAATTGCTTGATGCACTTTCTGCACCTCCGCACCGGCTACATGAAGGAATGCACAGCACTGCACTTTCTTGCTCCTGCTCTGCACTCCTGCTGCAGTATCATATATGTTGAAAGCATGAATCCACCATGTCTTCCAGTTGGCGGAAAGGTTTTCCTCCAGGTTCAATGGCCCAGCTGGTTTCAATCCTGGGAGAGACATGCCCATCTAAGGTTCCGCCTCTGACACCATGTAATGTGATTGAGTGAGGAACGACCACACACGTTGATGTCTAGTTACTCAATGGTTTATTCAGCCAGCGCTAGTCTACACTGGTCCCTCGTGTCGCTGGTCTCGGCCGGCTGGTTCCTGGCACGCCGAGCCTCAGTGCAATACACAACACTCATGGCGACTTTATAGTGCTGCCCCACTGGAAGACCAGGCCACCAGCACCATGACTTGATATCCTACTCAGTCACAATATCCTGACACTGAGCCAACCAGTCCTTGCCCTATCCTAATTATGCCAAGCACCTGGCTAGAAAGCGACAAGTATAAATTTATAAGTGATTGGTTTGACTCACAGGCATATATTTATATACTCAAATGAAAGTGGTAGGAAATGTGCATATGTCTTTTTTCTTTGAGAGTATATAATTATACATCTCTATCTTCCCAATGAAAAGATATATATCTACATTAAGGGAGTGAGGTTAAACAGCTACATACTCTCAATATATGCAGACTCTCAAAGAAAAGACATGGATACATATGAATAGCTTTTCCTTGAGAGTAAGAACATGTGAAGAGTTCAGGCGCAAAACCACATAAACAATGGAGACAAACATTGGAGTCAAACCCTCAAAAAGTTAATTCGTTTCATATCCCTACTCTTTTATTTATTGCTCCTTAACCATGTGATGATATGAAAAGTGGAATTTGTCAGAATTTAAATTATTTTCAGGTAAAAATCTTTGATTTACACTACATTTTGTTATTGGCATTTACATGGTTTTGCGCCTGAACTCTTCATGTATATGTATATATTGTAAATTGTATCATTTGCAACTTGGCATTTTCAACTTAATATAAATGTCTCTCTATGCTTTTCTGGTTTGTTGTGGTTTTACATCCTAGCAGCATCTAAGGTTACATCAGGACAGGTATCGACTTGTGATGGTATGCACTTAATGCGATTTTATACTGTTGTCCACTGGGAGACCAGACAACCCACACCCTGCTCTCCCACTCAGTCAGATTATCCTGATACTGAGCTAACCAGTTGTTGCCATATCCAAGTAATGCCGAGTGACAGGCCAGATAGTGACAAGTATAAATTTTGTAAGTCAATGACTTAACTCGGCCGAGTTTCAAAACTCCCGACCTTCCACACGGGAAGCCTGACGCGTGCTCTTACCGATCCCGCCACCGCATCCGGTCGGGTTGGTGGAGGAAATCACTTCGTTTATTAGTGTGCGCAGAAGAAGACATAATAATACAAGGCGGCATGGTCTCACCAACAAGCCCCACTGGACACACGTGCTTCCGGTGCAGGCCCTCTGGCGGTGTCTCCTCCCATTGACCGGCTATGGAGGCATTGACGTTGAGCCCCTGATCGAGCAGCTCAGGCCGGCAAGCGCCTGGAACAGGGGACCAGTCGAAGCGTGGATGCAGGTATTTAACTCATTCGGTCATCAAAATTGCATATCTAGGCAAATCTAGACAGATGCTTTGCTTTTGAAAATATTTTGATTTCATCAGCTTATGCAAGTTTAATTAAAGCTACTTAGTCCGATGAAAGCATTAAATTTTCAAAACCAAAATGTTTACTTAAGTTTGATCCTACATATCTAACTTATATACTGATGCACTTATTAAAGCTGCGTAGTCTGATGAAATATCTAATTTTCAAAACCAAACCATTGATCTAGATTTGATTTTACATATCTAACTTAGATACTGATGCACTTATTAAATGTTTGTTTCTGCGTAGAAGGCAATACTGAGTCAATTTAACAGAACCTGTTACTGCAGAACTCTATGGTGTCAGAGATTTGGCAAGCTTGCCAAAACTAATTTTCCATGTTTGCACTCAAACTATCTCAAAAGTTTACCATTTAAAATAAAAGTTCCTTTGAACTAATGTAAAGTAGATACTAGTGATCAATCTAATATATTTATCTAAGAAAAAATACAGAAATTTAAAACCATCGGACTATGCAACTTTAAGCTTGTGTTGCTGAATAGAAGGGGATGCTAAGACTATTTGATAGAAACTATTACAGCTGAAGTCTATGGTGTTACAATTTTGAATAGGCTTAAACAAATTTATTTAGCATGTTTTTACTTCAAATATCTAAAAATAATTAACACTTTGAAATCAAAGTTAATTCAAAATTATGGCCAGACGGGATGGCCGATTGAGTTGAGCACCCACCTTCCATTTAGGTAGGTTGTGGGATACAAAGATTAGGCTCGAACCCCGGTCGAGTCAAACCAATGACCTAAAAATTGATACTTGTCACTATCTAACCTGGTGCTCAGCATTACTAGGATAGGGCAAGGAGGGCAAGGAGCAGTAGAATTAGGAAGACCAATTATTCTCCACGATTGAAATTTTCCCTGCGTAATCAACTAATGTTAAAAAATTAAAAAAATTAAAAAGCTAAAGTACGGTAGATATTAATTATTAATCTAATGTTAAAAAATGGTAGAAAACCCAAACCATCGGATTCTGAAACTTTAATAGTCCATTCCACCTCGGACGGACACTCAATGTCAGGTCTCTAAAACTCTGCACCACATATTTGGTTTCCATGTTACGATGCTGATAATTAATTGTTTTTTTTTTGTATTAAGAGCAAGTCAAATAACTATTGTTGCCTCTGTGTATTTAAGGTTGCATAGTCCGATGGTTTTGAGTTTCTGTCATTTTTCTGTGATAAATACACTAAATTGATCGTTATAATCTACCGTACTTTAGTCTGAAGTAACTTTTATTTTAAATGGCTAACTTCTGAGATATTTGAAGTGCAAACATGTAAAATTAGTTTTGGCAAGCATGCCACAACTCTGACTCCATAGGCTTCTGCAGTAACAGGTTCTATTGAATTGGCTTGGTATTCCCTTCTATGTGAACCAGTATCTAAATTAGATACCGAAAGAATACTCGTATGAGTTCATGCTAAAGTGAAAAAGTGAACATCTACACATCAACAATTAGATACCGAAAGAATACTCGTATGAGTTCATGCTAAAGTGAAAAAGTGAACATCTACACATCAACAACTAGTCCTTGCCATGAAGTATAGTTTGCGTCATTACATAGCGGACAAGATGGCTTATGGTTCAACACTCACGGATCTGTGGACATGCGTCCAGGCGACAGTTCTGTTCATCGGAGATGGGTGCACACCCTCCCGTCTCCTCCAGGAACCACATGTTGCCACACGTCTTCGTGTACCAGTTGCCTTGGAAACACTGGAACACATACTGGCTATCATTCGAAGATCGTACACATACCTAGACGAGGATGTTGTGCGCAGACTGTACACATCCCTTGCACGTCCACTTTTGGAATATGGAAATGTTGTGTGGTCACCACTGTACAGGAAGGATGCTGAGTCAATTGAGAGGATCCAAAGAAGGGCAACGAAGCTTGTACATGGATTCGATGAAATACCCTATGAACAACGTATGCATCATTTGAAGATCCCAAGCATGTACTACAGACGGGCCCGGGGGGATATGATTGAAGTATTCAAATATCTCCATGGTATCTACAAGACAGGCAGCCCCCTTATCAGAGACTCCAACACCAGGACCAGAGGGCACTCCCTGAAGCTGAGGAAGCGCTACTCCAGACTGGACCTGCGACACAACTTTTTCGGCTTTAGGGTGGTTGACCTGTGGAATGACCTGCCAGAGAGTGTCGTAGCAGCAAAGTCGGTGAACTGTTTCAAGTCCTGACTGGATGCATACTGGTCAAGCATTACATATATCTTGGAGCCAGTGACAGTTTCTACGATCCACCACATCTGAAGAACTGTCTCCATTTCTATTAATTAAGAGCGGCTAACAGGTCTAAGGCCTATTATAGCTGTATCCTATTGATTGATTGATTGACAGGTTGGTTGGTTGTTGGAGTTTTGCATCCTGGCAACATCTAAGGTCAAAGTACCGACTTGTGACAGTGTGCAATCACGGCAACTTTATAGTGCTGCCCCACTGGAAAAACCAGGCCACCAGCACCATGACCCGATATCTCACTCAGTCACATTATCCTGACACTGAGCCAATTAGTCCTTGCCCGATCCAATTAATGCCGAGCGCCGGGCTAGGAAGCAATACATATAACTTTTTAAGTCATTGGTGTGACTTGACCAGGGTTCGAACCTTTGGGTTCGAATCCCACGATCTGCCAAAACGGGAGACGGAGACAGACTTATTCAGCCATCCCCGTCTGGTCTGGAACACAGGAGGTGGTTTCAGTAATCAGGCACTATCACTCAATCATGCGTGAGATGTCATTAGAAATAGATGTATGTCAAGAACCTTACTAAGTTTGGTTATAAGGAGGTGTGTGGTTATAGGGTATAAAGTGAGCTTAAAGTATGCAGTCTACAATGAAGGATATATCTGGGACGGGCATCAACTCAAACTTCCGCCATATAAAGCCCCTGTGGGACCACTTGTGACCACTTGTGACCAAATAACCCGCAATCACTGCCGACCTCCTTACGACCAAAAATGATCGCCGATCTCCGGAGGTTTTTTGTGCAGCAGCTGTATCAATTTTACACGTATCAATTTTAAAGTCATTGGTTTGACTTGACAATGGTTCGAATCAAACCGGGAGACGGACGTTCAACTCATTTGGCCATCCCGTCTGGTCCCGGGTGGTAGCAGTGACTATGTTGTCCCCCGTTTGCTAAGAAGTAACAGCTGGCTGCACACTAGCAGGAACAGTTCCTGGTGTGGACTGTTCCACCTATTGTTAGTGCCCCCCCCCCCCCCACACCCACCAAGGAGGGTGGGGTATATGGTACCTAGATAAAAGATTCACCCCATACTTCCAGTACAGGGGTGAACAACAACGTAGTCTAAATACGGGTGAAAATAGCTTTAGTATGGAACATGAAGTAGAAACTGTGGTTCCATGATCAAATGGCTACATATATTGGCACAGATTTGGTGAAATGGGAGAGAATGCAAAAATCCAAGATGGCGGCCATAGAACGCCATCGATTTCAATTTTAAATTGTATTAAACTAGCTATTTTATTATATTTTTCACCTCAAAGGTAGCTGGTAAATATGAAGACATCTACAAAGAATAAATGTTGCTTCTTAGATTGTGAAATTAGGCTCTCATAAAGACTCAGTTCATTAGCCTCATTTTTCGACCATTTTTATATAAGGCTGGTCTTCACCCGTGTACTACAAGTACCGGGTGAATCTTTTATCTATATGGTACCCGGCTGAGCTGTGGGAGGTCATATTGACATTCTGTACTAGACAGAATAAGCCATTGAGCACCCTGGGATTCGAAGTTATCTCAGTGTGACTCCTTTTATTCCTCAAGCCGAATCAGTCCATCACAATTATGAACAGATGAATAGAATCTATCTACGCTCTTCGCGCACCCCCTCCCAACTTAACCACCATAACAAAAAAACACTCTTATAAATATAATACTTTATACAACACACACATATATATATGTGATATATAAATGGCCTCGGGTAAATAAAGTTGAGGCTTCCCACCACTCCTCGCTTCTATTGTTCCTTACTAGGGCATAGTCCACCTTTATATATATATATATATATATATATATATATATATAAACCGGGCCCGGTGGCCGAATCGGTAGAGCGCAGGCCTCCCGTGCGGGAGATCTGGAGTTTCAATTCCCAGTCGAGTCAAACCAATGATTTACAAAATTTATGCTTGTCCCTTCCTAGCTTTGCGCTCGGCATTAATAGGATAGGGCAAGGACTGGTTAGCTCAGTGTCAGGATATTGTGACTGAATGGAATATCGGGTCATGGTGCTAGTGTCCTAATTTCCTAGTGGGGCAGCACTATTAAAGTCTCCACGAGTGTGCCCTGTCACAAGTTGGTACCCATCCTGATGTGACCTTAGATGTTGCCAGGATGTAAGACTCCAACAAATAGACAAACAACAAAATCAAATCAATCAAATCAGATCAAATCAGATCAAATCAGATCAGATCAAATCAATCAAATCAATCAAATCAACCAAATCAATCAAATCAATCAAATCAATCAAACAAAAAATCCCAGGCCAGTGTATGTGCATTGAAAAGGTTAGCAGGATGAATCGGCAATCAGTGGGCTGGCTCACCTCAGAGTAAAGCTTCTTTTATTTAACGACGCCTCAAGAGCACATTGATTTTTATCATCGTCTATTACTAGTGTTTTTAGATGTCAAACATCTAGTTATTATGACATATTTCTTTGGAAGAAACCTGCTTCCGCCACATGGGCTACTCTTTCCAATAAGCGGCAATGCATCTTTTATATGAAGAGTTCAGGCGCAAAACCACATAAACACCAATCCAAAAATGTATTTTAAATACAAGATTTTTACCTGAAAATAAACTCTTCATATGCACTTTCCCACAAACAGGACAACACATAACACAGCCTTAGATGAACCACTTATGGACCACTGGTTGGAACGGAAAATAACCCAACCTGCAAATGGTTCCACTGAGCAGGATCGATACAATAACCGACAACTTCACAGGTGGACACTCTACCGCCTGAGCTATGTCCCGCTCCCTGCCTTACCTCAAAGTACTTGTGGCAGTTTCCGGGGGTGGGAACCGGCGCCGACTCGGGCTGACACGGCTGTGGGAAGGCCCTTTCACACGGCCTCACCTCGCAGGTCAGGTTGCACCACCTCTCTACCTGCTCGCCCTGGTACTCGCCGCAGTGGTCCTCCCAGAATATGTTGCCCCTGGTGACGCACTCATGGGGCACCCACTGGTCCCGGTTTATGTCGCACTGAAAGTGGTAGGGTCCAGGCAAGAATATTCAAAGAAACACTTTCTTCTTTAAAAAAAAAAAAAAATTTAAAGAGAAAAGAATTAAGCCCCCCCCCCCGAACTAAATTGACCACTTATAGTCGGTCCTATGTTCGGTCAATTTAGAGAGGTTTTAATGATATGTGTGTGTATCATATATGTGATGGATAGCGTATTATGCAAGTATAAATGCTCGGAAGGCAATCCTGTTTGTGTCTTCCTTCTGACCGATGCATTGAGCAAATTCCTCATACTTTATACAACACACACACATATATATATATATATATATTTATATATATATATATATATATATATATATATATATACCAGGCGCGGTTTCCGAATCGAGAGAGCGCAGGCCTCCCGTGCGGGAGATCTGGAGTCCAATTCCCGGGCGAATCAAACCAATGACTTACAAAATTTATATTTGTCCCTTTCTAGCTTGGTGCTCGGCATTAATAGGATAGGGCAAGGACTATCCTTACACATTTGTAGTTATAGGTCAGCCAGTCAGAGGGTTCACATGCATCGCTAGTGTCTTTAGTTCTACACTTATACCTTGATCAATATAGGTCCATAATAATAATAATATGTGTATAAATGCTATATAGTACACAAAAAGGATTAAGTTGACTTAATAATAACAACAAATCAATAGTAGCCTATTGTAATAGTCATTAAAAGTGCAATACATGAAAAAGGGGCATAATTTGTTTAATTCATTGGTTTGACTCCGCCAATGATCGAACCCTCGGCCTATCGCACCGTATGCAAGCGAACACTTAACTCACTAGACCAACCCGCATTGTATTTACATTTTTAAAACAATGTATCTTCCCCAGATCCATTTTTAAAATTAAAGCGTCCCCTATCGGGAGAGAGGAACACTAGGGAGAGCAGTTCACACCATCCAGATGGAATGGCCGAATGAGTTGAGCGTCCATCTCCCGTTTTGGTAGATCGTGGGATTCGAACTGGTCGAGTCAAACCAATGATGTAAACAATTTTTTTTTTGTGATGGATGTATTTATGTTGCCCATAAGGGTTAAGTCTAATGACCTGTTTTCGCCGCTAGACAGTAATAGTGTTGTGACCCCCCTTCTTTTTATCACTTTCAGTTGTTGTGTAGCTATCATTGATAATTGTCGCTTCCTAGCAAGGTGCTCGGCATTATTAGGATAGGGCAAGGACTGGTTAGCTCAGTGTCGGGATAATGTGACTGAGTGGGATATCAGGTCATGGTGCTAGCAGCCTGATTTCTCAGTGGTGCAGCACTATTAAGTTGGCATGAGTGCACTCTGTCACAAGTCGGTACTCATCCTGATCTGACCTTAGATGTTGCTAGGACGTAAAACTCCAACAACCAATCAACCAACTTTTGTTGAACATGTTATTGCTGAAATGTATTGTGTCAGAATTTCCATGTGCATCCTTAAGGTGTGCTGCATGTTCTCAAGGGTTATTTACAATCCAGAGATTTGTATTTTCCACTTTTACACATGCCATTGCTAAACTATAAATTATAATGACTCACACCATGGGTTAAATTAATGCTAAGACAGAGTCCTATTGTAAAATATTTCGGAATTTTGGGGTAGCTAAATAATATTCTAAAAGCATGTTGTATGTGCATATAATGATATAGAGGTAATACATATTATTAATGTGGTTGCAGGGTAATAAAGGTACTATTTCACAGAAAAAGGGTGTCTATGTGATAGCTATCTTATACATTACTCTGCAAGCAAAGGGGTGCCAGGTACAAGAAAGCTAGGTCACATGACTAATGACCCAATATAAATAGGGGTGCAGGTCAGATGCGCACTCTCTCTCACCACCACCACCAGCCAGTCCAAATCTGTGTATAACATGTGCTTGTGTCAACTTTAGTTTGGATTAACCATGTGAGTACAATAGTGTGTCTTCTTGTGTGATATTCCAGATACTGTGCCCAACAAGTGATTTTAGAAGTAGATAGTTCACAGTATATATGTAAAGAATATATGTAGAAGTTCTCTGACAACTACTTCAATTTAATCTAATGTAAACTCTTATCTTAATACAACATAGCACTGGTGTGCTCAGTGTCAGGATAATGTGACTGAGTGGGATACCAGGTCATGGTGCTGGTGGCCTGGTTTCCCAGTGGGACAGCACTATAAAGTTGCCATGAGTGTGCACTGTCACAAGTCGGTACCCGTCCTGATATGACCTTAGATGTTGCTAGGATGTAAAACAACAACAAACATACAAACAATATTACATAGCATTTAATACCATCAATTGTTCAGAGATACACAAACTTTTCACTATGCTACCTAAATCATGCAAAAGGGAAAGACTCATTTATTTATTTCTCCAATGTACATGTTCTCACCTTATAATCTTCTAATTATGAGTAATTAACAACCAACCTTGTAGTATCGGCTGCAGTTGTATGGGTCCCGGATCAACTTGACTTCAGTGGAGACGAGGTTGTCCTTACAAGGTGCACACGCCTGACACAGGACGTTGTAGCCGCTGCCATTGTAGTGGTACTGCTGCTACACAGGAAACCAAACAACACAACCAGACACGGTGTCAAGCAAACCTGGTGTATCCAATCAATGATACCTGCTCTATCCAATCAATGATACCTGGTATATCCAAATATCCAATCAATGATACCTGCTCTATCCAATCAATGATACCTGGTATATCCAAATATCCAATCAATGATACCTGCTCTATCCAATCAATCATACCTGGTATATCCAAATATCCAATCAATGATACCTGCTCTATCCAATCAATCATACCTGGTATATCCAAATATCCAATCAATGATACCTGCTCTATCCAATCAATCATACCTGGTATATCCAAATATCCAATCAATGATACCTGCTATATCCAATCAATCATACCTGGTATATCCAATCAATTATACCTGCTCTATCCAATCAATGATACCTGGTATATCCAAATATCCAATCAATGATACCTGCTCTATCCAATCAATCATACCTGGTATATCCAAATATCCAATCAATGATACCTGCTCTATGCAATCAATCATACCTGGTATATCCAATCAATTATACCTGCTCTATCCAATCAATGATACCTGGTATATCCAAATATCCAATCAATGATACCTGCTCTATCCATTCAATGATACATGCTCTATCAAATCAATGTTACATGCTCTATCCAATCAATGATACCTGGTATATCCAATCAATGATACCTGTTAGATACATTCAATGATACCTGCTCTATCCAATCAATGATACCTGGTATATTAAATCAATGATGCATTCTCTATCCAATCAATGATAGCTGGTATATCCAAGCAATGATACCGGCTCTATCCATTCAATGATACCTGCTCCATTCAATCAATGATACCTGGTATATCCAATCAATGATACCTGGTCTATACAATCAATGATACCCGCTCTATTCAATCATTGATACCTGGTTTAGCCAATCAATGATACCTGGTATATCCAATCAATGATACCTGGTATATCCAATCAATGATACCTGGTATATCCAATCAATGATACCTGGTTTATGCACTCAATGATACCCGCTCGATTCAATCAATGATACCTGCTCTATCCAATCAATTATATCTGGTATATCCAATCAATGATACTTGGTATATCCAATCAATGATACCTGGTATATCCAATCAATGATACCTGGTATATCCAATCAATGATACCTGCTCTACCAATCAATGATATCTGGTTTATCTGATCAATGATGCCTGCTCTATCCAATCAATGATACCTGGTTTATCCAATCAATGAGACCCGATCTATCCAATCAATGATACCTGGTTTATGCACTCAATGATACCCCCTCTATTCAGTCAATGATACCCGCTCTATCCAATGAATGATACCTGGTTTATCCAATCAATGTTACCCACTCTTTCCAATCAATGATACCTGCTCTACCCAATCAATTAAATCTGGCTTATCCGATCAATGATACCCACTCTATCCAATCAATGATACCTGTTTGTTCCAATTAATGATACTGGCTCTATTCAATCAATGGAACCTGCTTTATTCAACCGATTATACCTGCACTATCCAATCAATGATACCTGTATATTCCCACCCATGATACCTGCTTGATGCAATCAAAGATACATACTGTAGTAGACCACGATGTCCACCGTTCCATGGTCTTTCACTCATCCATGCACACACAGAAGAATGCCAAGATTTAGAGACAGTACGCTTGAACTGGTTTATTACCAAACATATTCGCTCTACGCGGTGCCAACAGTCAAGTGACCTGCCCCCTAACTCGCTAGGTCACACATCGCCTCTTTAGGTGGGTGGGGGTGTGTGCTAGCCACACGCAGTAGAGGGCAGCCCAGTCGGGGCAGTTCAATGTAACTGTGTAGGTGTGCGACATAGTGTCTGCCGCCACCGCGTGGTAGTGGAGCTCATGTACAGATTACTACACTACTTAATATTATCCAATCAATGACACATGATATATTTAATTAATACTGCCTGTTCTATGCAATCAATGATGCATGCTCTATCTAATGAACGATACCTGCTCTCAGTATATATACCTTTTTGGCTGTACATCATTGCATAGTTCCTATGCATCGGATTGTGGCTAGTTTAAAGTTATCTTGGCATCGGCCACATGAAGGGAAAGTGTGGGGAGGGGTGTGTGGTGGGGAGGGAGGCTAGAAGCTGGTGTCAGTGTGTGTGTTGGAAGGGGGGAGTGGGTGAGCAACTGACTCAACTATGGGTGGTTGGGTGGGATACCATCAAACCTCTGATATATATCCTGGAACCTGACTAAAGCCATATATGGTACTGGAATGAGGGCCAGACTAATGAGATCATGAGATTGACCTAATTGGTCAGTGCCCTCTCTACCTAATGGCTGTCTCAAAGTAGGTGTCCAAAGGGATGGGGTAATAAATTCACTGATTATTCTGTATATGCTGTCCCAAATCATTAGTTAATGCACCAGTACCTAAGGTGGATATATAGAATCAATTATAAGTAATTATTTTGGTTTTGAAAAAAGATATGTTTCATCGGACCATGCAACTTTAACCTACTCTGTGTATGGATATGTAAGTGCATTGCCTGTATGTGTGTGACTGTAATCAATTATAAGCATTAAATGACTATTGATGTAAACCATATCAAAGACTTACTATTCCAGGGGCAAGAATTAAGTGCGCAATTGTGTGCACTGACCTCTCACAAATAGGGAAGCATGGATAGAGTGATTATATACGATCAGTTATGTGGGTGTTAGGGTGATTGCATCAGGGAGCCTAGGTAGTGTAATTGTTAGCACGATAGTCCTGGAATCTAAAACGTGTGTGTTAGACTGCTGCTTAATTTGACAAACATTTTCTATCTGTTTCAGGAAGCATACGGTGTCTAATCCCCCCTGGTAGAGTCAAACCAATGACTTAAAAATTGATACTTGTCGCTTCCTAGCCAGTCGCTCAGCATTATTACGACAGGGCAAGGACTGGTGTGCTCAGCATCAGGATAATGTGACTGAGTGGGATACCAGGTCATGGTGCCAGCAGTCTGGTTTCCCATTGGGACAGCACTATAAAGGCACCATGTGTGTGCACTGTCACAAGTCGGTACCCGTCCTGATATGACCTTAGATATTGCTAGGATGTAAAACAACAACAAACTAATCCCCTTCCCCACAACACACTTCTTGTATGCTTGTGAAAATATTCTAATGGTTAGGAGGTTAACCTCGGAATAGCAAGAAGTGTGACTTCAGGAGCAATGTTTTCCATTTCCAAAATCAGTCCCTATGAAATGTATATAATTTATATATATATCTATATGGATAGTGATAAACCCTTTATCGCGTGTAATAATGCCTGTAGTGTCCTGCAATCCCCTATCTGGGGTGTGTGTGTGTGTGGAGCCCCCATCATGCACCGCTCCTCCTCCTGCGTGGGTTCTATCCTCGACTTACTCGGAGGATAGGCCCCACGCAACTCATATCGCATACCTGTCCCTATCTCTATTATACTTATCTCTATCTCTACACATGTACTTCAGATAACATAAGAATTATTATATATATATATATATATATATATATATATATATATATATATATATATATGTGTGTGAAGTGGGCGAGACTATACTCGAGCTATGACCACTGCGGGCTTGGGCCGAGCAACCCGCATTCTGAAATGTGGGCTGCTCACCGGGACAGGCCTGCATCGGCCATCAAATGTGAGGCCAGGTTCACGGCTGTAACGCGTTGCTAGAAGACGCAGATTGCGACTTTCCTAACAATGTAAGAAGGTCAAACGCTCGGGCTCAGACCAATCGGACGTGTTTCTAAACGCTCTGATGTTTTAGATGAGATTTAGGCTTTAATCGTCAGAATTCTAAATTGTTTTGACTTAATAAAAATGGGAGGGGATTTATTTATTCGTATCGGTCGTCATGCAAGAACTTAGATTGTACTAGTAGGAACAGGAATAAAGCCATGAGCTCTTAAAAGTGATTGGAACATTCGTCGCATTCTTTACTATTCTCCAGTCCTTAAGTATATTAACCGCTAGGGTCAACTTGATATTGATATTCGATTATTCTATATGTAATTAAGGGCCTTCTGCCTGGCGGGCTGTGCAAAGCCGACCAATCCTCACCGGGAACACAGTAACCACCTTCTGAATAAAAGAATAAATTGCAATACTAACAAATAACTATCTAGTCTGTCCATTACCAGTGACAGCGGTGACACTAAATATAGGGTGTCTGTTTTGTAACTAGACTATTGCAAGTAGCACACATAACAAACTGAATCGCGGGGAGGAGAGCCAGAGCATGAAGGGGAATAATTAATTGAAGTCTCTATAATGCGGGGAGAGGGTCGATCCATAACTCTATGGCACTCTGGCTGTCTGCCCTTAGCCCGGGATACACCACGACGAAGGCGGTCAACCGGTGGCGGAACGAGAGGCGGCAGCAGCCCGCGGCAGGCCCAGGAAATTCACACGGAAATTATTATATAAAATAACACTTAGGCTCGCCTTAGGCTGAGACGGAAAAAAGCAGAATGGCTAAACACACATATATATATATATATATATATATATATATATATATATGGGTCATTCTCAGAAGTTGTGTACCAATAGTGTGACATCAGTACCAGAAAATCAAAATGCTGCCAAAGTCCTATAAGCAAGTTTCCTCAATGTGTATGTCCTTTTGCATCTGAATAATTGAAAATAAACATATTCTGGCATTTTTAAGTAGGTCAAATGATGCTCACACCCAATAAATAGCAATATAGCCTGGAAACCAATCTGACTCCAAAATCAAATATTTTCCACACAAAACTTGACATTTTTAGGACATTTCACATGCCACTTGCTTTATAAACAGTAGTAATAATAATTTGAAACCTCATTGCTATGGTTTTGTCTTATTTGTGAATATTAAAGAGAAAAGCAAGAAAATATTAGCAGAGTAACAGATTAGCACAGTAACAAAGTGGAAACAACAATTGTACACAAATGTTCGGCTCAAATTTCAATGTTTAGGGGCAATTTCAGGATTTATCTTTTACTATACCATAAGTGGGTCCATGCATAGTGTCAAATGGTGAAAATAGTTCCTGTACTGTATCTGTACTCAGTGTTTGATACAGAGTTTCATAGTACTTGCAAGTGGAAACGAAATGTTACGATGTTAATGACTCCAGAAAATGTTAACTCTTTCATAATTTAAAAAAGAAATTGAGAAATAAATGTCTTCAACTTAATGAAGACATTGTATATGACCATTTGAAGTGAAATGAGCTGTTGTTCAGAGGTTTTCATTAAGTTTGTGACACTTTATTTTCAATGCTGTTGACAATGTCACAAATTAGTGATGTAATTTTCGTTGTATTTAGCTACATCCATCCCAATAAGATACATAATACACAATATTAACATTTACTTTTGATCTAAACTATCTCCCACATTATTTTGCTAACTGATGAAATCTAAATATTGACACTCCAATAAAGGGTTTCTTTGAAATATGCATTTCTAGTAGACTACCTCAAGTGGTACACAGTTTCTGAGAACGACCCATATATATACATCAGTGATTATGTCTTTGACATTCCAGGAATATGCACTATGATTCTGAAGATCACAGTCCTTTGATTAACGACAGATTAAGTTAGAAAATAAACTAGCTGACCACTTCAACGTTAGCGTCACTTAGGCAACGAGTGTGGCCCGAGACTGTAGTGCGAAATTCAGCCACTGAGTGGCGCCAGGGGTTATTGAATTAGTCATTTCTGACTTCTCATCCAAAATACTTTTTTTTGCATGATGACAACGCCAGCGATGAATGCTATCAGTTTATTTTAAGAATGACTCGGTCTCATTAAAAAGTAATTGATATTGCTTAATTTCTATCGCACCAATATATCAACATCCAATGCTTCTAAGAATGTATTTAGGGTCATTATGGTACTTACATGTTCTGGTATGGCTTTGGGACATTTGTAATCAGCCTCTGTTATTGGATTGTCTGGAAAGATGTTCAACATGGAAATACATTTATTTAAAATTGCTAAATTCCATGGTTTGTTCAGACCACAATTGTTATAGATGAATACATTTATTCGGATTTATTAGCTGATGCACTGTAGTTTGGAATAATTATTATTCATAAATGTCTTATGTAGTAGAATGATTATTATTCATAAATGGCGAATTTAGTGGAATGAATATTATTCATAAATGGGTAATTTAATGGAGATATTTGATGTAAAGGCCGGTGAATGGATGGCCGAATGAGTTTCCGTTTTGGCAGGCTGTGGGGTTCAAACCCCTGGACAAGTCAAACTAATGACCTAAAAATATTGATTGTATCTGTAGGTGTTCACCCGCAACGCCACCCAATGACACCCTAATTACGGAGTTGTGACTCTGATCACGCACACTCTATTCTAATTAGGTGCCATGGTGACTCCCCCCCCCCCCCCCCCCCCCCCCCACAAACCCACAAACCCAAACCCAAACCCATCCCACAATAGACTACATCACCATTCCAGCCGCGTGGAGCATTGTGAGATGCATGGAAGAAAAACAAACTCACGCGAAGCACATGGCACATCCTAAGACACTGGGTGCAGCTATGAAATGTGCTAGTTTCAGCTCATCTCAGCTCTTGTTTGAAACATAGAATACCAATTAAAAGAATATATATAATAAATTAAGATATTACTCTTTTATCCAGCATTGCATTTACATCAATATAATCAGCACATCTTATGCCATGTGCATTTAGATTTAGACACATCTGGGCACTCAGACTAGTATTAGAGTCATAGCCAGATTCAGTTTTACTTATTTTATTCATGTTTTTATTTATATCCTATGGTTAATGACATATGTAGAACTAGGAAATGAGTAGGGTTAATCAGATATTGGTTATATATTTCTTTGAAACAAGTTGTCATTGACACATTTGCCATTTTAATATTTAGAACAAGAATTACTTATGATCTCTAGTCAATGGTGATGTAAACATCAGCCTGTAAAGTGACTGAAATTGTATGTTTCTTAGCTCAAAATGCTTAATTATGGAGAGTTGTGTCTTAAACATATTCATTATATTATTATATTTCATCCATCCATCCATGTTTGTGCCAAATTGTTATGTATTTTTATTAATTTTGAATATAATCAAAGTTTTGCCCTACACGTATCGGCACAGTCAATGGCCGTACGCCTTTGCTTTGCTGTCAGCGGCGTTTTTGAGCACATGCGCAGTCGGAACAGTGATCTCATCTATTACCCCACAATGTGTGCAACCCCTGTGTGTGGCATGTACACTGCATCAGTGTTCTGGATTGATGCAGTGTGCTTCATGCCCACCTCTGCCTTGCTTGGAGGCTGATTGGTGGCCTCCTGGGGCCATATGTATGGAGCAGTGTTAGCGAGCCAAAACGCGTTTAGGGAGGGATTTCTGGTTTAGCGCCGAAAAGTCGCTATGCATAGAGCACTGTTAGGCCAACACCGCGAGTTTAAAGTCGGAGATTCTAACACCAGCCCAGAGCAGGTTTACAGTGGTGTTAGTGTTAGGTTAGGGACATATCTATGCAATGCTATCATATTTAACAGAATTACATACGCAATAAGTGAAATTTCATGAAATTAACCCTAAATTCGAAGCGATATTAAGGCTGCCGCCGCATCGGCAGCAATATTAATATTGTCGAATCGACGAATGCAAGCAACCCCCGCCACCACCGCTGCCGCCGCCTCAGTAACAAGCGCGCTGGTTCCCGGTGGGTAGAGAAGGCAATATATTAGGCCCAACCAGGTGCTTGCCGGCAACAGGCTCAGAGAAATTTCCATAATGTATAAATTAATTGACATATAGCTAACACGCACTGTTTAGGCCACCATGCATACGGCTTGACATACTTCGCGACGCCCCTGATAACCGGTGATAGCTACCCTGTGTTAGACGGTTAACACCAACCGCCGCTAACAGTGCTCCATGCATATGGGCCCAGGCTGGGTGCCAACTTCGGTACCTCAGAAGCTTCGTATTAGGGACTGTCTATAGTGGCTCTTACCCCACCCTCCTTCCGATTGGTGTGGGCGAAAGGCACTTCCAACCTGGGGTGGCACTCCCATCCATTTTTTCGGTTCAATGGAGATTTTTTCCCACATTTACAATTTTTCATTTAATAAATACATGATTAATTGTAAGGGTTCACCCCTGTTAAATTTATCAAACCACTGCATTCAGGCATTATTATTCATTACATTATTCCAATAATAGAAATAAATACATTGAATTCAGGCGCAAACCCCCACAAACGCCAATCCAAAAATTTAATTAAAATAAGAGATTTTTGACTTGGAGCTAATTTTAATTCTCATTAATTCCACTTTGCTTATGAAGAAATTATTATGGAGCGACAGACAAAAATAGGAACTTTTAGAAGGTTTAATTAAAATGTTTATCTGAATTTTTGGATTGGCGTTTATGGGGATTTGCGCCTGAATTATTCTGTTGTATGTAATATATTATTAGACAGAGCTGACCTGCAACAGTCAAAGCTATCATGTGGATTGCCAGAACACGAAGAACGACGCAGAAGTTTATCGTCCAAGAGTCCATTGTATCTGATGTAGTAAGTACCTGAGTGGATGAGAAGTTATACATCTTATAAACATTAAAGGCAGTTTTAAGCAAGGACATGCGCTAGGTATTATTTGATCAATTAGACACATGCCAATAAGAAGTTTATTAAAATATGAGTTGCCTCATTTGGATTGCCTTAATTTAATGTTACTATTTGGATATGCAGGTATTGCAGGTATTGCAATACCTCAGGGAGTTTGACGCCCCTGCCCTGCACAGTTGTAAACCACTGCCTTGTGGTACAGGTTCTTGAGAGAACCGAAGGCTAAGGGAGCAAACCCTAAACAGAAAACCATGTCACTGTGGCAGCATTAAGGGCGGTTGATGTATGGAACTCCCAACATCTCCCGACCAGCCACTGCAGGGACAAATAGTTTTGCGCCTGTCTTGACATGTTCTTGCCGGTGTGAAACCTCTATTTGCTCCCCGAAAGAGTGCCGCTGGTAACTTGCAAAAGCTAGCAGCACTTCAACACCTTTGCAGGCAGCTTTCATGAAATGGAAAAAGGTGCATACCTTCATGATGCGACATCTGCGTTCAATCATGAGGCTAACCTGGAAGGACAAAGTGACAAATAAGGAAATACTCGAAAGGATGGGGCTGCCCTCTATGGAAAATCTTCTGATCAAAAAGAATCTCCGGTGGTCTGGATACCTCATGAGGATGTCATCAGACAGGCTACCAAAGCAGATCCTCTATTATCAACTGTCTTCTGGTTACAGAAAGAGAGGGCGCCATCGTCTCCAGTTCAAGGATACCATCAAGAGAAACCTGAGGCTGAGAGACATTAAGACCGAGTCATGGACATCACTCTCACAGCAGAGAGCTAAATGGAGAGCGGCAGTCAAGTAATGAAAGCAGTCTTTGTCACATCGTGACGACAGCATGATGATGATGATGATTTAAGCAGCTGGGATGGCCTAGTGACTTGAGAATTTGCTTCCAATGTGGCAGGCTATGGGTTCTAAAACGCGGCTGAGTAAATACAATGCCTTTAGCATTTATACTTGCCATTACCTTTCTCAACATTACCAGGATAGGACAAGGAGCAGTGGAATTAGGAACATCAATTTTCTGCGATTGAAAATTTATTCTACGCAATCAACAAATATAGCTAACAAAAATCCATTAAATTTGTTAAAAAAAACACTTCAGGCAACCACTTTAATATGTTGACAACTCTCATGAAATCCTCTGAGAGTCATGGAAATTGAAGGTTCTGATCAGTCACCTCGTGAGTCACAAATCGACCCTAAAATCCCACGAATTTCTGTACTTCTGTACAAAATCCCACGAATTGCTGTACTTTTGTACAGAATCCCATGAATGTCTGTACTTTTGCACAAAATCCCACAAATTTCTGTACTTTTATACAAATTTCTGTACTTTTGTACAAATTTATGTACTTTTGTACAAATTTTTGATTAAATACAAGTAAATATCATGTTATACATATGTTAAATATCAGCCTATAACCCCTTGATCCAAGTTCTCTGAAATATCCCATTTAAATGTATCCCATTAACAATTTTTTTGAAGACTTTATGGGGGGGCGGGGGGGGGACATGCCCCCGGATCCCCCTAGCAAGCTTAGGGCTGCTGCCACTCAGGTTCCATGCCCACAACGCAATACCTCAAGGATTCTCAGTCCCTCCTGGTTGGCAATGCTGACTTTGATTGCCTCGACTTTAAGAACCAAGCATACCGCCTGCTGCCACTTTCCTCTTCATCCCCATCCCCCCTAACAGTAGGACTACTCTGTCCTTGTCCCAGGATTACTCCCTGACCCCTGTCACAAAACTTAATGAGTCACACACCTGTCATACCACTTAATAAATAGATGCGTTCTTATCGCCTACTACCTGACGAACTGTTCATATCCCCGTTGCCATAACAACACTTTCCTGGTGATCAACACCTCCTCCAGTGATTGGCTGCAATAATGCTTACATCATCACTATCAGCATTAGCGTAACACAAGTTATTGGAGACGGGATGGCCGAATGAGTTGAGCGTAGGTGCCCCGTTTTGGTAGATTGTGGGATTCTAAGCCATGGGTTCGAACCTCGGTCGAGTCAAACCAATAACTTCAAACTTTAATCTTGTCGATTCCTAGCCAAGCGCTTGGCGTTATTAGGATAGGGCAAATACTGGTGTGTTCAGTGTCAGGATAATATGACTGAGTTGAATATCAGGTCATGGTTCTGGTGGCCTCGTCTCCCAATGGGGCAGCACTATAAAGTTGACATAAGTGCGCACTGTCACAAGTCGGTACCTGTCCTGCGGGTAATCTCCCTAAAATATACCAAAATAACCCCAATCTCCCGATTTTCCACTTTTACTTTGTAATCTTGTTATATTCATCAAAATGACCAGAATTCACCATTTTGGATCCCTTTTTTTCTTCTTCAATATTTCACATGTGGGAGGAGTCGACCCCCCTCCCACAGCCTCCCCTTCAACCACACTATTTCCGCCTATTTACCATTTTCGCATGAGGGAGATCTCCCTACTCACACTCTTATCTACTTGGCATCTCTGTAATTACTGAAGTCCTACTGTACCATTCTTTGTATACCTCACTTAACAATTTTTATATTTTGTCAATCCAACAACTCGTGCATACTTCTGTTACTTAGTAATTGTTCAATATGGATATTCAGAGTTCCACTGATCCTTCGAAATGGGGTGAAGCTGCGACCCAACCATCTATGTAATGTACAATGTAAATATCTGCAACTTTCAAAGAAAGGGGAATCCATGTAATATACAATGTTAATATCTACAACGTTTAATAAAAGTGGAATCTATGTATGGATAATTAACATGTTCAGTGTAAATAATAATGAAAATAATAATAATAATAATAAATTTTAAATTTAAAAACAATAAATTTTGTTTAAATATTTTTTTAAACAAAAAACATCTAACAAAAGAAGTTATGAAAGAAAACAAAGTCAAGCTCACTCGGATTGCGGCGTCTGCTGCCCGGTCATCCCACCCAGCCGCCACAGCGTCCCGTTCGGCAGTGTAGTCACACAGCCCGCGCGTCTCGGTGAGGTCGCGACTGGATTACTCACCACTCACCCTCCAACTCACCCACCCTCCCACTCACCCACCCTCCCTCTCACCCTCCCTCTCACCCACCCTCTCACCCACCCTCTCACCCACCCTCCCACCCACCCTCTCACCCACCCACCCTCGCACCCACCCTCTCACCACCCCTCTCACCCACCCTCCCACCCACCCTCACACCCACCCACTCACCCACCCACCCTCTCACACACCCACCCGCTCACCCAGCCTCCCACCCACCCGCTCACCCACCCTCTCACCCACCCTCCCCCCACCCTCCCGCTCACCCCACCCTCTTCCCACCCTCTCACCCACCCTCTCACCCACCCTCTCACCCACCCTCTCACCCACCCTCGCACCCACCGCCATCCCACCATCCCACAAACCCGCTCACCCACCCTTCCACCCACCCGCTCACCCACCCTCCCACCCGCTTACCCACCCTCCCACCAACCCGCTCACCCTTCATCCACGCCTTGAAGGGGAACTGCTCATTACTCACCGGTCCCGGACTCCTTCCTCCCTCCCTCTCCCTCCCCATCCCTCCATTCCCTCCCTCCCCTCTCTACCCTCCTTCCCCTCGCTCCTCTCCCTCCCCTCCTTCCACTACGTCCCCTCCCTGCTCTCGCTCCCCTCGCACACCCTCCCTTCCATTCCTCCCATCCCTCCCCTTGCTCGCCTCCCTCCCCTCTCCTCTCCACTTCCTCCTCCTCCCCTTCCCTCCCTCCCCATCCTTGTAATCTGTGTAATAGACAGCTGCAAACTGTGAAGTTATCATGACCGGAAAACGCCTTCCTGACGGCCGGTAACGGACGGTAACGGTTGATAACTTATCTAACGATCAACGGACAATAGACGACATCATCGTTCCGACTGCCATGCGCTGAAAACGGCGTTGGCAGCAAAGCAAAGGCGTACGGCCATTGAGTTTGCCGATACACATAGGGTAACACTTTATTAAAAATTAATCAAAATACATAACAATTTGGCACACATATGGATGGATGGATGCAATATAATAATATACTGAATGTGTTTAAGACACAACTCTTCATAATTAAGCATTTTGAGCTAAGAAACATACAATTTCAGTCACTTTACAGGCTGATGTTTCCATCACCATTGTTGATTAGACATAAGTTTTCTGTCAATCTTGTTCTACATATTAAAATGTCAAATGTGTCAACAAAAACTTGTTCCGAAGAAATATATAACCAATGTCTGATTAACCCTATCAATTTCCTAGCCCAATAAATGTTATTAACCATAGGATATAAATTTAAAAAACATGAATAAAATGAGTAAAACTGACTCTGGCTATATGGCTCTAACACTAGTCTGAGTGCCCAGATTTTTCTCAATCTAAATGCAGATGGTATAAGATGTGCTGATTATATTGATGTAAATGCAATGCTGGATAAAAGATTGATATCTTAATTTATTATATATATTTTTTTAGTTGGTATTATATGTTTCAAACAAGAGCTAAGATCAGCTGAAACTATCACATTTCATAACTGCACCCAATGTATTATCATGTGCCATGTGCTTCTCGTGGGTTTGTTTTTCTTCCATGCATCCCACAATGCACCGCGCCGCTGGAATGGTGATGTAGTCTATTCAGTATACAAAAAAAGAACTATAACGAATGGCAATGGATGTGTAATGGATATGTAATGGACGGGGAACGGACGTTACAAGTTGTGTACATGCAGGTATTGCAATACCCCAGGGAGTTTGATGCCCCTGCCCTGCAGAGTTGTAAACCACTGCCTTGTGGTACAGGTTCTTGACAGAACCGAAGGCTAAGGGAGCAAACCCTGAATAGAAAACCATGTCACTGTGGCAGCATCAAGGGCGGTTGATGTATGGAACTCCCAACATCTCCCGACCAGCCACTGCAGGGACAAATAGTTTTGTGCCTGTCTGGAGATGTTCTTGCCGGTTTGAAACCTCTACTTGCTCCCTGAGAGAGTGACGCTGGTAACTTGCAAAAGCCAGCAGCACTTCAACACTTTTGCAGGCAGCTTTCATGAAATCTACTTAGATAAATGGAGAGCGGCAGTCAAGTAATGAAAGCAGTCTTTGTTGCATCGCGACCGACAGCATGATGATGATGATGATGATGACATGCTCAAAACTTGTAACGGATTGGGCCGGATATCAAAGGATATCAACGGATATGCACTGGACACAAACAGGACTTTGCCGGATATCAATGGACTTTGTTCCATTTCAATCCGTTTCCTCAATCCGGTAAAGTGTGACATGGCCTTTAGTATTCTAGTGGGACAAATATACGTTAGTTGGTTGGATGTGGGTGTTTTACATCTCGGCAACATCTAAAGTAATATCCCCGTCCTGATATGACCTGATATGTTCCTAGGACGCAAAACAACGACAAACAAACATCTGAAGTCATATCAGGACGGGTACCGACTTGTGACAGTGTGCACTCATGGTGACTTCATAGTGCTGCCCCACTGGGTAATCAGGCTGCCACTCAGTCACATTATCCTGACACTGAACTAACCAGTCCTTGCCCTATCCTATTAATGCCGAGCACCAAGCTAGGAATCAATAAGTATCAATTTTGTAAGTCATTGGTTTTACTTGACCGGGAATTGAACTCCCGATCTCCCACAGGGGAGAAAGAGACGCCTCCCTACCGATTCAGCGCCCGCATCTGGTCAGAACAAATATAGTGAGGTAGACTAACCTTATCATGTACACATTTGTTATCCGGACCACACTTCATCCACACCTCTCTCTATCTCCTCTCCGCTGGCCTTGCTCCTCCTTGATATGTCTGAAAAGAGTTCCAGGAGGGGGAGCCCACCAGCATTTCACTTTCTACTGTCCATGTCTTTAGCTCGCTGGATGGTCGCCATAGAGCAAATAGACATGGTCCTTTAACTCAACTCTCCTCATTTCTCTTTCCTAGACTCTACCCATTTTGTTCTCCCAGGCTTACTTCTCCCCCTGATGAAGGGAGTTGTGTGCTTAGGTGGGGCCCTTTACCTTTAGGTTTCTCTCGCTTTGTTCTCGTTGCTGGAACCGCTGGACCCTCCTTTACCCTCCCTTCCTCGGAAACCCTTGCTGCTGTCTGCTGGATGCAAGTGCTGTGCTACCGCCGGACCTGAGATTTGTTTAATCATTGTAAAGACATCCCCCAGCTTCTACAACCGTCCCACCAGAAGATTATTCTTCAACCAAAGATTGGGCCGATTTATCGGAGCCTCTCTATAATGCATAAGGTTACAAACAATCCAGTATCTATCTCTTATCATGTAAAATGCCACATATACAGGTACATTGGCGTGGGTTGAGTGATTGCATCAGGGAGCCTAGATAGCCTAATGGTTAGGACCCTCGCCTCGGAATGGCAGAAACCTGGATTCTAATACCATTCTAGGCATGTTTCCTTTCGTTTGCAAAATATAACTCACCAACAAAAAATCTATGACAAAACTATAAAGCTGTGACGCCTAATTCAATCGATCTCTGCAAAAGTCATCCAGTCGAGTATGGGTGCCTTTAATTAATCAAATATCGCATATCGCGCCGTCAGTGTTGACTTTCCCACTTCTTGAGCAGCCAAGCATCCATCTCATTGGGTGAAGCAGTGATTTACTGCCAGCCGGGCGCGGTGGCCGAATCGGTAGAGCGAGGGCCTCGCCTGTGGAAAGTCGGGAGTTCAGTTCCCGGTCGAGTCAAACCAATGACTTATATAATTGATACTTGTCGTTTCCTAGCCTGGCACTCGGCATTAATAGGATAGGGCAAGGACTGGTTGGCTCAGTGTCAGGATAATGTTATTGAGTGGGATATTGGGTCATTGTGCCGGCAACCTGATTGCAGCACTATAAAGTCGCCATGAGTGTGCATTGTCACATGTATCAATTTTCTAAGCTATTGTTTTGACTCGGCTGGGGTTCGAATCCCACGACCCACCAGAACGGGCGGCGGGCGCTCAACTCATTCGGTCATCGCGTCTGTCTAAGTATTCCATGTATATTGGTATTACTCACACAGGGAAGGGAAAGTTGGACTTATGTAGATCTAAGGCAAACTAAAAAATCTTAAATTTTACTTCCAGTGATAGTATACATTTTGAACTACTTTCCAGGGGCCGTATTCATGAGCTCGGGGTAGTGCTACCCTGGGGCTCTAACCGGGGGGTACGCTACCCCCCCGGCTAACGGTGGAAAATCCGTATTCATGAGCTTGGGGTAGCGCTACCCTGGGGCCCTAACCGGGGGGTACCCTACCCCATTTTCAACTCAGGGGTAAGGGACTATCCCGAGGGGGTAGTGAGCCTGTGTGGGTCTGAATCTATTCAATGCCATCATATTTGATAGATTTAAATACGCAATAAGTGAAATTTATTCAAATTAACCCTAAATCCGAAGCGAAATTAATGCTGCTGGTGCAATAGCGGCGATATTAATAGTTTCGAATCGACGAATGTAAAGTACACAAATCGCCGCCTCCGCAGCGACGTCGATCTCCATACTGTCCAACGTCAAATAAAAATGGCCGCCGCCGTCGCCGCCGAATCGACGGCAATATATTAAGCCCAAATCTATTGAATGCTGTCATATTTAACAGAATTACATACGTAATAAGTGAAATCTTATCAATTTAACCCTAAATCCGAAGCGAAATTCACGCTGCTGGTGCAATAGCAGCGATATTAATATATTCGAATCGACGAATGTAAACAAAGCGAACGGGTAGCTATCCCCACCGGTTAGAACATTGATGAATACCGCTTGACCTACTTAACCGCCGCGGTTAAACCGCGGGATAGCTACCCAACGGCTAAGCCTAAACCGCGGGATAGCTACCCAACGGCTAAGCCTAACCTCCGGCTACCCGTACCCCGAGCTCATGAATACGGGCCCAGGTCTGTAATAGTGAATGATGGTTACCGTGACAACTTAGAAAGAGAGACACTCACACCATTCTTGGGCCCAAAATAACGTCTGAAGTTTGTTTTGTTGTTTGTTGTTGTGTTTCATCCTAGCATCATCCAAGATCATATCAGGACAGGTACCTATTGTGATAGTGCGCACTCATGGCAACTTTCTAGTGCTGCCCCACTGGGATTCCAGGCTGCTGGCATCATGACTTGATATCCCACACAGTCACATTATCCTGATAGTGTGCTAACCAGTCCTTGTCCTATCATATTAAAGTCGTCATGAGTGCGCACTGTCACATGTTTGTACCCATCTTGATATGACTTTAGATGTTGCCAGGACCTAAAACTCCACCAAGCAACAATCTAAGTTGGATACCTCAGTTCAAAGGTAGGCAAAATATATGGTTTCCTCATCTTATATAACTGTAACTATGGTAACCAGACAAGACCTAGACAAGAACCGGAGGTTGCTGTCCACCCAATTCTAAGTAGTGTCCTTGCATTGCAAGCCCCTGTCACACTTCACCGGATCGAGGAAACGGACAAAAATATTCTAACCCTGTGTGATTCGGACTTGAAATGTATCGATTATGTAGTGTACGGTAACGGACGGGTAACAGACGTGGACAGGTAACAGATGGTAATGGACGGTAATGGTTGATAACATATAGAACGATCAACGGATAATTCAGCATACAAAAAGAACTACAATGAATGGCAACGGACGTGTAACGGACGTGTAACGGACGGTAATGGGCGGTAACGGACGGTAACGAATGGTAACGGACGGTAACGGACGGAAATGGACAGTAACGGACGGTAACGGACGGAAATGGACGGTAACGGACGGGTAACGGACGGGGAACGGACGGGGAATGGATGGTAACGGATAATAACCGCATACATCAGTCCGGCACAATCCGTTACAAGTTTTGTGCATGCTCAAAACTTGTAACGGAACGGGCCGGATATCAATGGATATCAACGGATATGCAAAGGACACAAACCGGACTTTGCCGGATATCAACAGACTTTGTTCCGTTTCAATCCGTTTCCTCGACCCGGTGAAGTGTATGAAAGCACACTGCAACTCTTCTGCACATACATACAGGAAGTGTGTAGAATATACACGAACACAATTTCACTGCAATCCTCAGTGGCAACAAATGTATGTAACCGGACGCGGTGGCCGAATCGGTAGAGCGCATGCTTCCCGTGCGGAATGTCGTGAGTTCGAATCCCATCCGAGTCAAACCAATAACTTACAAAATTGATAATTGTTGCGACCTAGCCTAGCATGCATCATTAATAGGATAGGACAAGGACTGGTGAGCACAGTATGAGAATAATGTGACTGTGTGGGATATCAAGTCATGGTGCTGGCAGCCTGGTCTCCCAATGGGGCAGCACTATAGAGTCGCTATGAGTGTGCGCTATTAAAGGTCAGTACCGATGCTGACATGACCTTAGATGTTGCTATGATGTAAAACAACAAATAAACAAACAAATGTATGTCAATAATCCAACCGTGTCTGGTTAGCAAGAATGCAGGTCTAGTTATATATCCAAGGAAGGTGAGCCTAGTGGCGAGAAGGTATGGGTGGGAAGGAAAACCACGTCACTTCCGGGCATGTAAACATGCCGGTGTAGCGTGCTCAGGCGTGACCCGTGCTCAGCCGTGTCGTTAGACTCAAACTCAAGGCATTGTCAATGGTCGTGAGTCACTAACCTTATAAATTTAATATACTGTTTTTGGTAAAGATGTTTTCTATATGTGTACCAAGCGATTTGTTTCTAGGTGGTGTGGTTTTAGAGATATTTCACTTTTCCTGGATTTTCTGTATGAAGATTGCTCACCACCATTGACAATGCCTTGAGTTTGATGGTATGCGCAGTGCAAAACATTAGTTTTAATCAAAATTAATAGAAATCAAGAACCCTAACCTTATAAATTTAATATAATCTTTTTGGTGAAGATGTTTTCTATATGTGTACCAAGCGATTTGTTAATAGGTGGTGTGGTTTTAGAGATATTTCACTTGTTCTGTATTTTCTGTATGAAGATTACTCACGACCATTGACAATGCCTTGAGTTTGAGTCTAACGACACAGCTGAGCACGTGTCACGGCTGAGCACGCCACACCGGGTCGCAGCTTTAGTCCTTCCTCAGGGACCAGTGAACGCTATGCCAAAACACCCCTCACGCCATCCCACCCACTCACCCCCTTGGTTGGTTGTTGGAGTTTTGCATCCTAGCAACATCTAAGGTCATGTCAGAATGGGTACCGAATCGTGACAGTGTGCACTCATGGTGACTTTATAGTACTGCCCTACTGGGATATCAGCCCACCATGCACACCATGACCTAATATCCCACTCAGTCACATTATCCTGACACTGAGCCAACCAGTCCTTGTCCTATACTAATAATACTGAGCACCTGGCTAGGAAGTGACAAGTATCAATTTTAAAGTCATTGCTTTGACTAGACCAGGGTTCGAACCCCACGATTTACCAAAACAGGAGACAGAACCTCAAGTCATTTAGCCATCCTGTCTGGTCACTTCCTTCCTGATGACTCCGAACACGATCCACCGGAAGCTGAGTGCCTACCACATGGGACCGCCTTAGGCAGTGCCCATATATTGCTGCAGATTTCCAGCCTTCAGTGCTCCAATCGGACTCCTCAAAACAACAAAAAGACTATCCCAGCAGATGTGTATTGACAGATGGGGTGTAATCGATTAATCAACTCGGGTCACCCGAGCCACTTTTTGACGCATGCGCACATCCTACAGACTCGGGTCAATTAATCGAATATGCTTCTCCACGCTCGGGGTGGAAAAATGTGGGGTTTTTTAATAACCGATAAAACTACAGCAAAATAGGATTTAAAGTATTTTATGATGGCCTATTTTAGCTTTATTTCCATTTCATTAATCTAGGTTATTCTTTTTTTTTAAACCTGTATGTCTGGTACTGGTAGCTGTAGTCCTGCAGGACGGTACCAGCGCAAATGTGACGTCATTGCTAGTAGCCAACCCCAGCCACGAGGTGGGTTACTGGGGTCGGATCGTTTTGCACACGGCACTTGTATTTGTCGACTGTACTCACGGTGTTCGATTTGAAATTCGGACGACTCGTGATATGGTCTACGAATGTAGATAAGTATCTTCATTTCGAAAAATATATATTTCATTGGACTATGCAACTGTACGCATTTGGTGTTATATAAAACGGGGTACCAATCCAATTTAATACAAGTGTTGCTGCTGAATCCCACGTAGATAAAGGATTCACCCAGTACTCGCAGTACATGGGTGAATACCAGCCCTATATAAAAACGGTAGAAAAAGCGGGTTAATGAAATGAGAGCCTAATTTCACAATCTAAGAGGCAACATTTATTCTTTGTAGGTGTCTTCATATTTCCCCGCTACCTTTGAGTTGAAAAATATAATAAAATATCTAGTTTAATAAGATTTAAAAGTGAAATTGACGGCGTTCTAGCACCGCCATCTTGTCTTTTTGCATTCTCGCCCATTTCACCAACTATGTGCCTATATGGGAAGCCATTTGATACTGGAGCCACAGTTTCTAGTTCATGTTCCACACTAAACCTATTTTCGCCCGTATTTACACTACGTTGTCCTTCACCCGTGTACTACAAGTACCGGATGAATCGTTTATCTAAATCCCACGATGCTAGAATGTTGACGTGTTTGCCAAAATTAAAATAAAATATCCTCAAAGATAGCCATTATAACTAAAAAAAAGTGGCAGAAAACTCAAATAAATTAAATTATGATGATGAACTTAAAGTTGCATATTCCGATGGTTTTGAATTTCGTATATATTTTCTGAGATAAATATATTAGATCGATCACTAGTATCTACTTTACATTAGTTCAAAGTTACTTTTATTTTAAATGGTAAACTTTTGAGATATTTTGAGTGCAAACATGGAAAATTAGTTTTGGCAAGCATGCCAAAACTCTGACACCATACACTTCTGCAGAAACAGGTTCTGTTAAATTCACTCAGTATTGCCTTCTACGCAGAAACAAATGCTTAATAAGTGCATCAGTATCTAAAATATATTTAAAATCAAATAGATATGTAAAATCAAATCTAGTCAATTGGTTTGGTTTTGAAAATTTCATATTTCATCGGACTATGCAGCTTTATTGTATTTATCTCTGAAGATGGCAGACACTCAAAACCATCGGACTTTGCACCTTTAACCATGTGTTACTGCATTGAAAGGAATACTTAGTTAATTTAATAGACTTTGCTACTATTGAAGCTTATGGTGTCCGAATTTTTATGTGCATGCCTAAATTAATCTTGCCTCTTACACTTCAAATATCTCCAAAGGTAGGCAAGATCTACCGTGCAATCATGCTATCCACCCTATTATACGGAGCCGAGGCCTGGACAGTGTACAGACAACAGGTGAAAAATCTGCATGCCTTCATGATGCGACATCTACGTTCGATCATGAGGCTAACCTGGAAGGACAAAGTGACAAATAAGGAAATACTCGAACGGACAGGGCTGCCTCTATGGAAGATCTGCTGATCAAAAAGAATCTCCGGTGAACTGGACACCTCATGAGGATGTCATCAGACAGGCTACCAAAGTAGATCCTCTACTCTCAACTGTCTTCTGGTTACAGAAAGAGAGGGTGCCCTCGTCTCCGGTTCAAGGATACCATCAAGAGAAACCTGAAGCTGAGAGATATTAAGACTGACTCTTGGACATCACTCTCACAGCAGAGAGCTAAATGGAGAGCGGCAGTCAAGTAATGAAAGCAGTCTTTGTCGCATCGCGACCGACGGCATGATGATGATGACTGCATTGAAAGGAATACTTAGTTAATTTAATAGACTTTGTTACTATTGAAGCTTATGGTGTCCGAATTTTTATGTGCATGCCGAAATTAATCTTGCCTCTTACACTTCAAATATCTCCAAAGTTAGCTATTTAAAATGAAAAGTACGTCATATTAAAGCAAAGTAGGCTATAACAATCACCCTAATATATAATGAAATGACAGAAACTCCAAAAAATCGGACTATTCCACTGTAGTAGTCTGCACTGACCTCTCAAGCAAGTAACCACATAGACAGGTAGGCGTGGGTAGTGTGTTGATATCAGGGAGCCTAGGTGGTGTAATGGTTAGCACACTGGCCCAGAATGCAAAGAGATGTGGGTTCGAGTCCCGCTCTAGGTGCAATATTTCCTATTTTCATCACCCCCACGACACTGGTTGCCGTGACCATGATCCTGTACAAGCTACGCGCTGTATGGTTGTTGAACCTACCCTGTGTATGTATGTGTTAGTGCATTGCCTGTATGTAATAGTAAGCATTAAAAGACTTACAATTCCAAGGGACGAGTGTAGTAGTTTGCACTGACCTCTCAGGCAAGTAACCACATAGTCAGGTAGGCGTGGGTAGTGTGTTGATATCAGGCAGCCTAGGTGGTGTAATGGTTAGCACACTGGCCCGGAATGCAAAGAGATGTGGGTTCGAGTCCCGCTCTAGGCACTATATTTCCCATTTTCATCACCCCCACGACACCACTTTAGTTGAATGTTAGGATACCAAATCTGTCCATTTTCGCTCAATATAAAACATTTGATGTCAAAGAGTTGGTTCTGTTCTTTCCCCACCCATACCCCATTTTTTAATTTAAATAAAGCTGCATAGTCCGATGAAGCATCAAATTTTCAAAACCAAAGCAATTATCTAGATTTGATTCTCCATATATAACTTAGATGCTGGTGCGCTTATAAAGCATTTGTTGCCACATAGAAGGGAATCCTGAGTCAATTTAATCAAACTTGTTACTGCTGAAGCCTATGGTGTCAGAGTTTGGGCGTGCTTGCCAAAACTAATTTAACATATTTTCATTTCAAATAGCTGAAAATTTAGCCATGCAAAATAAAATTACTTCAAACTAACGTAAGCTATGTTATAACAATCAAGTTAATACATTTATCTCATAAAAATGGCAGAAACTCAAAACCACCGGACTATGCAACTTACAAAAAAAAAATATTAGGCATCCCACTTGAGATATGGTCTACAATACTGAGAAGTTACAATAAGCTTCGACAAGTGAGTGGGTGGGGGGTCGAGAGGTGTTGTTTGTAGAGGTTATGTGAGTTGCTCTGGCAGTTCAACAAGGCTACCACAGTATCAGTGGATTCGAGTAGGTGGGTGTGCCTTGCTCTATCTATGTCGCTGTGCTGATAAAGGTCTTAAATCACCAAGAGTGGCCCTCGTTTGTGGACAAACGCAGCAGAGAGCAAGCACTGGCAGGCCTTGGCAGTGCTCCTTGTTTGTTGTGGGGTTTTACACCCTGGCAACACCTAAGGTCATACGAGGATGGATCCTGACTTCATTGTGACCGCGCTACACAGGTGGCGACTTTATAGTGCTGCCCCAGTGAGCGGCCAGGCCGCCGGCACTATGGCTTGATATCCCACTCAGTCACATTATCCTGATACTGAGCAAACAATCAGTCCTTGCCCTATGCCTGGAATGCTGGGCGCCTGGCCTGACAAGACTAGTATCAGTTTTGTTAAAGTTGCATAGTCCGATGTTTTAAAGTTTTTTCCATTTTCTGAGATAAATACATTAGATTAATCATTATAGTCTACTTTACTTTAGTTTGAAGTAACTTTTAATTTAAATGGCAAACATTGGAAATATTTGATGCAAAAACATGCCAAATTAATTTTGGCAAGGATGCCAAAACTCTGACACCATAGGCTTCAGTAATAACAGGTTCTATTAAATTGGCGCATTACACCCTTCTATGCGGTAACAGATGTTTAATAAGCGCACCAGTATCTAGGTTGGATATGTAGAATCTAATCTAGATCATTGCTTTGATTTAGAAAATTTGATGTTTTCATCGGACTATGCAACTTTAAGTCACTGGGTTGATTAGGTTGGGGTTCAAATGCATGATCTGCTAAATAAGAAGCCCGCCAGCACTCTTACTTATGGAGCTGTCACATTATGATGTTTCTCTCCGACGCGCATCACTTTTTGGCGAAACTTCGGGAGACGTCTGGAAAAGGCGCGTGTTAGGTGCGCGTTGGTATTCATTGATGGACGGCGGCAGTCGGCAGCGCACGTCATTGGATCGGCGAAGTTTTGTGCTTGCACAAAACTTTCGACGACCGACAACGCACGACAACGCGCGGGTGCCAATATCATGGCTACATTAGGAGCACGTGGAGATCGCTGGAATGCTAGGCGGTCAACAAAATTGGTACTTGTCGCTACCTAGCCTGGCACTTAGCATTATCAGAATAAAGCAAGGAATGGTTAGCTCAGTATCAGATGTGACTGTGTGAGAAATCGGGTCATGGTGCTGACAGCCTGGTCTCCCAATGAGACAATACTATAAAGTCGCCATGAGTGTGCACTGTCAAAAGGCAGGGTCCATTCTCACATGACCTTAAATGCTGCCAGGATGTGAAACTTCAACAAACAAACACAACAAAGGCCGCCGTGCGCATAGTTTCGGTCAGTGATTTAATGCTGTGTCAGCAGGAAGGGCCATATATATATATATACATTTTTTTGATTCGTTAGTTGTTTAAGCAGGGGAAATTTCAATCTTGGACGATTGGTCTTCCTCATTCCACTGCTCCTTGCCCTATCCTAATAATGCCGAGCACCTGGCTAGGAAGTGACAAGTATCAATTTTTAATTCATTGGTTTGACTCGACCAGGGTTCAAATCCACAAACCCACGATCTACCAACACGAGAGACGGACGCTCTCACTCATTCGGCCATCCCGTCTGGCACAGAGACTCATAGATAAAGGATTCACCTGGTACTCAGTACACGGGTGAATTCCAACCCTATATAAAAACGGTCGAAAATGCGGGTCAATGAAATGAGAGCCTAATTTCACAATCTAAGAAGCAACAATTATTCTTTACATATGTCTTATTATTAGCCCGCTACCTTTGAGTTGAAAAATCTAATATAATATGTAGTTTAATAAGATTTAAAAGTGAAATCGACGGCGTTCTACGGCCGCCATCTTGTCTTTTTGCATTCTCTCCCATTTCACCAACTCTGTGCCGATATAAGTATCCATTTGATACTGGAGGCAGGCATTCTACTCCCTGTTCCATACTAAAGCTATTTTCGCCCGTATTTAGACTACATTGTCATTCACCCGTGTACCACAAGTACCAGGTGAATCTTTTATCTAAGAGACTCAGTGTGGATAAAATAAGCACTCGTACCCACAGTAGGGGTGAATTATACCATAGTCTAAATACAAGCAAAAACTGCTTTAGTATGAACCAGGAAGTGGAGTTCCTGATTCCAGTATATGGTGGCTACCTATATCTATATTGGCACACAGTTGGCGAAGTGTGAGAGAATACGAAAAGACAAGATGGCGACCTCAGAAGGCCCTCAATTCGAGTTTTAAAGTCTATTATTCTACATTATTAAATAAATTATTTTTTCCAAAACTAGCGGGTAAATACAATGAGGTATGTGAAAGAATACATTTTGTTTCTTAAATTAAAGTAGCATAGTCCGATGGTTTTGAATTTCTCTATTTTTTCTGAGATAAATATATTAGATCGATCACTAGTATCTACTTTAGATTAGTTCAAAGTTACTTTTATTTTAAATGATACACTTTTGAGATATTTTGAGTGCAAACATGGAAAATTAGTTTTGGCAAGCTTGCTAAAACTCTGACACCATAGACTTCTGCAGTAACAAGTTCTGTTAAATTGACTCAGTATTGCCTTCTACGCAGAAAGAATTGTTTAATAAGTGCATCAGTATCTAAGTTAGATGTGTAAAATCAAATATAGATAATTGGTTTGGTTTTGAAAATTTGATATTTCATCGGACTATGTAGCTTTAAGAATGTATGTGCTCCTTTCATTTAGCCAGCCTTTCGCCACCTTTTCCAATGGGTTGTTCTTCACCCCTACTCTGGATAGGGGTGACTCTTTTATCTAGAGTCGCCTTGAGTGGTCGCTCAGTCATTGTTTTTTCTAGATAAAAGATTCACCCGGTACTTGTAGTACACGGGTGAACGACAACATAGTGTAAATACGGGCGAAAATAGCTTTAGTATGGGACAGGAGATAGAAACTGTGGTTCAAGGATCAAATGGCTACATATATAGGAACAGAGTTGATGAAATGGGAGAGAATGCAAAAAGACAAGATGGCAGCCATAGAACGCCGTTGATTTCACTTTTAAATCTTATTAAACCAGATGTTTTATTATATTTTTCAACTCAAAGGTAGCGGGGAAATATGAAGACATATACAAATAATAAATGTTGCTTCTTTAATTGTGAAATTAGGCTCTCATGAAGACTCATTTCATTAGCCCGATTTTTCGACCGTTTTTATATAAGGCTGGTCTTCACCCGTGTACTGCGAGTACCGGGTGAATCCTTTATCTATGTTTTTTCTTGATATGACTTTAGATAAACCAAACTACCTGGTTAGAGGATGGCCGAAGGAGTTGAGCATCTGTCACCAGATTGTGGGATTCAAACCATGGGTTCGAGCGCTGGTCGAGTCAAACCAATGACTTAAAAATTGGTACTTGTCGCTTCCTAGCCAGGCGCTCTGCATTAATAGGATAGAGCAATGACTGGTTGGACCGGTCAAGTGAAACCAATGACTTACAAAATTGATACTTTAATTGTTGCTTCATACAATCATAGCCAGGCGCTCGGCATTATTACTATTAGGATCGGCCAAGAACTGGTTGGCTCAGTGTTAAGATAATGTGACTGAGTGGGATATCAGGTCATGGTGCTGGTGGGCTAATTTCCCAGTGGGGCAGCATTATAAAGTCGCCATGAGCGCGCACTGTCACAAGTCAGTGCCCATCCTGACATGACCTTTGATGTTGTCAGGACGTAAAGCCCCGCAAAAAACCAGGTAATTCCTTCCCGAAGGCGACTGATGTATACTCAGAAATAAACCAAAGTTATGGTGTAGTCACACTACGACGCTTCTCCCAGCGACCCGTCAGCGTTGAAAATAAAATCTTGCATGTCGAGAAACGTCCAACTTTTCGGCGGTTTGGGCAAAAATATTGGCGTCAGCGCGGCGCATTATGCGCGCGCGGCCAACGTGTGTCGACGCGTTGGGGAAAAAAAAAAAAAAGTTTGGCGTGACGTCTTCATCTAACCTTAAATGTTGCTAGGGCGTAAAACAAAAACGCCCCAGTTTGCCGCAACGTGTGAGCAACGACCCTCCTGCGTGCACCGTCTTCCTAGCGTTCCCATAACGTTATTCCGGCGCGTCCAACTCATCGCGCCGCGCGCCGAACGTCCTTACCCATATATTTGGGTGCGCTGCCGGTCGTTGGTTTTTTTTTGACACGCTTAAAACCTTGGGCGACTGGCAACGCGCACCGACATTGTCCGCCGACCATCAACGTCAAGGATAGTGTACCGACATGTACCGACGCGCGCATAACGCGCCCCCAGCGTGTCTCGATATTTCACCCATTTTCGCCCAAAAACACCACACGTCGCCATGTCGCCGGCGAGAAGCGTCGTAGTGTGACTGCACCATTAGAACCCATAGTGTTCCAGCTATTTGTTTATGTAGGTTGTTCCTTCTCGAAGGCGACTGATGTATACTCGGCAACGTCACACCCCACTTCTCCCGTCCGACTTTGCCCCCTCCCCCCCCCCCCCCCCCCCCCCAAGTACCACCACCACTACCCCCACCACCATCAGCCCCCCCCCCCCCCCCCCCCCCCCCCCCCCCTGTCGTCCCTGTTAGAGGGCGGCCAATAAGCAGGATTGGGCGCGTACAGTCGGCAATTACGCAGTATTCCGCTGATGCAGAAACATTAGTGAATACGAGCATAATACATGACTTGGTGAGAGAGAACATAACCAGCACCTGGTCAGTCTTAGTTAGAGAGGAGACCCAACCAGCAGCTGGCCAGTCTTAGTTAGAGCATAGACCCAACCAGCACCTGGTCAGCATTAGTTCGAGAGGAGACCCAATCAGCACCTGGGCAGATTTATTGAGGGAGGAGACCCAACCAGCACTTGGTCACCTTTAGTAAGAGGGGAGATCCAAGCAGCACTTGGTCAGTCTTATTTAGAGAGGATCCCCAACCAGCACCTGATCAGCCTTAGTTAGAGCATAGACCCAACCAGCGCCTGTCTAGGAAGTGACAAGTATCAATTTTTAAGTCATTGATTTGACTCGACCAGGGTTCGAACCCACGATCCCATGGTCTACACAAATAAATGAGTATATGTAATATATATCAGACATAATATAATACATCTGTAAAATATATATTATTTTAGTATTTTTGTTTGTACCTCATTAGTTTCCCCTCCACCCGGCCTATGTTTTGTATCAGGATTGCATGGAAATCATGCACTTAAACTGTGCTATCAAATAGTCTACATAGAATATTTCCTAATACAATTTCACCGCATAGTTTTCCTATAAATCAAACTATATATCCCAGTCCTACAATAGATAACTTTTACTAAGGATGGTTATGGTAATCTGTATATCATTTTTGTATCCAAAACTTGTCGAGTCGGGACTTAAAGCTTTCAGGGTTTGGGTGGAGACAACAGATTCAGGGAGGGAATTCCATCTATCCACAATCCTGCAGCTGAAGCTGTTTTCCTCAAGTCTAGACGGCATCTTTTTATAAACATTTTTTGTTTGTTATCACCACGGGTTCTGATTGATGTTGGGAAGCAAAATAAGATGGAGAAGTCAACGCAATCTATATACTTGTTATGATTTTGTAGACCAGGATCATGTCTCCTCGCATTCTTCAATAGTTGAGAGATGGGAAATTTAGTTTCCTTAGTCTTTGTTTATATGGAAGATCCTTGAAATTTGGTATAAATTCGGTGGCTCTCTATTATACCTTTTTTTTTTTTTTTTTAAATCTCCACAGCATCCATTTTTGTATATGATGACCATATAACATTGCCATATTCAAAATGGGGTCTGATGATGGAATTCTAGAGCCCTGGGACAGTTGTCTCGGCTATGCAGGCAATTGCTTTCCTGATAAGTCCAAGCATCTTGAATGCTTTTTAAACTGGAATTCAAATTTTGAAAAACAAAAAAACCCAGAAAATACACAAGCAAACTGCTACAAAAAGGCCAAATGCTTTACATATATAATATACCATCATGTTGGACAAATCCTCGTGCGAATACGCTAAATACCTCGTGTATACAGCTGGGTCGGTTCCGGTTCGATTCACTTTGGTGACATTCTTCGCCTGTATTACAGCAAGCCAAAACTCTGCGCAGAGCCCTCAGCGTATCGGAATGCGTGCACCTTGTCGGAACTCTCCTTTCGCTGCCAGGGCTGCCAGACACACGTGAACACACACCAGACCAGACACACACACATGACATCTTAACGACACCATGGGCAAGAGGAGGACTTAGTCTACGTGGAGAAGACACTGTTACCATGGATAACCATAACGGTTAGTAAGGGCATGTATTCCAGGTGTTTTTGTGGGTGTTATTTGGAACGCCCCCATCATGGCACATGGCTTCCACTTCCAGTGGGGTACGTCGTGCAGTGTACTGTGTAGTGTGTGAACATTGTTTTAGCCGTCATGATATGACCACTAGCAGACTTGTTTCAGTATAACGCCACACTCTCTTTGTATATAAAATGATATACTTTTTATGTTAATTGTAGTATTAAGCATAGGCGGGTGGGATGGGAACTGTACTGTGACAAATGCTCTCCAGGCAGAACTTTGCATAGTTTTTCTATTTGTAAAAGCAAGTATGTGCATGAAGAGTAGTAGTTGTTTACTTTTTATGCTGGGGAGGCAGGGTGAACTGAAGGTGGCGCCACCGGTGCAGTATTGGGTCTTACAGAGAGCATAGCAATATAATAATTCCCTTCTGCGTCTTTATACTCGCATAATACATTATACATCACATATAAATTTAAAGCAGTGGCCTTGTCCATATGATAGTCTTATCTGATTTTTGTGCCATATGTCATTCTCGCATGGGTTTCAAAGCCCGGCCGACTAAAACCAAAGACATACAAAATTGATACTTATCGCTACCTAGCTTGGTCAGGACTGGTTTGCTTAGTATCAGGATAATGTGAATAGGTGGAATATTGGGTCATGGTGCCGGCAGCCTGGTCTTTCCGTGGGACAGCACTATAAAGTTGCTATGAGTTCACTGTCATAGGTCAGTTCAGATCCTGATATGACGTTAGATGTTGCTACGATGTACAACTCCAACAAACGAACATATTTATCTAAAGAAAATGGCAGAAACTCAAAACCATCAAACTGTACAATTTTAATATGTTGTCGTTGTTTTGCGTCCTAATAACATCTAAGGTCATATCAGGACAGGTACCGACTTGTGACAGTGCGCACTCATGACGACTTTATAGTGTTGCTTCACTGGGAGATCAGGCCACCAGCACCATGACCCAATATCCCACATAGTCACAGTATCCTGACACTGTGTCAACCAGTCATTGTCATATCCTATTAATGCTGAGAATCAGGCTAGGAAGCGAGGTGTATCAATTTCATAAGTCATTGGTTTGACTCGGCTGGGATTCTAACTCCCGACCTACCGTCCTGGAAGCCAGCGCTCTACCGATTGGGCCACCGCGTCCGGTGCCTTAATAGCTAAAAAGCAGTCCAACTGTGTCGGTATTCTCTGGCTTGCTTCACTCTTAGCACCTGAGGAGGGTCATCAGGGCTGAATGACCCAAATAATCACAGCATGACCAAATAACCATGGCGTGACCACTGAGGCCGTAATCGATTAACACGACCTGAGCGACTCGGGTCACCTGAGTCGTCAGAATTTCAAATCAAACACTGCGAGTAGAGTCGACAAATACATGTGCCGTGTGCAAAACGATCCGACCCAAGTAACCCACCTCCTAGCTGGGGTTGGCTACGAGCGATAACATCACATTTGCACTGGTAAAGTCCTGCAGGATAACAGCTAGCAGTACCAGTCATACATGTTTTTTTTAAAGAATAACTTAGATTAACGAAATGGAAATATAGCTAAACTAGGCCATCATAAAATACTTTAAATCCTATTTTGTTGTAGTTTTATCGGTTATTTAAAAAAAAAAAAGAATTGTCCACCCGAGCGCGGAGAAGCATATTCGACGAGTCTGTAGGATGTGCGCATGCGCCAAAAAGTGGCTCGGGTGACCCGAGTTGATTAATCGATTACGACCTGTCTTAATTGGGTGGTAAATAACTGCAGAAGAATCAGTTGTTTTAAGGTATATGTAGTGGTCTGCACTGACCTCTCAGGCAAGTAACGACATAGACAGGTAAGCATGGGGAGTGTGTTGATATCAGGGAGCCTAGGTGGTGTAATGGTTAGCACACTGGCCCGGAATGCAAAGAGATGTGGGTTCGAGTCCCGCTCTAGGCGCAGTATTTCCCATTTTCATCACCCCCATGACACTGGTTGCCGTGATCAGGATCCTGTACAAGCTTTGCGCTGTATGGTTGTTGAACCTACCCTGTGTATGTATGTGTTAGTGCATTGCCTGTATGTATGTAATTGTAAGCATTACAAGACTTACAATTCCAGGGGGACGAGTGTAGTGGTCTGCACTGACCTCTCAGGCAAGTAACCACATAGACAGGTAGGCATGGGGAGTGTGTTGATATCAGGGAGCCTAGGTGGTGTAATGGTTAGCACACTGGCCCGGAATGCAAAGAGATGTGGGTTCGAGTCCCGCTCTAGGCGCAGTATTTCCCATTTTCATCACCCCCATGACAGTATACAAACGATGACTTGTCGTATTCAGTCATGATAATTGTTGTTTGTTGGTGTTTTACATCCACTAATATCTAAGGTCATATCAGGATGGGTACCCACTTGTGACAACTTGGGCGTATTCTATAAACCAACTCGGCGAACCTGAGTCACTTTTTGGCGCATGCGCAGACTGTACATCCTGATTTATTTCCGGTCCACCCTCGGTGGCCTCATTACCCCTGACCACGCCCCCTCCCACATATACATATATTACATCCCCTTTTTTAGAGGCAGTGATAGGGGGTGGCATGGGTCATGTCACCGGGTCAAACAATTAACAGATGAATAGACTCCAAAGAGCTTTGAATCAAGATGGGACAGCATGTTGTCCGACCGACACAAATGTCTTAACATTATCCTGTACAGTGGAATACAAATTGCATTTACAGTTTTTGTTTGTTTTCTTTTGTTTTAATTTTGTTTTTTTATCCATCATAGCTAGGGTTTTCCTAATCGCTATAGACAATCTGTAGATATAAAATGTTTATAGCATTGGTCGCAATGCGTAGCATTGCGCTTGATGCGAGGAGAGGAAGAGACCCTCCCCCCCCGCCTCCCCGGTCGTCGCGCAGCATTCTCACCTCGCGCGACGCCCGCCTCTCAGCTTTCTTCCTCCCCCCTCCCCCCGCCTTGCTTTCGCACCTCACCTGTCACCGCCCTCCTGCCCGCCCTTATAAGGCTGCCCGCCGGCCTCCCTCAGTCACTCGCCTTCCAGCCGTCCTCCACGCTCTGCCCTTTCTCTTGCTGAGGATGGACTCCCTCACCACGCCCGCCGCCCCAGCAACACCAGCTCCCCGAGGCGAGGATGGGGCCTGAGGCGCACACCTGCCGCGGCCCCAACTCGACACCCGCATCGCCTACGATAGGCACACTCACGGGGCCCCCTGCCCTGCCTGGAACCGCGAGCCCGCCTCGTGCGATCGGGCCCCCGTCGGGGAGGCCCACGGCGAGGTGGGAGACAGGTACCGGCATACTAACGATGCACAGCGAGGCCGGGTGCCTCACCAAGCAAGCCCGTGAGCACCAGACCCCCGCCGCCTCGGCGGATTTTTGATCCGGCGCCTCACCCACACCACTGCCGACAGCCCCGTGACCTCCAGCGACCACCGATCGAAACGCCGCCCAGACGAAGCCGGGGATCATCACCTCGCACCTCCCACCTCAGACGACACAGCCCAGCCTCACAAGGGACCATCCCCAGACAGCGCAGCCGCCGACCCTCACGACACTGCCTTCATCAACCCGCCCGACCCGACTCCCACCCCGCCCAGCCCTGAGGAGTTCGCTGCTCGACCCTCGCCGGACCTCCTCCCCTCAGGCCTCAGGAGCGGGCCTCCCTTTTTTGGCCGCCCGCTCGCCCTCCACGTAGGCCCCGGACCCTCCTCTCACCCAGACCTGCTTCTCCGGCCCCCCGCCTCGGGCGCGCCTCGAGCCCTCTCCTACACTTTGGCGGAGGGCTCCTCGGCCCCCCCCCCTCACCAGAACTCTACCTCTGACATTGCTCCTTATGAGCCCCTGTTGTATTTATCCTTGTTCTGCTCCTCGGAACCTTCCTTGCCTCTGTCCTTATTTTTCCTTGTTTTCCACTGCTGCTCTGTACCCTGTATAACCCCTCTGTTGCCAGAGGCGCCTCAATAAACGCCCCTTTTTCCCATCCCCGCCTTGCTTTCTTCCTTTTCGCGCATCACCACTGAACAAACACATATAATGCATAGCAATGATCCAAGTTTTGCTTCATTTCTTTGCTTAAAGTTTACTACATCTAGTTCCATGAGGACATCCAACATATATTAATATTTTCCTATAACTATAACACAAAGACGATGAGGTCCCTTCTCTTTCATCTACTCTATTTATTTACCTGGTAACGTCCTGCATGTTAGTGTAATCTACTTACACGTCACATACCATTTCGTGAATAAATTTACAAATTGATTTTTATGACTGGTTTGATTACCCGACCGTGTCGTGAAGTGTGGGCAGATGGAATGGCCAGCAGTGGGCTATCTGTTATTCTCATATTGGGTTGGGTGTGTGTGCTGGGTTGTTGTGGTAGTGGTATTGTGTTGAACGACTGATCATTCTCTGCTTTAAATAAGTGTATTCTGTTGTGGTTGAGTTTCTGATTGTTATTGTTTATGATTTTGTATTCTCGGTATGTTGGGCCCTTTCTTTTGATGACCTTCCCTTTTATCCACTGTCCTTTGTGGTTTATATACATCACATGATCGCCCGGTTGTAATGGTTTATGTGGACTTCCAGCATGTTTATCATAGTTGTTCTTTTGATTTTTTTGTACTTTGTGTATTTGTGTTATTTTCGTGTGTTGCATAATCAAACACTCTCCAACACGCTCATGCTAGAAAATGGTGGCTTAATCCAAAACTCTTTTTTGTTGGAATAACCGATATAACTACAGCAAAAAAAGATTTAAAGTATTTTATGATTGCATAGTTTAGTTATATTTCCATTTCATTATTACAATAAAATAAAAGCATTAAACAAACCACGTAGGACTTGCACTGGTAGCTGTTATTCTGCCGGTACCAGCACAAATGTGACGTCATCGCTGCTAGCCACCCCTAGCCAAGAGGTGGGTTACTGGGTTCGGGACTTTTTGCACACGCAACTTGTATTTCTCGACTCCACTCGTGGTGTTCGATTTGAAATTCTGACGACTCGGGTCACCCGAGTCGTCCGGATCGTGCTAATCGAATACGGCCCTTAAGACGACTTTTATAGTGCTGCCCCTCTGGGAGACCAGGATCCCAGCACCATGACCCAATATCCCATCCGGTCACATTATCCTGATGTATCCTGATGCAGGGTAAACCAGACCTTGCTCTATCGAAACAAGCTGACTTTGCGCATATTGCATTATACCTTTTATTTCCACACATTATGTGCCCATGATTCCGATAGAGTAGAATCCACACAAGCAGCTGTAGTGTTTGGGGAAGTATTCTTTATTTTCTATTCAGTCGCATTCAGAGTCAGTGTCTTAATTGAGCTGGTCAATGTCTAGATAAATGATTCATCCGGTACTTGTAGTACACGGGTGAAGACCAGCCTTATATAAATACGGGCGAAAATAGCGTTAGTATGGAACAAGAAGTAGAATGCCTGGCACCAGTGTCAAATGGTTACTTATATCAGAACAGAGTTGGTGAAATGGGACAGAATGCAAAATTATATGTTTTATTATATTTTCCAACTCAAAAGTAGCGGATAAACATGAAGACATATATACAAAGGATAAATGTTGCTTCTTAGATTGTGAAATTAGGATCTCATAAAGACTCAGTTCATTAGCCCGATTTTTCGACCGTTTTTGTATAAGGCTGGTTTTCACCCCTGTACTGGAAGTAGATGTACATGTTCAAGATGTAATCCCCTTGAAGTGGCCACCATCGGGCGACATAATCATTGTGCACACATGGAGGAACGGACCGACGTGGCAGTTAATCCTAATAAGGGGATTAGGGCAACACTGGAAAACAACGATCAGGGAGAACTGTGTGCGGTACATGAAACATCGCTACATGACCCGGGTGCTATGCAAACACCACCTGGCGGGGATCTCGTGTCTGAGACTGATGGGGGTTGTGCAAACAACAAACACACTTGCATGAACAAAAGGGAAGGAGGGAGTGGGCGCACCTCTGGAGACTTTGCCGTTTCGCATCGGGACTGGTAAATCGCAATGATGACTGGTTCTGGGTAATCGGCCCTGAAACAACCCGCAATAATGATGAAGATCTGGTTTGCACTTTGTGGCTAGTGGACAGGGAGAGTCACTACAGTTGGACTGAATGCTACACTGACTTTTTTAACGCGTGCACTGTTGGTTTATGTGATTGTGTCTACATAATTGATGGGGCTCTGTCCCAAATAAAACCATGTCGTGTGTTTTCAGAATATTTTTGTAGGGGGGGATGTTGATTCCGACTGGGAAGATGTTTTGCTGGGCGCATGCTTCGGTTTCGGGGTTATTGACGAATAATGTGACCGCAGATCTAATAAAGCCAACTATGGCTCTATCACTACGGGGGAGGTCGGTGTTACGATTGTGAGAGGTTACGAGTGGAAATTGATGACCAATTGTTGACTATCGTTGATAAACCTTGTGTTTGTATTCATGGTTTGGGCGCTCTACCCAAATGCCATAATGACTTCAGAGGCAGTGTTGACTGCTCGATATGTGTTAATGTCGATATATGTTAATGATTATACCCAAGGCTGTCGGGACAACTTTTGCTATAACTCTGTGGATTCGGTCACAGAATTACTGCAGGTGGGGGATTACTTAGCAACAGTCGACATAAGCAATACTTATAGGGCGGTGAATATTCACCCGACGTCCAGGGAGAAACAGGGCCTGGCATGGGACTTTTGTGATGGTACCGTTCATCTACGAGATAATCACTTATGTATGGGGCTGAGCAGCAGCCCCTACATATTGTCAAAAGTGAGTGATATCGTAGTGCGCTGTATGGTGAGGGAAGGCTACCCAGGTTCCATTAACTATTTAGATGACTTTTGTGTCGTAGCACAAACAGAACTAGAATGCAGGGAGGCCCAGTCGGCACTGCTAAAACTTTTATGTAGACTGGGGTTTTACGTTACAAGAAACTGGTATGTCCAGGGCAGATTATACGTTTCCTGGGGATAGACAGAGACACAATCCTGATGGAACTGATACTGCCACTCGATAAACTTGAGAAGTTACAGAAATTGCTGCATTGGTTCCTACACAAGAGGAAAGCGTCAAAAAAGGAATTGGAGAGCCTTGCAGGAGTGCTTGCACACTGTTGTAAGGTAATTCACGTCAGTAGGACCTTTGCACGGTGGGTATATGACCTGGTTGCATCCATAAAAAAATAGTGCACACAGGGCGAGTTCAGGTTGCACCTGAAGTGGTGGGTGGAGTTTTCCGGCTCATTCAACGGGAAAACTAAAATAATTAAGTCATGTGAACCATGTATCTCGGTATACAGTGATGTGTCGCTATCTGGATTCGGTGCTACGCATGGGAAAGACTGGTTAGTGGGCACTTTCGATGTGAGGAAATCTAGGGCTTTGCTGGAGAGGTGGTTGGGACACCACTTCGCGGAAGGAAAAGATGGGGGTTGCAAAACGGATAATATAAAAGTTCTGGAACTTTAGCCTATCTTAGTGGGGGTTCGCAGGCGGGGGCCATCTATAGGCGAACAGGACAGTTATTTTTGTGACCGATAACACACAGGTTCAAGCAGCCCTTAATTCCGGAAGAAGCCGGAATAAGACCACAATGACATGGTTGGGACTAATATTTTGGTTGTCCATTACACATAACTTTGATGTTCAGTCGGTTTACATAAACACTCATGACAATGTAATATGTGACAGCCTAAGTAGGCTGGAAGCTTATAAAAACATCACCCGCATACGAGATGCGGACATCACACAAGCAATGTGCTGCCATGAAATCTTCTCCTGTTGATTCCAGATTGGGCCAGGCTAAGGCTGGAGTGCGGTCTACTAAACTAACTAGATGTGTCCAAATCAAAGCCTACCTTGAATTTTGTGAAATCTTTGCTGATCAACCGTCACCATACCCATGTTCAGCTATGCAGACTTGCATGTATATGTCCTTTTTTTAGCTAGTCTCATGTGTTATAATTCAATCAGGCAGTATCTAAGCGTGCTCAGCAACCATTTGAAAGATCTGGGCTTGGACCCTATTGACTGCACTAATCACAGGCTAAAGAAGTGCATGGCAGAGACAAGAAGAATTCTTGGCGATATGCCAAGGCAGGCTACGCCTCTCCTGCCTAAACAGCTACGGTTGATGTTTAGCAGGCTGCTTAACACGAGGGGCCACGTGGCACTAAGAGCACCAATGCTAGTATCATTTGGATGCAGCCCTGTTAAGATCAGACTTCACATTCTACGAATGGGGTATTATGGTGAGAGTAAGAAAGTCGAAGACAATACAGTACCGAGAACGAGTACACCTAATACCGGTGTCTAAAGTAGCAGAGCGAGCGCTATGCGCTGTGCATTGGGATAAAGAGCACTTCTGGGAAGTCAAAGCTAGGAGACAACCCGATGTGTTCAGGCTAACCAGATGGGCGGGTTCGGTATCGATGCCATACTCATTTTACCTAACATCACTAAGGATACTATCTTCTAGGGCGGGTTTGAACCCCATGGAATTCTCAACGCACAGCCTGAGAAGGGGCGGTGCCACTTTCCTGTGATTGTGTGGTGCATCGATACTCAAAATAAAAGAAAGGGGCGATTGGAAGTTGGATGCAGTGTTTGAATATCTGAAGGCCTCACTTCAGGAAAGATTGTCCAGAGACCTTAGGGTCGCTACGATATTCGTGGCATGAGGTCGAAACCAGCTGGTTTGGGCCTTTTAGAAGTACCAGCCAGAGGAAATACTCATCCAACTATATATATGTCAAATGTGTTAGGACCAGACGGGGTGGCCGAGTGGGTTGGAGCGTCCGTCTCCCGTGCTGGTAGATCGTGGGGTCGTGGGTTCGAGTCCCGGTCGAGTCAAACCAATGACTTTAAAATTGATACTTGTCGCTTCCTAGCCAGGCGCTCGGCATTATTAGGATAGGACAAGGACTGGTGTGCTCAGTGTCAGGATAATGTGACTGAGTGGGATATCAGGTCATGGTGCCGGCGGCCTGGTTTCCCAGTGGGACAGCACTATAAAGTCGCCATGAGTGCGCACTGTCACAAGTCGGTACCCGTCCTGATATGACCTTAGATGTTGCTAGGATGTAAAACAACAACAAACAAACAAACAATCAAATGTGTTGTGTTCAATTGTGTTCAATTGTATTGTATGGAGGGTACGAATAATGTGTTGTGTAACTAGTTATGCAAGTATTATTGGAGCAGAGTGTAAGGTTAGTCGTTGGTGAAACGGTCCGGTGGGACAGTGCAGCCTATGTGTTTAGGCAGCACTATGCTGCTTTGAAGTCGGGCTGCCCACCAGGCAGCCCGTATCCGGTTCCGACAGCACTCCGGGCCCGCGTGCGCATGCACTATACCTTATCTGCCTCCAGTCGGCAGGAAAATTTGCTTCATAAAATAAACGGAGGGGCCCTTTAGAGGTACCAGCCAAAGGAAATACTCATCAAACTATATATGTTAAATGTGTTGTGTTAAATTGTATTGTATGGAGTGTACGAATAATATAATGCTGCCCTAATGGTAAATCAGGCCACCAGCACCATGCCCTGATATCCCACTCAGTCACATTATCCTGACAGTGACACTGAGCTAACCAGTCCTTGCCCTACCTACAGGTGCCATTATCACCTGTGCCATTGTCACGTGTGCAATTATTACCTGTGTCATTATTACCTTGCAATTAGGCCTACCAGTTATGCAGCTGTGCCATTTACAAAATCTTTTATGTTGTTATTTTGTGTGTGGTGAATTTATTTACCCTGCTCATAACGGATAAGTGTGTTAACACTTGTTTTCACCGCTGGGCAGCACTAATCCAATTTTATTTAAAATTGTTGAATTTTGTCTTAGTAATAATTTTGGGTTTCTTTCTTCTTGTTTATGGCTTGTTTGTTTGTTTGTAGATTTGTTTGTTATTACCTGTGCCCTTTTTGCCCGTGCACCCTCTCTGACGCATGGCTATTTTTCAGTAGCACCACTGTGACGAATGAACATGGCCAGATTTACTATTCCAACCTTGACTTTGGAATGTGCAAGCGACGACGAGAACGATGTTGCGACATCCGAAAATGAGTCGGTCACGACACCCCGATTGGTTCTTGTCGGATTACAAGAAAAAGACCAGGTCCCGCCTGGCCGCGATCAGAAAGTCACGACGTCCGAGGAAATGGTTACATCACAAGGGCGTTTCAAGGTCAACGTAGGAGCAATGGCTGCTGGGAAGGAGAGAGACAGCTATAACCTGCAGAACGGGCAGGTCAATGAAGACAGGTGAGCATGCGCACTCAGAGCCGGTGTCGCGGTTTAGATTCTCCATGACCATGGGTTTACATTCTACGCTTAGGGTTCTGCGCATGCGCATATTCGATGAACACGACCAGGGCAACTCGGGTCACCCGAGTTTAGGAATTCAAATAGAACACCGCGAGTTGAGTTGACAAAAACACGTGCCGTTTGCAACCCGAGTTGATTAATCGAATACGCTCAATTTGGCGGAAATGCTATTAGATTTTGACACATGCGCAGAACCCCCGCGTAGAATGTAAACCCACTGAGAATTTAAACTGCGACACCGGGCCTAGATAAGGCCAGATTAAAAACAACAAATACCTGTTTAAGGTCACCGCCCGACCTGAGAAATGCCCCAGACCTCCAAATATATATATTTTTCAAGAGACCCTTCAAACAAAATATTTGTATGTCTCAATATACAGTAAGGACGCCTATATTGTCACGGTACCGTGGTGACAGAATGATATTCTATAATCATGGTACTGTGACAGCAGTGTGACAGACTAACATCATGATACCATTGGTATAAGCCCCGTTCACACGGCACAACTTTATGCCAATTTAGATGAAGCGAAATAGATGAAGCGAATTAGTGTCGTGTCCGCACATGCAGTACTTTTAGCCGGAAATCGATATCTGCGCATGAGCAAGTCCATACTAACCAGCGCCAGTTTCGGTTCGTCGACGTCACCACGAGAGAGTGTGGGTTCGACCTAGATATGTATTAACTGAATTGTATTGTTTTGGAACGGTCAAAACTTCTGCTGGGCAGTGAAACCCTAAAAATAAATGATGAAAAAAATATCTGTGCACCTCTAGCCGGTTCATAGACCAAAATATATTATATAGTGTGACATGCTTAATCCGCTTCAAGTAAACCACTACTGTCCACACAAGCTAGTTGGGCCGATTTAAGCTAAATCGCTTCATCTCAACTACCGCGGGAGGTGGTATAGATGAACCGATCTAACTGAATCGATTCAGCCCTAAATCGCTTTAGTGTAGCGTCCACATGGCGAATGTGAAGCGAACTAGGCAAGTCGATTTATATGATTCGAATTAACTGCCCCGTGTGAACAGGGCTATAGATCGGTAGTCTAGCGTCATGGTACCATTCTTTTAGACCCGAAGGTTGCCGCATTCTGACCAATGTGAACACCTCTATACCAAGGCAGCAGAAGGGTATTCTAAAGTCATGATGTCGTGACAGCAGTGCGGCAGTATATCATCACAGTACCATTGATATAGATTTGCAGTGTAGTGTCACAGTACCGTTCCTTTAGATCCGAAGTCTAAAGTCAATGCTTACCCAAAATATCTAACCCTAAAGCTAAGATTCCATATACGCGGTATACGGCATGCGAATGTGGTATATGCGGAATAGATATATGCCAACCCCCAATAGCCGATGTTTACTTTTTGTGCTGGGATATCGTTAAACAAAAAAGCACACCAAAAAAGTTACCCATGACATTTTTTGGGGTTTTTCCTCCAAATTTGTGAAGGAAGATCAAAGTTACTATTGTTTTCTATGGCAAATACAGCAGTATTCGCATTCACATTCGCACCGATTGGTCCATGGGTCGATCCATTTGCCCCATTCGTGTTCGTATTCGCATTCGGACGTATGGAAGCGCCACTATTCATTTACATGCTTTTCAATTCTTTGCCGCATTCGCATGCCGCATACTGCGTATAAGGAATCTTAGCTTGATGCGCGAGAAGGAAGAACAGAGGCGGAGGTGGGAAAACTGAGGCGTTTATTGTGACGCCTCGGGCAACATACAGAGAAACAGTGAACAACAATAAATGACAAAGTAAGGTACAAACAGGGTAACTGAGGAGGTAAACAGGCTGAGGAGGCACAGAGCAATACAGGGGGCTCATGAGGAGCAGGGGGCTCGCGAGGAGCAAAGAGTCAGGGGCTCATGAGGAGCAGAGGATAAATAGTGAGGGGCTCATAAGGAGCAGTGTCAGAGTTGGTAGAGGGGGGGCCGAGGAGCCCTCCGCCGCAGAGGGGGGAGGGTAGAGGAGGGAGAGTTGGGTGGGTGGGTGGAGAAGAAAAGGGCAGAGAGCTGGAAGGCGGCTGGAGGCTGAGTGCCTGAGGGAGGCCGGCGGGCGGCCTTATAAGGGGGGAAGTGAGCAGAGGCAGGAGGGGGTGAGTCGCTCAGGGCCGGGGGGAGGTGAGCAGTGGCGGGGGTGAGTCGCTCAGGGGCGGGGGGAGGTGAGCAGTGGCAGGAGGGGGGGGTGAGTGGCTCAGGGCCGGGTGAGTCGCTCTCCCTCCCCTCGCATCAAACGAAATGCTTCGCATTACGACCGATGCGCGAGAAGGAAGAACAGAGGCGGAGGTGGGAAAACTGAGGCGTTTATTGTGACGCCTCGGGCAACATACAGAGAAACAGTGAACAACAATAAATGACAAAGTAAGGTACAAACAGGGTAACTGAGGAGGTAAACAGGCTGAGGAGGCACAGAGCAATACAGGGGGCTCATGAGGAGCAGGGGGCTCGCGAGGAGCAAAGAGTCAGGGGCTCATGAGGAGCAGAGGATAAATAGTGAGGGGCTCATAAGGAGCAGTGTCAGAGTTGGTAGAGGGGGGGCCGAGGAGCCCTCCGCCAAAGAGTAAGGAGAGGGCTCGAGGCACGCCCGAGGCGGGGGCGCGGGGCGCCCGAGGCGGGGCCCGGAGAGGTGTGGGTTCCCTGTGTGGGCGGGAGTGTCCGGGGCCTACGTCGACAAGGGGCGGGCGGCCAAAAATAGAGGAGGCCCGCTCCTTGGGGGGATCCGGTGAGGAGGTCCGGCGAGGCTGTGACTGGGCGGCGCTGCGATCGGTGTTCGCTGGGAGGTTGTCGGTGGACGGCAAGGTCGGCGGCGGTGTTGTCTGGCAGAGGGTTCCTCGTGAGGCGAGGCTGGGCTGGGCTGTGGTCTGAGGTGTGAGGTCCGAGGTGGTGGTCCCCGGCTGTGACTGGGCGGCGCTGCGATCGGTGTTCGCTGGGAGGTTGTCGGTGGACGGCATGGTCGGCGGCGGTGTTGTCTGGCAGAGGGTTCCTCGTGAGGCGAGGCTGGGCTGGGCTGTGGCCTGAGGTGTGAGGTCCGAGGTGGTGGTCCCCGGCTGTGACTGGGCGGCGCTGCGATCGGTGTTCGCTGGGAGGTTGTCGGTGGACGGCATGGTCGGCGGCGGTGTTGTCTGGCAGAGGGTTCCTCGTGAGGCGAGGCTGGGCTGGGCTGTGGTCTGAGGTGTGAGGTCCGAGGTGGTGGTCCCCGGCTGTGACTGGGCGGCGCTGCGATCGGTGGTCGCTGGGAGGTTGTCGGTGGACGTCATGGTCGGCGGCGGTGTTGTCTGGCAGAGGGTTCCTCGTGAGGCGAGGCTGGGCTGAGCTGTGGTCTGAGGTGTGAGGTCCGAGGTGATGACCCCGGCTGTGACTGGGCGGCGCTGCGATCGGTGGTCTCTGGGAGGTTGTCGGTGGAGGTCGCGGGGCTGTCGGCAGTGGTGAAGGTGAGGCGCCGGGAAGGGCCCCCCCGGGCCGGCCGGGGGGAGGCCGGCGGATCAAAAATCCGCCGAGGCGGCCGGGGTCTGTGCTCCCCGGGGCGGTGCCTGGGCGGCCCGGGAGCCCTTCCGTCCACGTCCTTTCCCTTGAGGCATGTTGAAGCTGAGGCGTAGCAGCGATCCGAGGTGGAAAAAGAGGAGAGCTGGAAGGCGGCAGGAGGGCGAGAAGAGAAGGGCAGAGTGTCGCGCCTCGGCGGATGCCAGGATATCCCTGACGGCGTCGGCCGCGGAGGCGGGGCTGTGGCGAGTCTCCTCCTCCTGGTAGGCTGGCGAGGTGACGGCCGGTGCTTGGGATGAGAGGTGGCGGTACCTCTCGTATTCCGGGTGGGCGGCCCCAGGGAGGGTCGCCTGAGGCGGCGGCGGGGGCCGGGCCGCGGTGGTGGCGGGCGCCCGAGGTGCGGGGGCGGGCTGGCGTTCCGGGGCCGGCCGGGGCGCCTCTGGCGCGGGCCGGGCCTCCTTGGTGGTGATGGAGTCGATCCGGGCGTGGAGGTCGGCGGTGGCCTGCCGGTGCTCCAGCTGCATGCGCTGGAGGGCTTCCAGCACTGAAGAGATGTCGGAGCCCGAGGGGCGGTCCGAGCCCGGGGCGCGGTCCGAGGGCGCCGGGGGGGAGACCGAGACGGAGGCCGGTGACTCGTCCCTCCCGGGGGACGGAGAGGGCCCCGGGGTGCGGGGGGCGGCCCGGGAGCCCTTCCGTCCACGTCCATTTCCTTTAGGCATAGCTGAAGCTGGAGCTGGGGTGAGTCAGCGATCCGAGGTGTAGAGCCAAAACTGGAGAGAGGCAGAAGAAAAGGGCAGAGAGCTGGAAGGCGGCTGGAGGCTGAGTGCCTGAGGGAGGCCGGCGGGCGGCCTTATAAGGGGGGAAGTGAGCAGAGGCAGGAGGGGGTGAGTCGCTCAGGGCCGGGGGGAGGTGAGCAGTGGCGGGGGTGAGTCGCTCAGGGGCGGGGGGAGGTGAGCAGTGGCAGGAGGGGGGGGGTGAGTGGCTCAGGGCCGGGTGAGTCGCTCTCCCTCCCCTCGCATCAAACGAAATGCTTCGCATTACGACCAACCCTGAGCGGAACCGTGATTGTAGAATAATCTACTGTCATCACGGTATTGTGACTATAGAATCTCGCGCTAGGGAAACGGTACCGTGACAATAGTAAAGTAGCAACATTAATGGGAAGCACCCAATAAATAAGTTGCATAGCCTCATTCCAGGCATTGAAGAACATCCACAACATCATGATGGATGTTGGTGGACACAAATAGTCCTCATTCAATGCTTCTTTAGCCACTCTTGGCAGACTGATATATTTTTACTCAAACTGAAAGGAGAACCACCCATGGGTGCCGATACGGGGACTACAAACTATTAGAAAACAAATTGCCAATGTCAAAAAATGTTTTAAAATGACCAAATAAACGGGATGGCCAAATGAGTTAGAGCGTCTTGTAAAATTTTCCGATATATGAGATATGGGATATGGAGAACTCTGCTATAATAAATTGCAACTTGTCTATAAAATGGTAAATAGTATGTAAAACCAAAGGCATATAAGGTATATGTGGAGTTGGTGAGCTATTACTAATTGAGGATAGAAATTGTGTATTAATATAGTGTAGAGAGAGAGGGTCACTTCTTGACCTGAGAGAGAGGGTCACTTCTTGACATGTGGGACAGTCTTTGGGAAGTCTCCTCACATACCCCTCCCCTCCAAGAGTTATTTATGGATCACTGCACCAGATACAACAGGGCAATGTAGCGAGATCTAACCATGCCTTGGCAACAACGATATTGAACCGTCATTGGTGGATAGAGGAATGCTTGTTAGGGATTGGAAGACTGGATCATGTGATCACCACCATCTTGTTCTTGAAACTATAAATACAATAAATGAGAGAGTCTCACTATCCTACCTTTCACTCTTTATCTACTTTCCTTCCTTGCCTTTAGTGATTTCTTATTAGCCTATCTACACCACTCAAACCGCCAGCCGTCGACTTTACAGTCTTTTGGGAGACGGTGAGGTCGTGGGTTCGAACCCTGGTCGAGTCAAACCAATGACATCAAAATTGATACTTGTCACTTCCTAGCCAGGCGCTCGGCATTATTAGGATAGTGCAAGGAGCAGTGGAATGAGGAAGACCAATCGTCCGCGATTAAAATTTCCCCTGCTTTAACAACTAATGTACCAAAACAAAAAAAAAGCCATATGCTAAGATTACCCCCCAAAAATGCTCCCTCCCCCCCCCCCCCCAAGATAAAATTATGCTAAAATCAAGTGACTGGATCTTTAAAGTTTTATTTTCTGATGAAATAAAAACGTATCGAAAGTAAAGCTTATGTTTAATGCTACTTATCAAACTCAGATATTGATGTCGTTAGTTAAGAGATTTTTCCGCATGGAAGGAATATTAAATCAATTTAATAGAATCTGTCAGTGCTGGTAGTCATGCAATATTGCGATATCCTGCATTACAGTATGCACACCAGGTTAAAAAAAAACATTCACTTCAGGTAACTCCAAAGTTAGCCCTGGGCATTTAAATTGGCAAATCACTGAAGTGGGGGGTGGGTGAGCGTTTACTCACACACGGGCGTTTAAGGGGTGGGCGTTTACAAAATATTGGCCATGTGGGGGGTGGGCGTTAACCCACACATGGGCGGTTACCCGTGAGAATATGGCAGAACTTATTACTGCTTACCGAAACTAATTTGACATGCTTACACTGTTTGTTTGTTGTTTGTTTGTTGTTGTTTTACGTCCTAGCAACATCTAAGGTCATATCAGGACGGGTACCGACTTGTGACAGTGCGCACACATGGCGACTTTATAGTGTTGTCCCACTGGGAAACCAGTCCGCCGGCACCATGACCTGGTATCCCACCCAGTCACATTATCCTGACACTGAGCACACCAGTCCTTGCCCTATCCTAATAATGCCGAGCGCCTGGCTAGGAAGTGACAAGTATCAATTTTAAAGTCATTGGTTTGACTCGACCGGGACTCGAACCCACGATCTACCAGCACGGGAGACGGACGCTCTAACTCATTCGGCCATCCCATCTTACACTTCAAATATCTCAAAGGTTATCCATTTAAAATCAAAGTTACTCCAAACTAAAGTAACATAGATTACAACAATCAATCTAATGTATTTATCTCAGAAGATGGCATCAGACTATGCAGCTTTAATGAAATGTGTAAATAAATCTAAGCCATTAGATTATGCAGATTTGATCAATTAAGCTTTCATTCATCGTGCTTTATCTTCTCAGTTCCGGTGAATACAGACCAAACCTGCGTAGAAAGCGGGGCCTCAGTCCTAAGAACATCCTGGAGTTAAAATTTGTCGAGTCCATCAGGCGAGGTGATGTCCAAGAGGTAGAGGCAACCATGAAGGTGAGCGCTTTGTTTGTGTATATTTATTGTAGGAACTTACAGATTAACTTACGGATCCTCTTCTCGTCGATTTAGGGCCAATTGGGCCTATAATACCAGCTCATTATGGTAAAAAGGAACTATTCTTTTGCACACGCAGGGAGGTCGATGGAGCCCTGAAATCATATAATTGTGGGTGTCCTCTCCAATGTCTATCCAGCCTTCTCTCAAATGCTTCTACCATTGGTGCTTCAACCACTTGGTCTGGAACACTATTCCATAGATCTGTCACTCAAAAGAAAAAAAGAGTGTTTCCTGACTTCACGTTTGGGTCTCTCCTTGAAGATCCTATACCGCCTTGGCATGAATATGGCCTATGCTGCCGCCTCGGCGTAAAGCAACCACCAATCAATTAATCCTATGCCGCTGACATCTGGCTTCAGTCACTCTTGTACAATCTCTGAGACAATGAAATGACAATGTTGGTAGCTTAAGCCTGCTCAGGTGATAAAATCATGGGATTATGCTTGTCATAGGACATTGTACGTTTTCCAGAGCTACAATCTCCTTTACCAGATGGCATTTGTAGTAAATAGTCCGTACGTACATGAGCTCCACCACCACGCGGTGGATGAAGGGTCTACTGTCACAGTTCTTCTGCGTCAGGTGCCAGCATGCTATGTGGTGGGCAATGCCCTATGTGGACTGCCCGTACTGCGGCCTTCTAGCTAGTGGAGATTTACATCAAAATTGACACAAGCTTCTTTCAACTTCGTATTTACTTTTTTCTTGTAAGACATAATTTTGTTTGATTAACTGTGATCAATAAAATCTTGTTTGAATGTGTTGTGTGTGATAAAATGATGTTCTGGGTGGGACATTTTAAAGTAGTCCTTAATTTGCATAAGATCAAAATCAAAAAGTGAAATAGTGTTTTTTTTTCAACTTTGACATATCCACAACATGTAAACCTTCATATGGATATGGGTTCTGCTATTATTTGGAATCTTTTCTGCTATTATTTGGAAAATTTTCACTTTGGGCTTTTCGCAACCAGTGGTAAAAAACTGGTTCACCAAAGGCCGTGGTATGTGCTGTCGTGTCTCTGGGAACACTGCATATAAAAGACCCCTTGCTGCTTATCGGAAAGAGTAGCTTATATGGCGGCAGCAGGTCTCCTCCAAAGAAATATGTCAGAATGACTGTATGTTTGACGTCCAATCGCCGATGATAAAAATCAATGTGCTCTTGAGGCGTTGGCGCACACAACAAACATGTATACAATTACTTACCTCTCTGCTGTGTTGACAGATTGATCCACGCCTGCACCGCCTGGAAGACTTCTTCGGCCGCTCCGCCCTGGAGCATGGCATTGCGTCCGGGTCGCTGGAGATTGTGCGCAGCCTCCTGGACCACTGCTCCTCCTTCCCCATGTGGCAGCAGGCCATGGAACGCGCCATGCTCTACACCATCAAGGAGAACGACCTGGTCTTGATGGACGGACTCCTCACCATCTACCAGGACACCATGTGAGTGCTCACTTATTTATCACAGATGGTGCACCTACATCTAATAGACAGTTTTTCTATCTGACTTTGGGACTTTTCATTAATATTTTGTCTTGTCCGTTTACTCTTTTACTCAAGTAAAAAAAATCCAAATTGAAAACCAATAGAGTTACTGTTAGACAATTAGCATATATTCCTGATACATGAAATATAATAACTTTGCTTCTGCTGGGCCTATTAAGCCCATCTATCTATATGTCAAATTAAAGTATTTAATGTGTTTTACCATAATATATTTGTTTTGTAAGGCCATCTGATATTCGAACCCAAAGAACTTCCATGTTGTAATATTATTTCAATACTGTTATTATTCCTTCATTGGAATTGTTATTGGGGGAAATGTGCATTTTTGTGAACGCTTTTAGTTTGACTGATTCGGCAACCACTCATACATGCTGCACTACTCATTTGACAAATGTTTTTTTCTCTCTCTTTAATTTAATTATGGACAAAGAGATAAGAGGAAGCAGGGTGATCCTAGATTGAGTGTGCACTCCGGGGACTCTGCCTCTACAACCCATGCGAAGAAAAACCTCGACAACGCTCTAAGTTTGGATATGTTCGACGAAGATGCTGAATTCTCTCAGGTTGGTAGTTAGGTAAAAGATTCACCTCTGACTCTGTTCAGAGGTGAATTACAACCCTATGTAAAAGTTGGGAGAAAATGTGCCTCACTGCCGATGGCCTTAGTTTGCAGTCCCACCTTGTGTGGATTAAAATCCAATCGCTACAATCTGATTGTATATGTGTTCCCTCAACATGTACTCTCCACAGTGTTCCAATCACATATTATCAAGGCCACACAATCAGTTTGAAGTGATATATTCCATGAAGTAAATCCTCCATGTTTGAATGAACTGGTTGTACCACCTGACTACATTAGCAAATGAAAATGACTACTTCCTGACCTAGATTGGATTATTACCCAGGAACCACTCAACTTCCTGCCAATGGCTGCCATGTTGACACTATTGGCTTCTACAGTAACGTGTTCTATTAAATTGCCTCAGTGTTCCCTTCTATAGCCGTGTTCACAAGGACAAAATGTGAGGCGAATCACACAAATCGAATCAGGTGAGGCGAATTAGCGGCCCGTTCACACGGGCAGTACTTGGGCCGGAAATCGAATGCTGCGCATGAGCAAGTCCAGACTAACCAGCGCCAGTTTGGGTTTGTCAACGTCGGCCGAGAGAGTGTGGGTTCGACCTAGATATGTATTTAATGAATCGTATTGGTTTGGAACGGTCAAAACTTCTGCTGGGCAGTGAAACCCTAAAAATAAATGATGAAAAAAATATCTGTGCATAGATAGCGGTTTCATTAATTAAATTATATAATATGCGCTTTTGATCGACCGGAAAGTCAACAAAGGTTAATCCGCCTCAGTGCGTTCACACGGACAAAATAAATCGCCTCACAGAAATCGCCTCACGTAAACTACCTCGCTAGGTGGTTTACAGGATCCGCATCACGTGAATCGAATCAGCCCTAATCCGCCTCAGACACGCGTTCACACGAGAAATGTGAGGCGAACTATACAAGTCGCTTTCTACGAATCGATTTACATCGCCCGTCTGAACACGGCTTTTGTGGCAATAAATGTTTAATAAGTGCACCAATATCTAAGTTGGATGTGTAGAATCAAATTGAGATAATTGTTTCGGTTTTCAGAATTTGATATTCAGCTTTAAAATATCTAATTTGTGTAAATATCTGCATTTTCTTTTCACGAGACACTTAGACCAGTGCTTCGGTGTTAATAAAAAATTTTGTTGTGATTACATTCACTCATTAAATAGGGTAGGTTGTGACAAATATTAAGTTTTATGTATTAAGTTTTAAGTCATTTCTTTGACTCAGCCAGAGTTTGACTTACACAAACTGCCACATTGGAAGCAGGTGCTCAACTCATTTGACGAGCCCTATTCAGTGAGTAAATATCATTTACAACAACAAAAGGGGACCAGATGGGATGGCCGAATGAGTTGAGCGTCTGTCTCCTGTTTTGGGAGATCGGGGTAGCCGAACGCACGGGTCGAGTCAAGCCAATGACTTAAAAATTGATACTTGTCGCTTCCTAGCCAGGTGCTCAGCATTATTAGGATAGTGCAAGGGCTGGTTGGCTCAGTATCAGGATAATGTGACTGAGTGGGATATCAGGTCATGGTGCAGGTGGCCTGATTTTCCAGTGGGGCAGCACTATAAAGTCACCATGAGTTTGCCCTGTCACAAGTCCGTACCTGTCCTGATATGACCTTATATGCTGCTAGGACGTAAAACAACAACAAACAAAGAACAAAAGGGGACCAGACGGGATGGCCGAATGAGTTGAGCGCCTGTCACCCGTTTTGGTAGGTCGTGGGATTCGAACCCTGGTCGAGTCAAACCAATGACTTAAAATTGATACTTGTCACTTTCTAGCCAGGCACTCGGCCTTAGTAGGATAGTGCAAGGGCTGGTAGGATAATGTGACTGAGTGGGATATCAGGTCTGATTTCCCAGTTGGGCATCACTATAAAGTCGCCACGAGTTTGCCCTGCCACAAGTCAGTACTCGTCCTGATATGACCTTAGATGTTGCCAGGACGTAAAACTCCAATGACTAACCAACAACACTAGTGAAATAAAACAATTGATCACTTGTCCAACCACATGTGGTTCATTCAAAATGTGAAAACCGCTAGATGCGGTCATGTTTGCAAAAGAACAGTCTCGTTCAGTATCGAATCACAACTGTTTACTGGTCTGGATAAGACAATTTTGATGTCACTAATCTGATGTTTTTTTTAGGATATCAAACCTATGGTGCTGGCAGCTCAACTAAATCGAGTCGAGATGGTTGAGATGCTCTACCAGCGGCTGCCACAGATTATCCATCCATTGACACGTATGTAGTATCACCACAGATAGTAGAGGGATAGTTGTTTAAGTGACGTCATGAAAGAGTGATAATTGACCATTTTGAAAGCATGATAATTGTTCACATCATTCGTATGCTATAGCATAGGCGCAAGACTAAGTTTGAGAATGGAACAGGGTTTAGTTGGGTTTAAGTTTTACTGTTAAAGTTTAAAGGTGTACTGTCGCAACCTGGGAATTACAACTAAATTGCATCTCAAACCTAAGCAAATTAGGCACAGAGCATGTCTTGTGCTTTCCATTATGTTGAATGTCGCTAGAGTTAATAGGGAAATGTGACTATCATTGCTCATTATCATGCTTCCAATATGGCAGCCATATTTTCGGATTGCTTTCTAGAAGAGCCTCAAACAGCCTCGCTTTACCATCCTTATATGTAAAATTCTTAGTATCGCTAATCAGACACAACTGGGCACAATGGGTGAATCGGTAGAGCGCAGGCTTCCTGTACGGAAGGTCAGTGAGTTCAAATCACAGCGTTGTGGCCTAATCGGTAGAGCGCGGGCCTGGCGCGCGGAAAGTCGGGAGTTCGTTTCCCAGTCGAGTCAAACCAATGAGTTAAAATTGATACTTGCCTCTTCCTAGATTGGCGCTCGGAATTATTAGGATAGGGCAAGGACTGGTTAGCTCAGTGTCAGGATAATGTGATGGAGTGGGATATCGGGTCATGGTGCTGGCAGCCTGATTCCCCAGTGGGGCAGCACTGTAAAGTCACCATGAGTGCGCACTGTCACAAGTCGGTACCCGTCCTGATATGACCTTAGATGTTGATAGGATGTAAAACAACAATAAACAAACAAACAATCAAATCCCAGTTGAGTCAAACCAATGACTTACAAAATTGATACCTAGCTTTGATGCTTGTCGCTACCTAGCCTGGTGCTCGGCATAATTAGGATATAGCAAGGTCTGGTTAGCTCAGTGTCAGGATAATGTGATTGAGCAGGATAGGTCATGGTGCGAGCAACCTAGTCTCGCAGTGGGGCAGCACGATAAAATCACCATGAGTGTGCACTGTCATAAGTCAGTACCTGTCCTGACATGACCTTAAATGTTGCCAGGATGCCAAACTCCACCAACCAACCTTGACTACGTACTTCTCATAACAAGAAAACCAATCTGGTGATTGTTAAAAACAACATGAAAATGGAATACAAACTATGATCATAGTGATTTACAAAGTCATTTATTATTAAGTAAAAATGTGTACTTACTTCGTCAATTCTTCAACAAGGTATGTTTATCCAGGTTATTTCTGTTGTGAGCAACACTCAACTAAACTGAAATAAAGATGTATATTTTTGTTGCTCTCATACCCTGAAAGGGGTCGATAGGAGTCAAATAAATATTTGTCATATTTGTCATTTTCGCTACCTCAGAGGGGAAGTGCTCCGACCAGCGCGAGTGCCTCGTCTGCTCGCTCCAGGTGTCGTTCGTGGGGCGGCAGTCCATAGAGGACTGCAGGCGGGCCATGGACATGTTCAAGGCGCTGTCGTCACCGGCCTTCCTCTTCCACTCGGGCACCGAGGACTCCATTCTGGAGGCGTTCATCATCAGCGACCTCATGGAGAAGCGCATGATCATCGACCCCGCCTACTACGTTAGTATTGTTGTCAGTGTCATCATCATCGTCATCATCGCCACCATCATCATAAGCAATCCCTGTCATCAATTGTCATCACCATATTCACCATCATTACTCACCATAGTCAATTATTATCAGCAGCAGCAATCATTCATCAATTATAAAGGTGCCACCTGCTCCGATTTTGTAGGAAGACTTTTCCGATTTTGACTACTCTCTTCCAATATTACCATTCCTTGTGCAAATCTCCCCATTTTCACTCTCATCGACCTAAAAATAAAATCAGCTAATAGAAATATGAAACTGAAAACCAGCTACTTATACTAGCTTAAAGACATCAGCACCTCAAGGTGGCAAACAGAGTCTAGAAGCATGATAGACACATGGTGTGATGCATGGTAGGACTTGTATGAACAAGTATATAATATATATACATATTATATATCGTATGACTATACTATGTAATGATATATGTCCAATTGTCGTGCCGCGTGTTGCAACAGAAAAACTTATCTTAATAAAATGTCAAAATCTTCCTATTTTGGTCACATAATGTTGATATGTCTGCAATTGTCATCACCATATTCACCATCATCAAGGGTCATCATCAGTCGCCACCATCTTTAGCATCATCATCAGGATCATCATCATCAATCACCAATAATATAAGCATCACCATCAGCCTCATTAATTGCCATAATCCATTGTCTTCACCATATTCACCATCACTCACCATCATCAATTGTCATCATCAGTCACCATCATCTTTAGTGTCATCATCATCAATCACCAGTAATATAAGCATCACCATCAGCCTCATTGATGGGCCATCATCAATATTGGCATCACCGGACACGGTGACCGAATTGGTAGAGCACAGGCTTCCCGTGTGAAAGGTCGGGGTTCGATTCTTGTTCGAGTCAAATCAATGACTTACACAATTGATACATGTCATTACCTAGCCTGGCACTTGGCATGACTGGGATAGCACAATGTCTGGTTATTTTGGTCTATCTTTTTTTTTGGTCCATTAGTTGTTTAAGCAAGGGAAATTTCAGTCATAGACGACTGGTCTTCCTCATTCCACGGCTGGTCGATAGAAAGCCTGAGCCTACACTTTTACCGACTCAAGGGATTTTTAACCTCCCACACCACATAGACATGGTATGAGAGCAACCGGCCTTTGATGACGCTGTATGTTATACACAGCGGTGGAAATCCAAATTGGCAGAGCTGGGCGCACTGGGAATCGAACCGCCAACCCTCAGATTAGGAGTCTGACCTAGAAAAAAGTCAGACACTCTAACCACTCTGCCACAGAGAACGCTACTTTTGAGATATTTGAAGTGCAAACATTCCAAATTAATTTTGGCAAGCACAACAAAACTCTGACACCATAGGCTTCTGCCTCAGTATTCCTTTCTATGTGGCAACAAATGTTTAATAAGTGCACGACTATCTACGTTTGATATCTAGAATCAAATCTATATGTACAGTAAAACCTCTCTAAATCGACCAACCATGGAACTGATTTTAAATGGTCCATTTAGGGAGGTGGTCGGTTTAGGGAATTATTTTATCATTACAACGGTATTGTATGGGCGATCGTTTGGGACCCAAATAAAGTGATCAATATACGGGAGTGGTCGACCTGTGGAGGTGGACGGTAAGGGAGGTTTTACTGCAATTGTTTTGGTTTTGAAATTGTTTCATGCTTTCACCGGACTAGTGTAACATTAATCATATATCTACAACAAAAAAAACACCGTTGAATAGTTCAGATGGCTTCTAAATTGAAATGGCACCTTGCAGAAGGAGTACCGCAACATCAGCCAGCAGTGTCGCAGGTTCTCGACCACGCTTCTCGGACTGTGCCGGTCAATGGACGAGGTGCAAACCCTCTTCTACGCTAATGGTGGCATTGAGCGGTCCCACCGCCCCAAGTACCATCGGGTGCGCTTCCCACGCCTCCTGCTGGCGCTTCACTTCCACCAGAAAGAGGTCAGCCAACCTTTTGTTTATCCTGCAGATTGTGTTACTTAATTTGGATACTGTCCACAAATTTGGAGCCCAATTTTTCGGAAAGATATTCTGGAGATCGAAAAGGTTCCGAGACGTGCAACATAATTAGTTGCAGTTATAAAGGACTTACCCTATGAACAAAGGTTTAGGGAATTGAAACTTCCTACCCTTTCCTACAGAAGGAAAAGAAGTGACATAATTGAAGTATTTAAAATTATGAAAGGTTTGATAAAATAGATATGAACCAATTTTTCACCTTGAATAAAAGAGAAGGCAGTCGGGGCCATACTCTCAAACTAGTAAAACCCAGAGCCATTTCAAAGTTAAGGCAACACTTTCTCAAACATGATCATAAATATATGGAACAGTGTCCCACAAAATGTTATTGATGCTGAGTCAATAAATTCATTCAAGAACAGATTAGAAAAGGCATGAGCTGATGATCCTGGGAAATTTGACCCCTTATTCACCACATGCTACTATTTATTCCTTGTGTTGCTTATTTACTTGCACTCAAGCAAAAATGAGAGACAAATAAGTGTTCACACTTCCTGTCTACCATTCGCTATTTCATTATTTCGCTATGGGTACATCTTCATCATCATCATGCTGTTGGTCACGATGCGACAAAGACTGCTTTCATTACTTGACTGCCACTCTCCATTTAGCTCTCTGCTGTGAGAGTGATGTCCATGAGTATATCTTACCTTTTGTTTATCCTGCAGAATGTGTCTCCTAGTGGGTACATATGACCCTTTGTTTATCCCACAGAATGTGTCACTTAGTGGATATGGCTGAACTTTTGTTTTTCCTGCAGAATATATCACCTAGCGGGTACAGCTGACCTTTTGTTTATTGTTCAGTATGTGTCACATAGCAGGTACATAGGACCTTTTGTTTATCCTATGGAATATATCACCTAGTGGGTAAAACTGACCTTTTGTATATTGTGCAGTATGTGTCCCATAGCAGGTACATAGGACCTTGTGTTTATCCTATAGAATATATCACCTAGTGGGTACAACTGACCTTTTGTATATTGTGCAGTATGTGTCCCATAGCAGGTGCATAGGACCTTTTGTTTATCCTATAGAATATATCACCTAGTGGGTACAACTGACCTTTTGTATATTGTGCAGTATGTGTCCCATAGCAGGTGCATAGGACCTTTTGTTTATCCTATAGAATATATCACCTAGCGGGTACAACTGACCTTTTGTATATTGTGCAGTATGTGTCCCATAGCAGGTGCATAGGACCTTTTGTTTATCCTATAGAATATATCACCTAGCGGGTACAACTGACCTTTTGTATATTGTGCAGTATGTGTCCCATAGCAGGTGCATAGGACCTTTTGTTTATCCTATAGAATATATCACCTAGCGGGTACAACTGACCTTTTCGTTATCCTACAGACTGTGTCACCTAGTGGGTACAACTGACCTTTCGGTTATCCTGCAGAATATGTCACCTAGCTGGTACAGCTGACCTTTTGTTTATCCCGCAGACTGTGCCACCTAACGGGTAGCCTACATAAGACCTTTTATTCATCCTGCACAATGTGTCACTTAGCGGGTACATCTGACCTTTCATTTATCCTGCAGAATATGTCACCTAGCGGGTATAGCTGAACCTTTGTTTATGCCGCAGAATGTGGCCCCTCTACTCCCACTCTTGTACCTTTCTACCCTCATTCCCATTCATCCCCCTACCCCCTACTCTCCTCTCCTCTCCTCTATGGCTGCCTGACTAAGTATAGGGGTTATTTAGAATCTGCGCATAATTTCAAATTGTGGTTGATTCGGCTGGGGGAGCCAACACACCACCACGGTGGATGCGTTCAGAACTAGTCACGTCACACAGTCCACATTCGGCACATAGTCCTCACACGGCAAAGCAGCTTGGGATACATGCCCACTCACCATCTTAAAGGACTATCTGTACTGTCTTTGGGAAAGTGCATATAAAAGATCCCTTGCTGCTTATCAGAAAGAGTACCCTATTTGGTGGCAGTGGGTTTCCTCCAAAGAAATGTGTCAGAATGACCATATATTTGATGTCCAATAGCCAATGATAAAAATCAATGTGCTCTAGAGGCGTCGTTAAATAAAACAAAGTTTCCTTTTGCTTCTCGTGCGCAGTTTGTGGCCCACTCGCACTGCCTGGGGGTCCTCTTCAGCGGTCCCTTGGTCCCTCGAAAGTCAGCTTCCCTGGACTTAGATAAAATATATTGAAACCTTATGATACCTTAAATATTAATATAAATAAAATAAATTCATTCCCAGAACCATTACTGTCTGGCTCCCTCTGTCTGAATAAAAATGTGAGTGGTTGGTGGTGTGATCACTAGACCGTGTCGTAGACTCCCCGTGGTGGCTTCTCGTGCACGTGGAGAGGGAAGTAGCTCAGGCGGTAGCGTCTACACCTGTGAGAGTGTGGATCATCTGATCGATCCTGTTCAGTGGACACATTTGCAGGTTGGGATGTTTTCCATTCCAACCAGTGATTCATCAAAGGCTGTGATATGTGCTGTACTGTCTGTGGGAAAGTGCATATAAAAGACCCCTTGCTGCTTATCAGAAAGAGTACCCTATTTGGTGGCAGTGGGTTACCTCCAAAGAAATGTGTCAGAATGACCATATATTTGACGTCCAATAGCCAATGATCAAAATCAATGTGCGTCATTAAATAAAACAAACTTTCCTTTTGCTTCTCGTGCGCAGTTTGTGGCCCACTCGCACTGCCAGCAACTGATGCAGAACGAGTGGTACGACTGCCTGCCCGACTGGGTGTGCCGGCTCAAGCAGCACGAGCTGCGGCTGGCAGCCTACACGACGCTGCTCTTCATTTTCATGCCCGTCATCGTGATCCTCTATCTGTTTAGGTAGGCATAGGTCACTTACAGATTAACTTACACATCTTCTGGCTGATCTAGGCCCTTATTGGGCCTCTAGTTCCAACTCATTATTACCTTACAGATTAAATTACAGATCTTCTTCTGGTTGATTTTGGCCCTTATTGGGCCTCTAGTGCCAGCTCGTTATTAACTTATAGATCCTCTTCTGGCTGATCTATGCCCTTATTGGGCCTCTAGTGCCAGCTCGTTATTAACTTATAGATCCTCTTCTGGCTGATCTATGCCTTTATTGGGCCTCTAGTGCCAGCTCGTTATTAACTTATAGATCCTCTTCTAGCTGATCTATGCCCTTACTGGGCCTCTAGTGCCAGCTCGTTATTAACTTACAGATCCTCTTCTGGCTGATCTATGCCCTTATTGGGCCTCTAGTGCCAGCTCGATATTAACTTGCAGATTAACTTACAGATCCTCTTCTGGCTGATCTATGCCCTTATTGGGCCTCTAGTGCCAGCTCGATAGTAACTTGCAGATTAACTTACAGATCCTCTTCTGGCTGATCTATGCCCTTATTGGGCCTCTAGTGCCAGCTCGTTATTAACTTGCAGATTAACTTACAGATCCTCTTATGGCTGATCGCCCATCCTGATATGACCTTAGGTGTTGCTAGGACGTAAAACAACAACAAACAAACAACTATTGCTGATCGAGACCCTTATTGGGCTATTTCTGTTTGCACGCATATGGAGGTAGATAGAGCCCTGAAGGTATATAATTGTGAGTGTCCTCTCCAATGTCTATCGAGCCTTCTCTCGAATGCTTCTACCGTTGGTGTTTCAACCACTGACCCGTCACGTCTCAGTTGGCCAGTTCAAGCTGTTCACGTGTGTCAAGATAAATGACTGACTTTTGGGAAGTATGCCTTTGCCAGAGACCATTTTCATCCCTGTTTCATCGTGGCGTTCTCTGTGGTGGAGTGGTTAGAGTGTCTGACTTTTTCTAGGTCAGACTCCTAATCTGAGGGTCAGCGGTTCGATTCCCCGTGCCCCCAGCTCTGCCAATTTGGATTTCCAACACTGTGTATAACTTACAGCGTCATGAAAGGCCGGTTGCTCTCATACCATGTCTATGTGGTGTGGGAGGTTAAAAATCCCTTGGGTTGGTAAAACTGTAGGCTCGGGCTTTCTATCAACCAGCAGTGGAATGAGGAAGACCAGTCGTCAAACAAAAATTAAAAGGAAATGCTTGCTTCTTTTACACAGGGTGAAGGGTGTTGAGCGGTTCGTGAAACCGGCTACAAACAAGTTCATCCTCGACATGTGCTCCTTCTTCTATTTCCTTGTAATGCTGTTCATTAAGGTGAGTTTTTAAGGAGTTTAAAATCAATTGAATCTGATTTTAAACTTTAGGATTTTTTTAATTGCTTAACAAAATATATGTATCTTTATCATGCAGAATGTGAACATATAGGAATTCTTTCTGTCCCAGTTCGGGGAGTTCAGCTCTTCAATGCAATGCCAGCTTACATATGAAACCTATCAAATGGCAGAGTAAAATTGTTCAAAAGGCAGCTTGTTAAGGTGTTAACAGCAATACCAGATGAACCTCAAATTCGAAGATACACCCAGCTAACACCAACAGATTCAAATTCCTTGAGCTGCACATGAGTCTCTGACTTGGCCTGAACATACAGCTGAAACAGTCTAATCTAATCTAATCTCTATTGCAAGGCCCTTCTTGGTAAACTTGTTTATCCTGCCATTCTACCTTGCTACAGTGCTGAGAGTCTGTAAGGGTTAATGGTAGTATCTATCTTCAACGGAAAACACCGGACGCGGGGGCTCAATCGGGCCTCGCATGCGGAAGGTCAGGAGTTCCGTTCCCAGTCGAGTCAAATCAATGACTTTCAAATTAATACTTGTCGCTTCCTAGCCTGGCGCTTGGCATTAATAGGATAGGGAAAGGGCTGGTTAGCTCAGTGTCAGGATAATTTGACTGAATGAGATATCGGGTCATGGTGCCAGCGGCCTGATTTCCCAGTGGGGCAGCACTATAAAGTTTCCATGAGTGTGCACTGTCACAAGTCGGTACCCGTCCTGATATGACCTTAGACGTAGCCAGGACATAAAGCTCTTAACAACAAATACCTTGCTACAGTGCTCAGAGTTAGTAAGGATTAATGGTAGTATCTGTCTTCAACGGAAAACTCTGCATTCAGACAAATGTTGCCCAGACAACGCGGGTAGTCTGTCATCGGAGGGACAGTCAAATGACACAAAACCAGTTTGTAAATTGAAAAATTGTCCGCATAAGACACCGATTCACTTACCACATGGGTCACTGAAGACAGGTACTACTAATACTACTATTTCTCCGTCCTTATGTGACCTTAGCTGTTGCCAGGACGTAAAACTCCAACAACCAACCAACTGGGAATAACAGTAGTGCATAACTACTGGAGATCCCAATACTGGCATATAGCCTATTAAATCAGTAATCCCTGTCCCCCCACTTCCGCCCCTCCCCCACAAACAAACACTGTAAACTCAACCAGTAGCGGCCAACTTGACGAAAAAACCCACCTACAATGGAATGAGCCTGGAAATGATTGTAGTTGGATCCTACTGAGGTACATGATTAATCAATATTAAACTACTTACTAACTCAATAGGCCCCACCTGAGATTACCATGAACACAACTTCTATCACAAAGGCCCACCCTACATCCCCCACCACTTGAACAAAAAAAAAAAAAAAATCGATAACTAATACTTACTCTTTGCATGTGGCGACCATTAGTAGAAGGGCGGCTTCGCATGTGGAAGGCCGGGAGTTCAAACCCCAGCCGAACCAAACCAATTACTTTAAAAATTGACACTTGTCGCTACCTAGCCTGGTGCTCGGCATTAGTATTAATAGGACAGGACACAGACTAGTTTGCACAGTATCAGGATAATGTGACTGTGTGGGATATCGGGTCGGGTTATGGTGCCATGGCCTGGTCTCTCAGTGGGGCAGCACAATATAAAATCGCCATGAGTGCACACTGTCACAAGTCGATGCCCATCCTGATATAACCTTAGATGTTGCTAGGACATAAAACAACAACAAACAAAATAAACTTTACATGCGGTCGTTCTTTCCCAGGTGTCTTTTGGTTTGTTTTCGGAACGAGGCAAATCCCTATACCCGCTCGACTGGCTCATTTTCATCTGGGTTATCGGACAAACTGTTCGCTATGTGAACAAGTGCTTACGCCGCAAGGATCACTGCAACATCTACTGGGGTAAAATGGAGAACTCCAACTGGCACTTCTTCGAGCTGATCACCCTCACCTGCTTCTGGCTGCAATACCTGCTCCTCATTGGGATGTGGATTCACCTGAGTCTCCAGGAGGAGAGCCCAGCACTGAACCGAGAACAGCTCAACGGAGGTGACCCCTTCCTTTTGTCAGAGCTGTTCGGCGCCATTGCCTCCTGTCTCACAGTTGGAAATCTGTATGCTTATTTCAAGGTAGGTCCTGTCATATGTATTTTTATTTCAAGGTAGGTGCTGTCAAAATGAACATGCCTATTTAGAGAATCCTCCATCTTAGATTAGATAGTGGGAGCTGTGATTTGTGATTGGACATTTTAATGATAGCTTTCAATGTTCTTTTGTGTGACCTATTTGGATTAGATAGCGGGAGCTGTACTTTGTGATTGGATATTTTTTTAATGTTTGCCTAGAACTTTCTTTTGTCTGACCTACTTGGAGAAAACTCCATCTTAGATTAGATAGCGGGAGCTGTGATTTGTGATTGGACATTTTTTTAATGTTTGCCTTGAACATTCTTTTGTCTGACCTATTTGGAGAAGACTGCATCTTAGATTAGATGGCGGGAGCTGTGATTTGTGATTGGACATTTTTTTAATGTTTGCCTTGAACATTCTTTTGGCTGACCTATTTGGAGAAGACTCCATCTTAGATTAGATAGCGGGAGCTGTGATTTGTGATTGGACATGATTGCTTGCAATGTTCTTTTTTCGGGCCTATTTGGAGAACCATTCATTTTAGATCCGATAGAGGGTGGTGTAATTTATGGTTGAATATTTTAACTGCTATATAATATTAGTCTGAATCCCATTCTTATATGGCCTTGGATGTTGCTAGAACATAAAATCCAAACAAGGAAGTTAGGCATGGGTGATAATACAAGGACAATTGAAACTTGACTTCCTGTATCTTTCCACGATTCCCTGACAGTGCAAATTCTATGTGGAGTGGGGGTTGGCAGGGGGAAATCCGTGAAAACGCGGAAATTCGCCATTGGCACCAATGATGTCACAGCTTGATTTCCGCGTTTTTTTGTTGGAGACCACTTTCATCCCTATACACATCACCTGTTAGTACATACTCTGTCTGGAGAATGTTTTGCCGTCAGTGTTGTGGGCCTATTAAAAGTATGTGTTTTTAGCAAGTTTGTGATTTAAAAAATAAAGGAAAAAAAGTTTGTGATTATTAAAAAAAAAGAAAAGAAAAAAAGAAAGAATTGAAATGCTATACAACACAATAACTAACCTGACATTTTGAATCACAGCGCCCGCTATGTAACCAGCTGGGATGGTCAAGCCGTTAGGTAGATACAAAAAGGATTCACTCCATATTTGCAGTAGGGATGAAAAGCAACCCAATAGAAAAAGTGGCGAAATGCTGGGTAAATGAAATGAGCAGATATATTCTTAATTTAAGAAGCAAATATATTCTCTATATAGATCTTCATATTTACCCGCTACTTTTGAGTTGAAAAATATAATAAAACATGCAGTTTAATGAACTTTAAAAGTGAAATCAACAGCATGCTATCATCACCATCTTGTCTTTTTGTATTCGCTCCCATTTCACCAACTCTGTGCCGTTATAAGTAGCCATTTGATATTGGAATCAGGAATTCCACTTCATGTTCCATACTAAAGCAATTTTCACCCGTATTTAGACTACGTTGTCATTCACCCCTACTGCAAGTATGGGGTGAACCTTCTATCTAGCGATCCTGATGTGACCGTAGATGTTGCTAGAACGTAAAAACACAATAAGCTAAACCAAACCGCTCTTTTGTTCATTCTCAGATCTCCATCTGTTCATACTTCTTTACCTCTACATTCTACACGTGAATTTGTTGGGCGATTTTGGTATGTTTATTGATTAAGCAGGGGATATTTCAATCACGGACAAGTGGTCTTCCTCATTCCACCACACCTTGCCTTATATTAGTATTGCACGAACCAGCCTAGGTAGTGACAAGTATAAATTTTATTTCATTTATTTGACTCACCAATGCTTTTAAATCCAATGACCTGCGGCGGGGCGGAAAAAATAAAATGAGGGAAGTGGGCGCTCAACACATTCGGTAATCTCATTTGGATGTAAATGAAAGAAACCCGCATGAATGACACATGACAACACATTCACATTCTCCGCTTTACAGGTCAACAGTAGTCTTGGGCCACTTCAAGTCTCCCTCAAGAATATCATCTTTGACGTCCTCAAGGTGATGGTTTTCTTCCTGGTGGTTTGGTCGGCGTTTTCCCTAGGCCTGACTTCAATCTACTCTGGGTACCTCGGAATCACGGTCATCGATCCGAAGACACTGGATGAAGTGGTGCAAGAGCAAGCATTCACTAAGTACGTAGGCACAGATCTGGTAGCCTGATTTTAACTTGTGTCCCTCACATGAAGTATCCAAGAGTAAAGTCAGACTTCAGTGAATAGGTCACCACTACTAGATTTAATGCTGAGCTGTGGCTTATGCCGATATTGCTATGTAGAGGTTGGTGATAGCCAGTCTTACGTAGATGCTGATTGTGATGATACAAGCAATACAGGAACCAATCACACCAGGTAGCGTTGCTGTTGCTGTTGCTTTTTAAAAATTTTTTTATAGAAAAGTGTCGTTATGTCAACGGGTACATGAGCAGTTTGTCAAGTGTCAGGTGATAAGAAATCGATCTATTTATAGTAACGCCTCGTTATAACACGCCCCGATTTAATACGAATTTGGACATAATGCGACGATTCATTGAACCCACATTATTTTAATTATAACTCAGGACACGAATCAGTATAAAGTGAGTTTTTATTAGAGTTACAGAGTTGTTCTACATTGTCAGATGTTATTCTTGTTACAAGTGTTAGGGTCATGATTTCATGGTAATGTTCGAGCGCTCAACCTTAGGCTTATAGATGGGTGGGCAGGATGGCTGAGTAAGACACGACGGAGACTCGCAGTAACCACGCGGCAGGTTCGGGTTCACTGGCGGAAGTGAGCTGCTCAGGCTCCGTCGGAAGTACAAGCCTAAGCCGGTAGGTGGCAGTAGGGTTTGTCGTTCGGCTCATAGTGTAGGTGGCGCCACCGTCCCATAGAGAACAGTGTTAGGCTGGGATACGGTCCTGAGCTCCAAATTACCCATGTTGCCACCGCAACATGAACAATTAAAATGTAATTCAGTAAAGTGAACCCTGATTTAACGCGTCCCCAATTTGTTCACGATGGCATTGTATGGACCTGAACGATGGCTTTATAACGGGGTCGTACTGTATTAAGTGGGATGATAGTAGTGTAACTTATTAAGTTTTCTAATAGTGGTCAGGCAGCAGAGCCCTTGATCCTTCAAGCATATGTCAACCCTTCAGCTTAAAGCTGCATAGTTTGATGAAAACTTCAAATTGTCTAAACCCAAACACTTATCTAGACCCTAGATATCCCACTTCGGTACTGGTGTACTTAATAAGCTGTTGTTGCTGCCTAGAAGGGAATACTAGGATTAGGATGTAACTCAGGGAGTAGAGTGTCCACCTATGAAGGTTTGGGTCATCCGATCGAATCCTGCTCGGTGGACCCATTTGCAGTTTGGGCTATTTTCCGTTCCAACCAGTGGTCCACAACTGGTTCATCAAAGGTTGTGGTATGTGCTGTCCTGTCTGTGGGAAAGTTCCTATGAAAGATCCCTTGCTGCTTATCGGAAAGAGTAGCCTATGTGGCGGCAGCGGGTTTCCTCCAAAGAAGTATGTCAAAATGACCATATGGTTGACGTCCAATAGCCGATGATAAAAATCAATGTGCTCTAGAGGCGTCATTAAATAAAACAAACTTTTTTATATTTTTTATAAGGTAATACTATGTCAATTCATTAAGACCTCTTACTGCTGAAGTCGGCGGTGTCCAGTATTTTGACATGCATGCCAAATTCCTTTTATAATTTTTTATTTTTCATCGAAAATGCATCCAAAGACAGCCATTTATAATATAAGTTACTTCCAACTAAAGTAAGGTAGATTATAATGAATAACATAATGTGATGCATAACGCAGTATGCAATTATGAAGATACATAAGGGAATTATTATCAATATTGTTATACTTTGTAAGACCCATCACTGTACTGGTGGGGCCACCTGTGGCCCCCCTCCTCACCCCCACCGGATGTTGACAACCGTCAGTCACATCGGAGGATTTAAAAATAATATAATAGCAGCATTCAGGGAAACAAGGAAGCCTGGGAGGGTGCAGGTAACAAAAAAGGCAACAAGAGGTAGTGATGGCCCCAGACTGATAAGAAACATAGCCAAAAACAGATCATATGAGAGGAGTATCGAGTACATGAAGGCAAGGAAAGGGAATACACTGGGAGTAGAAGAAAGAAGCACAGGGACAATAGAAACATATAAAACATTAATCAAAAGAGAGTTAATGCACTGCTAGACTAATGACAACAACAAATAAAATGAATTAAAAAAGAAAAAGAAAGATAGATAAATAAATAGAAAATACACTGATAATTCAAGCAAAGTTTTACATACAAAAGGTAAACTTTCAACTTAAATCAAACCTAATGACCACTAACACAGCAAGGTGAAGACATTCAGAGAAATTAGCTATTGGTAACCAAACAATTATCCGATTGTAGAACGAACAAACTCACAGAGGTTTGGGGGATGTGGGAGAATGCTTAAAAACAGAGAAAGAATGCATGCAGTAGTTAGCTACACAACAACTGAAAGTGATAAAAGAGGGGGAGTCACAAGACTATTACTGTCTAGCGCCGAAAACAAGTCATTATCAAAGTAGGAACCATTATGGGCAGCATAAATACACCCATCACAAAAAAGAAAAAGAAAAAAATAGGGCAGAAACTCAAAGCCATCATATTATGCGACTTTAAGTATTGCAATGGAACAGATCTTCTTTGCTACATCCCGCACCATCCTGACAATAAAACACACTCCACCTTCTTCCTCGTCAGCATTCTGAGTGCCTACAAGCGGCTGTTTTGGGATCTCTTCAACTACGGGAATGAGGACTATGCTATGCTTGTGATGGGAAATTCCCCCATCGACCATACAGTTAATGTCAGCGACTCGAACGGCACGAGCCACCTGGTGGTCACCTCCCATCGCCCAACGGAGCTGATCGGCTTCATCCTGTATGGCGCCTACCACATCACCGTCATCATCGTGCTGCTGAACATGCTCATCGCTATGATGGCCAACTCCTACAACAACATCGAAGTAAGAGCACGCAACTTCAGTGACATTTATAAGGATATCACGTGTTTTAGATTTTTTACAAATTTATCAGTGTCAGCCTACTTACACTAACGATAGGTGTAACCATCAGAGCACGCAACTTCAGTGACATTTATAAGGATATCACGTGTTTTAGATTTGTTACAAATTTATCAGTGTCAGCCTACTTACACTAACGATAGGTGTAACCATCAGAGCATGCAACTTCAGTGACATTTATAAGGATATCACGTGTTTTAGATTTGTTACAAATTTATCAGTGTCAGCCTACTTACACTAACGATAGGTGTAACCGTCAGAGCACGCAACTTCAGTGACATTTATAAGGATATCACGTGTTTTAAATTTGTTACAAATTAATCAATGTCAGCCTACTTACACTAACGATAGGTGTAACCATCATCATTGTGTCGCTCATCATTCTCGTTAGCATGATGGCCAACTCCGACAATTATATCGAAGTAGGAACACACAACTTTATTGACATAAGGATATCACAGGTTTTTAACACAAATTTAGTTAATCAATGTCAGCCTACTTACACTAACGATAGATGCAACTGTCATCATTGTGTTGCTCAACATTTTCGTTGGCATGATGGCCAACTCCTAACAACATCGCAGTAATTGCACTGAACTTTAGTGACATATGGATGTCATAAGCTTAAACAAAATTTAATTGATCAGTGTCGATCTACTTACACTAACGATAGGCACAACCGTCATCATTGTTGTTGGCATGATGACTAACTCCTAAAACAACATGGAAGTAAGAGCACGCAACCTTAGTGACATAAGGATGTCATGGGAATTTAACAAATTTAATTAATCAAGAGTCTTTATAATTGCGTAATTCTTATGCATCACATATATATATATTTTACCTCGGTACTATGCATCTGGCTACTCGTAGGGCAGGGAGAGGGAAGCACATCCGGTCCAGCAATTAGCATATTTTACTCACAACAGGACGTTGTGGATAGAGATCCAGCGGTTTTTGTCTAAAAACCACTGAATTTCGAGTAAGTATGTTACAATTGTTCAGGGTGTGGTGTTTAGGCAATGCTGTTTATTTGTAACACAAAACTAAAAACTTGTAAGGGGTTTTATGGTGTTTTTGTGTTAATTTGTGCCGCCCGTTGCTGAACGGAGAGGTGGCTGACTGGTGTCAGCCATCGTGTTTTTTGCCGCCCGTTGCCGAACGGAGAGGTGATTGCTGAGATTATCCTGGGAAGTTGTTTTTGGATATTTCTCGGGGGTCTGTAATGGATTCCCCTTATTATAGGCGTACCTCCGAGTCTCATAGCATTTTCTCCAACTTGCTGGCGTAGTAGCCGCGGGAAGGAGAAGTGTACGGGACAGAGAGAGTGGGCAGGGACAGTACACTGGTCCCGTCCCAATGTAGGTTTTGGCTTGGGTTACCAGCCAAGAACCTTTCGGAATACCTTAGCTTATAACGCCTGTATTAAACCGGTGTAAATACGGATTTAGTACATATATATGTGTAATACACACATTTCCTCGTGTCTAACCTACTGGAGGTTTGTATTTTGCAGACATAAGCCGTGTTCACACGGGCAAAATGTGAAGCGAATTAGACAAATCGAATCATATGATTCGATTTAGTTTGAAAGTGTTTCGCGTTCACACGGGCAGTGCTTTGAATCGGTTTAAGGCGGAAGTGGATATCTGTGCATGAGCAAGTCCAGACTAACCAGCGCCAGTTTGGGTGCGTCGACGTCGACCGAGAGAATGTGGGTTCGACCTAGATATGTATGGATTGAATCGTATTGGTTTGGAACGGTCAAAACTTCTGCTGGGCAGTGAAACCCTAAAAATAAATGATGGAAAAAATATCTGTGCATAGATAGTGGTTTCATTAATTAAATTATATAATATGCGCTTTTGATCAACCGGAAAGTCAACAAACTAAGGTCTCGACTGCGCATGTGTGTGACGTCCTTAATCCGCCTCAAGTTAGTCGGTTGTGTTCACACGGGCGATCTAAGTCGATTCATAAAATTCGCTTCATATAAACCACCTACAGAGGTGATCTAATTGATTCGATCTAGTTGATTCGAATCAGCCCTAAACCGACTCAGACGCACGTTCACACGCCAAATCTGAGCTGAACTAGGCAAGTCGATTCATATGATTCGAATTAACTGCCCCGTGTGAACATGGCTATACGAGATGCCGGCGAAGCGGAGTAAAACCGAGTCGCACGTGGTCAGTGAGGGTGACCGGTCGCCTGAAATGGGGTCAAACCATTCACCCATTCAGGTCAGATTCTTGGCCGGCAGATCTGGCTAATTTGGACGACAGGGTGACCCGACTAGTCCAGCAACGGCTGGACGAAATGCTGTCGCAACAAAAATCACAACAGCGGTTCAAACAGGTCGGGTCGGACGAATCTGACTGGGATGACATGTCAGATCAGGAATCGTCTTCTGACAATTCAGATACAGTTGATGTTCCCTCTCGTAAGAGGAAACATATGAAGAAAGTAGTGCCTTCTGAAGGAGATCAATACTACAAAGCCAGGGCTAAAGTTACTACAGTCAAGAAGACAAAAAAAAGGAAGTCTAAGAAGAAAAAGGTTTCGTCTTCAGACTCCTCATCCGATTCGACATCAACAGACTCGGAATCTGACACTTGAGCATGTTGGCAATTATGGTAGAATTTGTGATGAAGTGGTTAAGAAAATCAAAGATGAAAATCAAAATAAAATAAACACGTGCACGCTGATGAGAAAGATCATACTTGGACACTTTCACACATTCAAGCCCGCGGAAGTGATAACCAAGCTGGGTAAGCGTTATACCGGGATTAAAGGACTTCCCGAGTCAGTGGATAAAGAAATGGATAGTGATGTGAAATTGAATGAGGACAGGAGGAAGTTTGAGGTCTGTCTTCACACTGTACACAAAGGCGTGTTGGCGGCATTAGCGGCGATTGTTCCAGTGGCGAACAGAATGATGATGGAAAATCGTTTCCAGACTTTGAGTGTGGACATGGATTCTGGCATCGCACTCCTGACGGCGACGAGTAATTTCTTGTCGTACCGGAGGTTTGAAAATGTCTTTAAGGCGGTGTGCACGGATGCTGAGAAAGAAGTAGCACGTTCAAAGAAAGTGGTAGATAACGAGGGGAAGGAATACACACTTTTCCTTGCTCCTAAACCCATTAAAGGAAAGCCTCTGGAGAAAGCAGGATTTTCGGGGGCGTCGCGCAGGGTTTCGAGGCCGCTTGACATCAGGGGGAAACTATGGCCACCAGTCCCGAGGCAGGGGACAAAGGCAGTCATTCGGCTGGAATGACGGCAACAGGCCGTTCAAACAGAACCCACCTTACCAGAAGCCTTTTCCCCGGCCGGGCAACAAGTAGAGGGAACCACGCAAACAGTCATAAGAGTTTTTAAAGCTGGTAACATTAGAAATTATGTTTCTGAATGGCAAAATATTACAGATAATCAAACAATTTTGAGTATGGTCTGTGGGGTTAGAATTACATTAATTGCTGAACCAAGTCAACCTAAAGTGCCTTTTCCTTATCGATTTGACTCAAATGAAAGACGAGCCTTAACTGTGCAGGTAAAGAAGTTTTGTGATAAAAGTATTATACAACAAGTAAACCATGAGAAAGGGGAATTTATTTCTAATATTTTTTCAAGACCTAAGCCAAATGGTGAGGTCAGATTAATTTTAGATTTAACTATGTTAAATAAATTGATCCCATATAAACATTTTAAAATGTTTTCTCTCGACACAGCAAGGGATTTAGTGTTGCCAGATTCTTGGCTGGCAAGTGTTGATTTAACTTATGCGTATTATACCATATCGATTGTAAGAAACGATAGGAAGTTGTTGCACTTTATTTGGGATGATAAGCTGTATGAGTTTACATGCATGCCAAATGGGTTAGCTGTGGCGCCCAGACTATTTACAAAATTGTTAAAACCAATTTTTTCACTGATGGCACGTAAGGGACATGTTATGTTTCCTTACATTGATGATTCTTTCATCATTGCTCACACAAAACACAAGTGCCAGAAAGCAGTAAATGACTTGTGTCAAATTTTTACAAAATTGGGATTTTTTATTCATCAAACAAAATCAGTTTTTAAACCAACTAAAAACTTAAAGTGTTTAGGTTTCTTTATTGACACGGTTGAGATGAATGTTTCACTCACGCAACAAAAGATAGATAAATTTATAACTATAGCAGCACAACTACTTAGTTTACAAAAGCCAAATATTAGACAAGTTGCGGTACTGATAGGCTTAATGATAGCTTACGCTCCAGCTATTTTGTATAAGAAAGCCTATGTTAAGTCATTGGAAATTGATAAGAACCTAGCTTTGGCCCATAACAAAGGTAATTTTGAAAAGAAAATGACTTGTTCCGAAGAAGGGATATAAGATATTGTGTGGTGGTTGACACACTTAAGTAACTCACCTAACCCCATTAGAATGGGGGAACCGAATACTATTGTAACTACAGATGCTTCATTAGAAGGATGGGGAGCGCATAGAGATAAGCAGACAACGGGAGGACGTTGGCTTGAAGTCGAGGCTTCCGACCATATTAATGTTTTGGAATTAAGAGCGATTTACTTAGGCTTGAGAAGTTTAGTACGAGTTCCTAAAGTTCATGTACGAGTGTTGACAGATAACACTACGGCTATGGCATATATTAGGAATATGGGGGGGGTACTCGCTCAATTGCGTGTAATCGATTGGCCAAACTTATTTGGAATTGAGTGCAAGAAAAACGAGTTTGTTTAACGGTCGCGCATATACCAGGAAGTCAGAACACATTAGCTGATATGAAAAGTAGACATTTTCATGATCACTTAGAGTGGTCGCTGAATAATAACATATTTCACTTTATCTGTCGGAAAAAAATGGGGAACGCCGCAGGTTGACTTGTTTGCGTCACGTAATAATACCAAACTTAAAAAGTATGTCTCTTGGCGTCCTGAGCCGGAGGCTTGGAGAGTTGATGCTTTTTCCATGGATTGGAATGATGAGGTGTTTTATTTTATTTTTCCACCATTTAGCATAATCAGCCGAGTGGTATGGAAGATTGGCATGGATAACGCCCATGCAATTCTGATAGTGCCAGACTGGGACACACAGCCTTGGTTGGCGGCAATACAAATAGGAGTGAGAGACAGTCTGAAAATACCAAGAGCAAAACAAAACCTTCAACATCACGGACCACTTATGACAAACGGAGACGTGTCAACAACCCCATTAGTGGCATTCCCTTTTTGAATAAGTATTTAGAACAGTTTGGTCTTGATAAAATTATGCAACAGAGACTTACGTCCCATGCGTGGAGGAAAGGAACAGTTAAATTGTATATGAGTTATTTGAAGAAGTGGAGTTTACATTGTTTATTGAAGGATGTGAGAGTTTTGAAACCGATGTTAGCGCAAGTTGCTAGGTTTCTCAGAACTTTGGAAGATGAAGGTTTAGGATATGGAGCAATTAATGCGGCAAGATGTGCTTTCTCAATTATTTTACAGAGGATAGATGGACAAACGATCGGTAAACATAAAATAGTGACTTGGTTTATTAGATCGGTTTATGAAAGAAACCCACCAAAGCCAAAATATAATAGGTTTTGGGATGTGTCGGTAGTCTTTAAGCTGTTTAAGGACTGGCCTTATATTTATCGGTTAAGAAGTTAGGATTTAAGTTAGCAGTTTTACTGTTATTAGTTACAGGGCATAGAGGCCAGACTATTGTGGCTCTATCTCTAGATGGATTGGAGATAGACAGGAAGGAGGCAATGTTTGATTTGGACAAACTTCTAAAATCGAACCGTACTGGGGATCCACTATCATCAGTGCATCTCACTAGCTTTCCGAATGATCGACATATTTGTGTTGTGTCTACAATTAAGGAATATATATCCAAGACCAGAGGAATGAGGAACTCTAGACAGTTATTGATTAGTTTTATTAAGCCACACAAAGCCATTTCGAAGGACACACTCGCTAGATGGACTATTACGGTATTGAAAGAGGCGGGGTTCAATACAGACCGCTATGCTTCTCACTCAACCAGAAGTGCGATGGTCTCAAAGGCAAGACTGTTAGGAATCTCGGTTAAGAGAATCCTTGCTCATGCAGGTTGGAAGACAGCAAGGTCGTTTGCTAAACATTACAACAAAAGACTAGAAAAGTCTCATGGCCTTGCAACTCAACTGCTCACCAATTAATTAGACAGGTGAGAACTATATTTAATAACTGTTGATTGTATTGATATTTTGTATTTGTACTAAAATGTTATGTTACGATGTGTGATATGCTGAATGGTGCAGACAATTAGAATTGTATTATTAGGAAAGAACTATTAAGAGGATAAAAATGAATTACATAAAATCTCCCTGGCCTATGAGTAGCCAGAGGCGTAGTACCGAGGTAAAATAGTATAGTTATACGAATCTTACCTGGGTACAGATGGTGGATAACTGTTGTTTTCCCGAGGTACAAGCCTCGGATAGTCGTGGGCTAGGCCCGCCCACGGCACCCTTCCACGACTATGATGTTCGTTTGTGCCAAATGGGAAATAATAATAGTACCAGTTATTGTAGGAGATCATTTTTATCCTGAATAAGTAGGTAAAGATTGCTGGACCGGATGTGCTTCCCTCTCCCTAGCCCACGACTATCCAAGGCTTGTACCTCGTGAAAACAACAGTTATCCATCATCTGTACCCAGGTAAGATTCGTATAACTATACTATATATATATATATATATAAAGTTGGGCTACGGCAAGAGAGAGACAAGAGGCGGTGATGGGTAGGCGACTTTATTTGCATCAGGGCAGCAAAATATAGGCTACCGGTAAAAAAAAAAAAAAAAAATTTTCAGAAGCAGGAGAGAGACTGACTGCCCGGGCAAGTAGTGCCAGGAACCCACAGGTGGTGGCGCTGGGGTAGGCAAGGACGGGGCAAATGCGGGCAAGTCAGCGATTGGAGAATAATAGTAGTCGAAATAACAGAGGAATAATCGTGATAATATTATGAGAAAGCTCCGCCCCTTTTATATACGTATAATACATTATACTCTCTATAAAGTTGGGCTACGGCAAGAGAGAGACAAGAGGCGGTGATGGGTAGGCGACTTTATTTGCATCAGGGCAGCAAAATATAGGCCAAGGAGACGCCTAAGCGTCTCCCCCCAACCCAATGCCAGTCTGATTCGAGCATAGCGCCACCCCCACCCTCATGTCGTTCACAATCCTTGTGCCGAGCGGTGTCTTGAGATATGAGTAGACAGTTTCGGACGCCTAGTCGCCCCGGACCTTCAGCTCCTCTATGGTGGCTCCACACATGGACAGGAAGGTGCAACCCCCCCTCCTGAGTGAGTGGGACGAGAGGGTGGCGGCATCGAGCCCCGCCCTGGCCGAAAATATCTTTAGGGTCTCCTGATAGACCGAGTAAGGGAAAGGGGCGGAACTCCCGCCGCCGCATGGAATGCGGAAGGCTACCTGAGATGGTTTAGCGGCAATCTGGCTGAAATGCCGCTCAGTCCAATAAACAGCACACATGTCAGTATCAACACACCTAGATATCGGGATCTCGAGGACCCTCTCGTTAAACTGAATCATCTTGGAGCGACGAACAGTCAAAATCAGCCCCCAGTCATAAAACTGGAAGTCCGATCTCAATAAGGAGGCATCGGACAAGGTGACCTGGGACTTACGCAACAGCCCTCGGAATGAACAGAGGACTGCTGCGCGCCAGGCGACGTGGCCAGGGTTATTGGTTAACAAGGCGAAGATCTTGCGAAGCATATGGGGAAGGAGAGGCATAGCACGCCTAGGTATATCAGACTTAGCTCTCCGAATACCCTTGAGCGTAGAAGAAAGAACAAAGTTTGTATAGTCTATCGGCCTTTCGCCGTTTTGCTTAAGGAAAAAATTTAGGCCACTGAGGTAGTTGATGACAGATACATACTTGAGGTCCCTCGCCAACCAGGCGGCATATAGGGCCACCTGCTCCTCGGAGCATGGTATGGGAGACCTTGAAGAATGGAAAAGCTCAGCATATCTTAAATATTTCTTGATCTGCGTGGCCCTCGCTATTGTTGAGTTCTGAGCGTATGCCTGATGCTGGTACTGCTGCTGCTCGGCTCTCAGGGCTGCCCTCACTGAAAGAGAAGAGCGATCGGTCAAAGGTGTCGCTGGAACAGAGCATTCTGGCACCATCGACACTCCTGATTCTAGCGGCACTATCCTTGTCACACAGTCTACTTAAGGCATCACATACTACGTTAACAGCACTACGTATATAAACAGAAGTAAAGGTAAAATTGTATTTAACCGAGAGCCAGAATATTCTGCGCAAGAAGTGCATGATTTCGGCACTCCTAGACCTGCCCGTATTAAGGGCTGCCTGCACGACAGAGCTATCGGTGACGAAGATGACAGCGGTATCGCCCCAGCCCGCACTCCAACGGACGCAGGATGCGTAGACCGCCCACATCTCCTGCACGTTGATGTGGGCGGTCCAGACATCCTCCGGAGGACGGAAGTGGTGATGACCGACGTAACTGTCAAGGATGTCTTCAGCTGAGTGTGTGTATGCGCCGACAGTCCAGTCGCTGCCATGCAGGGCACCGAAGCCCCACTTGGAAGAGTCACTGTAACAGGATATGACTGGGGCAAACTTCCCAAGAATCTTGGCTTTCCCGTTAAAGCTACTTGCAAAATTCAGCCACCAGTCGAGGTCTTCCCTAACTCCGGTGCCTAGCCTAATTCTATGGAAAGGTTGCTTAAGTTTAGACATGAGATCATAGATCCGCGTAGAGAAGGTCCGCCCGCCCCGGACGACCTTGGCACAGTGAGCGAGCAACCCCCCCACCTGCTGCAGCTCCCTTCTACTGGCCTTCCTGCGCCCGCGTAGTTTGCGGAGGATCTCCAATGTTCTCTCTAATTTATCGGGAGGAAGGCTAAGTTCGAGGCGTACAGAGTCTACGAATATGCCAAGGAACCTAACCTTGGTCTCGACACTGCTGACCTTCTTGAAGTTAACAAAAAACCCAAGTCTTCTCAAGATATGGATGAGGGTTCTCTGGGAGCCCTGGACCTCCGAACGTGTCCCACCGACCAGACAGAAGTCATCAAGGTAGTTTACGACTCTGGCCAAGCCTTCGCGAACACCGCATCTCACGATGAAGTCCGATATCTTGGAAAATATAAAGGGGCTCGATGAAAGGCCCATACTCAAACGATTATCAAGAAAGTAATTGAGGTTATCATCGCCATGGCGAAGGCCTTGACGCTGGCGGTCATCAGGGTGGATAGGGACTGCACGATAGGCGTCCTTTATGTCTATCGTCCCCATATAGTCACCCCTCTCGAGCATCTCCGTTACATCATCGAGGCCGTTATAGGAAAATTTGGTCCGGACTTCATCAGTGAAGTTGTTCACGGATTCGTTCGAAGGCATACTGCAGTCGATAACAACACGACCTCCGCCATCGTCCTTAGGGACGACGAAGGCCTCGTGCGTGCAGAGAGGGGGGGCATCTACCCTAGGAATTTCTTATTAATTATATCACGCTCCCACTTAGCCTTCCTCCTGGGCTTGTCTGGAATATAGGAGACCTCAACACCTGGGTTAATCACCCTAAACCCAAAAGTGACCCCTATCATCAGATATACCCAATCTGGGTCCCAATCGCCCCGAAGACATATTTCAGCGAATCACCTGCAAGGTTTTAATTGGCTCGGTTTACCCGCGATCAAGTGGCTACATGTGCAGCTCCCGTCAAAACAGCTGCGATCTACCTGAAAACTCTTGGGTGGCGCCCCCTCGGTTTCGCTAACGTATACTAGCAGGCTGCCCGATGCGGTATGCTCTACAGATAGACGATCAGCCTTGCTGGCGCCCTCAGGCTGCTCCCACAGCAAGACCTTAGCCTTATCATGAATACGACTGACCTCAACCCCCCCCCCGCACCATCCCCGATCTCGACCCCAGCTGAAAGATCAAGACATGGCATGCAATCATTATCAGAGGAGTTGGGATGTTCAGTCCGGTTAGGGTTGACAGTCCTAGATTCAATGTTATCGTTAGGATGATCGCTGCTATATGAGAATTCAACATTGTGCCTAGACATGTTGAATGTTCGAGCACGTCAATTTTTGCACTTAGCCCGTTTGTGCGACTTAGCGCCACATCTTGAGCAAGCGTGAGCGAAGCGGCACTCATCGTCAGATTTAAGGCAGCCCGAATCGCCATTCCAGGCGTAACAAGCCTTCTTAGTGTTGTTGCCCGGTGATCTTCTCCGAGCGCTATATGTGTTAGCGCCCTGTCTCTTAATCTTCATATTGTGGGGGCCGTAGTGTTCTATACTTTCATCCTGGTGTGCTTTAGAAAATGCCTTGAACCCGATGCTCTCCCCGAGCTTGCGAATGGCAAGCACGTGGTCGACATGGGCAACGTCTCTGTAGTGGTCTTCACGCGCCCGAGTTGAGATGAAGCCAATGTGTTGGATAAATGATCTGTAGTCCGATATTGTGACTGACGTAATGTCCAGGAACCAGTCGCATGAAGCCTTCACAAGTTCATGGGGGTTCATCTTCCTGACTTCCTTGCCCATCCCATACTTTCTCAACGACCACTTACTGCGCCGCCTTCGTGAAGAACTCCCGTCACTACTCGACCTAGAATCCCGCCTTCTTCTCCTACTCGACCCCCTTGAGTGTCGACGCGATCGACCGTGGTTCGAGTCGACGTGGTCGGTGCCTCTCGTCCAACTCGGCGGTTTAGGCGCTGCGTCCGTCGTCCGTCGATCCTCCTGTGGATGTAGTCGGTCGTCCGCGTCGTCACGGTTCGTTCTAGCTTGAACGTCGTGTTGGTCGTCCCTCACGGTCGTCCGGCGTCTGTTTCATCGTCTGTCTCGTTCTGCTCTGAGATCGTCCAGTTCGTCCTCCAGAGCCGTAACCCGCATCTCTGCCTTGAGTTTGTCGATAGCCGCGTGTGCAGTCGACTCACGCTCCTCCAGCGACAACTCGGCGAAGTTGGAAGCGGTCGAATCAAAGTCGTCGACGTCACCTCCCGATCTCGCATTCTTAGATGGCGCTGTGCTGCTGCGCGTAGCCATACCTGACCTCGTAACAGGTCTGTCGATTGTTTTAGCAAAAGGACATCGGTCTTGAGTGTCGTGGTTTGACCCGCACTCAGAACAATAGCGGCAGCCTGGCATGAAAGCGGACCAGAGTTAATCGGATTAAGAGCTAAGCGGATTAAGCGTTCCGCTTACCCGTACCCGGCGACCTTGGAGCCGTTATTTTTAAACCAGCGTGCAAAGTTCTGGGTCGATCACGCTCACTTTACGTACGATTAGTAACTTATTACCTCCTGGTCGATATTATCGACACACTGGCTGCAATATCTGAGCTTGATAGCTCCAGCGATATTATTATGAGTTTACTGATTCTGTGTCGATTATATGTGGACCCTTGTAAAATGCAGGAGGTTAAACGAGATCAACTGTCTCTATATCGACCCCCCCCTACTCGGTAGGAGAACAGTCGAATGCTTGCTCTCAAATTATGTTCCACTCCCCCGTCTACGAATACCGTCGACACACTTATGGGCTGATCGACGGTCGTAATAAGTGACAAACGGATCTAATTTAAGGCACGATACCGTCATCCATGTGAATTCTTGCTGTGGAGATCGATCCAGATGCTGTCCAATCGAACAGATAATCGACTCACAGGCACGGTCGTCCGGATCGCGGACGACAGACAAGACAAAATAGTCTCAAGGTAGCAAACAGGTAGCCAGTAGACTGTTTGGGAGAGCTTGAGTGTAGTTGTTGTCTTTTCAGAAGCAGGAGAGAGACTGACTGCCCGGGCAAGTAGTGCTAGGAACCCACAGGTGGTGGCGCTGGGGTAGGCAAGGACCGGGGCAAACGCGGGCAAGTCAGCGATTGGAGAATAATAGTAGTCGAAATAACAGAGGAATAATCGTGATAATATTATGAGAGAGCTCCGCCCCTTTTATATACGTATAATACATTATACTCTCTATATATATATATAAATGCTGACTACAGTACAAATGAAGAAGACAAGACAAAGTAGTGGTTGAGATAATATATTCTCTGGCATAGGGAATAAAGATTCTCGGGCGCAAGTGACAGTATAGCGTCCAGTATAGAAGTGTGCTGGCGGTGGAGCCAACGGTCATGTGGTTCGAGGGGGGAGGGGGCATTCATCAAGTAAGCCACCCCATCAGTAATAAGGTAGGAAATAACCATATAATCCGTTTCGTGCCTTTATACTCGCATAATGCTTATACATCACATATACACACACATACACACACACTGTTCGAAGCTTTCTAACTGTGGTAATGCTTATCTCTCCAGGCCAACTCGGACACTGAGTGGAAGTTCGCCCGAACCCGCCTCTTCATGAACTACTTCAATGAAGTGGGCGTGCTGTGTCCACCCTTCAACCTCGTCCCTGTCAGAGCTATCCTCGCTCTTCTGGCTAAGAAGTTTGAGTGTTGCAGGGTGTTCCAGCGAGAACCCTCTGAGATCAAACAGAGGGACATACAGGTGGGGCTCTCCTTGTTCTTATTGCCGTCATGACCGGACGCGGTGGCCGAATCGGTAGAGCGCAGGCTTCTTGTGTGGAAGGTCGTGAGTTCGAATCCTAGCCGAGTCTTATAAAATTGATACTTGTCGCTACATAGCCCAGCGCTCGGCATTAATAGGATAGGACATGGGCTGGTTAGCATAAGATCAGGATAATGTGACTGAAATATTGGGTTATGGTGCCGACAGCCTGGTCTGCCAGGGTGGCAGCACTATAAAGTCACCATGAGTGTGCGCTGTTACAAGTTGGACCCCATTGTGATATGACCTTAGATGTTGCTAGGATGTAAAACAACAAATAGTATTGCCATGATAGTATAGATTGTTTCCTCCAACCCGCCCTCTGGTGGCAATAGTGGGAACTTTTGTTCTGAGTAGAACTTGAGAACTATCGCATTGGGAAACCACGGAAACGAGGACAAAACTGAAGGACAATATAATAGAAATACCAACGATAACACTACATTTTTAGACGTTTGTTTTGTGTTTGTTATTTTATATGTATTAATGGATCTATTGATAGATCTATCTATCAATAAATTTGTTTTGATATATCTGTCTATTGATATATCTCTCTATCGATAGATATGTCTATCGATAGATATGTCTATAGTTGGATATTGTCTATTGATAGATCTGTCTATCGATAGATCTGTCTATCGATAGATATGCATAGAGATAGATCGGTCTATCTATATTAATATATCGATATATCAATATATATATTTATCAATATTATTATTTCGATCTATTGGTATATTGATCATTTGATATAGATAAGGACGAATATAAATATATATGAATATATATATAGCCATCCATGTATTCATACATATCTCCATATGTGTATCGATTCATCTATCCCTATATCTATCCATCTGTCTGGCCACATTGCAGACGCTGATGGGCCGCCTGCGTAAGCGCTATTGGAAACTGCAGTTAGCCAAGCAGAAATCCAAGCTACAGCCCATCAATTCAAAAGGGAACCCTGTGGACGACGGAGAGAGAACCCCGAGTCTCCGCGAGAGGAAGTTCACATGGAGCCTGCCGAAGAACGCTTCGACGGCGGAGTCCGATGGTGGCTCTGATGCAGGAACCCAAGTTGCTGGTGTAAATAACTCGCCAATAGTTTTGAAGTTGGCCAATGACACGACTATGCAGACCTCAATACTGTGAGGCTGGTGCACTGGAGTTTCCAATGTACTTAACGTGATCAATTATTGCCTGTGCATGGTATAATTGCCTGAAAATTATTGCGAATAATGTGTCTGTGTGTGTGTGTGTGTGATGCATATCGAATTATGCGAGTATAAATGTAACAAAGGCAATATTACGTCATCCATTCCTTTTTATATTGCAAACAATACCGGTGGCGCCACCATCCGGCCACCTCACCTACTGATGTGCTAGAACTGTGTCATTTGCAGGGCGAAATTGATATATATATATGTAAGTGACGCAAAAACGGTAGACTGGCCAGTATACATTTATTATTGTATCATCTGATCCACCAACATCAAATATCTATGCATACATAATAACAGACTTGTCAAACCCCAGTACAATTAACGCTTAGTTACTAAATGGCTGGACTACCCCGCCCTACCCAGACATTATCATGATCAATCAGTAGAAGCAAAATAAACAAAGGAAGAGAAGAGAAAGAGAGAAAAAACAACCAAAACCACAATCCGGAGCACCAAAGTGATCATGGTGCAGGTCAAGCAGGCAGTGATGCCCACTTGCCCAGTTCAATACGGCGGCCACCCGGCTGCAGCGCCCTCTGGTGGATCAAACCTGAACCTGCTGGGTTACTCTGACAGTGGCACCGGCTGGTAGTACTGAACCAATGCGTCTAGGCTTGCTCACCTGGTGTGTCAAGCCGGCGCCTATCGAGCACCATGACACAGAGGTGCAACCAGCATATACACAGACATATATACAATGTGTAATATATATAATATATTTTACCTCGGTATTACCCCTGTGGCTAGCCTCAGGCTAGGGAGAAGGAAGCACATCCGGTCCAGCAATTAGCATAATTTACTCACAACGGGAGGACGTTGTGGATAAAGCTCCGGCGTTTTTTTTACCTAAAACAACAGAAATACGAGTAAGTACGTTGTTTTTTAGTGTGATAATGATGTATAAAGCAATGCTCCATGTTGTTAACATGAAAGTAAAACTTTTTACGTAGTTTTATTATGTTTTTTTGTGTTTTTGTATGCCACCCATTGCCAAACGGAGAGGTGGCTGTCTGGAGCCAGCCATCATGTTTTTTGCCGCCCGTTGCTGAATGGAGAGGTGACTGGCTGGAGCCAGTCATCGCTTGGATAATCCTGGGTTTCTTTTATGGATTCGCTTTGGATTTTATCCTGGGTCTCTTTTATGGATTCCCCACTTATTAGGCGTACCTCCGAGTTTCGTAGCATTTTCTCCAACTTGCTGGCGCAGTAGCTGCGGGTGGGAGAAGTGTTCGGAATAGAGAGTGTGGGAGGGAACAGTACACTGGTCCCTACCTCTCATTTGGTTTCGGCTTGGTTTGTCTGGCTGAAGACCTTACGACATGAATTTAGCTTACAAACGCTTGTATTAAAGCCGATGTAAATACGGATTTAGTACCTATATGTTGCTTTGCACATATTCCCACGAGTTCTGACCAAATTTTGCCTTTGGTGTTTTGCAGACGGGCGAGATCGCCGCAAAGCGGAGTATGACCGATGCATCGCACGTGCTCAGTGAGGATGACACGACACCTGAATTGGGGTCAGCCCACTCACGCAAACAGTCGCCTGACCCAGGACCGTCTCGTTAGATGATAGGGTTACCCGGCTAGTCCAGCAGTGCCTGGACGAGATGTTGCCGGAACAACAGCGACATAAACAAGCCGTTTCGGAGTACTCAGAGTGGGAGGACTGGTCGGATCAGGATATGTCCTCGGACGACTCAGACGAGGTGGACGTTTCCTCTCGAAAGAGGAAACATAAAAGCAGAGCAGATTCATCTGACAGGGACGAATACTACAAAGCTTGTGCTAAAGCCACTACAGTCAGAAAGACAAAGAAGAGCAAGTCTAAGAAGAAGAAGAAGAAAAAGAAATCTAAGTCTTCTTCAGACTCAGCGGCGGATTCAACCTCCACGGACACCGAGAGAGTTGGCAAATATGCCAATAATAGTCAGATGTTGGACTTCCATATCTAATATATATATACATATATGTATAATATTAATCTGAATCCCATTCTTATATGATCTTAGATGTTGCTAGAACATAAATCCCAAACAAGAAAGTTAGGCATGAGTGATAATACAGGTCAATACGCCCTCCACACCCTACCACGTCTATTATGTTTGCTTGTGCCAAGGGGAAAATATGATAGTATCCATTGTAATTAAGATCATTTTTATCCTGAATAAGTAGACAAAGATTGCTGCACCGGATGTGCTTCATTCTCCCTAGCCCATGTCTACCCGAGGCTTATACCTCGGGAAAACAACAGTTATCCATCATTTATACCAAGGTAAGATACGTATAACTATACTATATATATATGGCTAACTATAGTTCTTCATTGTCGCTGTGAGAAAATTATATGTACATATATATATACACATATATGTATATATATATATATTTGAGAAATTGCTAGCCATATGTACGGAATCGCATCGCTTATGCATGATGCACAATGCATGCCGTACATTACATATTGCAAGGCGGTGACAATGGAATCATTTGAAAAACTATCAGAAGGCTGGCCTATAGAAATCAGCACATGATTTTGCACTCTAATATGCTACATATATTGTTCAACTATCGAATAGACTAACAGAATATATACCACTAGTTTTCCGTTCTAAATATGCCCCTTTCTACCATCATCATGCTGTCAGTCACAATACGACAAAGACTGCTTTCATTACATTTCATAAAGGCTGCTTGCAAAGTGTTGAAGTGCTGCTGGCTTTGCAAGTTAGTAGCGGCACTCTCTTGGGGAGCAAATAGAGTTATCACACCGGCAAGAACACGTCAAGACAGGTGCAAACTATTTGTCCCTGCAGTGGCTGGTCAGAAGATGTTGGGAGTTCCATTCATCACCACCCTTAATGCTGCCACGGTAACATGGTTTTCTGTTAGGGTTTGCTCCCTGAGCCTTTGGTTCTATCAAGAACCTGTACCACAAGGCAGTTGTTTCTAACTTTGCAAGGCAGGGGCGTCAAACTCCCTGAGGTATTTAACACCTAAGGTATCAGAGGTACCGCAATAGCTGCATACCATAGCCCTTGCTACCAACACGTCATTAAACCATCATCAGTCATCGTTCAGTGTTACCCGTCCTTATATGACCTTAGATGTTGCCAAGACAGAAAACTCCAACAACCACCTAACCAATCAGCCATACTTTTGAGATAAATGTAGTAAATTGATCATTATATTAGAGTCTACCTTTCTTTAGTTTGAAGTAACTTTTATTGTAAATGAACTTTGTCGATATCAATAATTTTTGGTGCACTCCACGACAATTAACGCTTAGTTACTAAATGGCTGGGCTATCCCGCCCTACCTAGACATTATCTTAATCAATCAGTAGAAGCAAAATAAACAAAGGAAGAGAAGAGAAAGAGAAAAACCCAAAACAATCCGGATCACCGAAGTGATCACGGTGTGGGTCAAGCAGGCAGTGACGCCCACTTGCCCAGCTCAATATGGCGGGCACCCAGCTGCAGCGCCCTCTGGTGGATCGAACCATTTTTGGTGCACACACCTAAATGCAGTAACAGGTTATATTAAATTTAGTTAGATACTGGTGTACATTTTGAACAAGGATGAAAGATCTCCATGCTTTCCCGGATTTCTACGATTGTTGATATTCACTGGTTAACCTTCACAAAGTGTCAATATATTATACATCTAATATATACATATATGTATAATATTAATCTGAATCCCATTCTTATATGATCTTAGATGTTGCTAGAACATAAATCCCAAACAAGAAAGTTAGGCATGAGTGATAATACAGTTATAACAAAGACAGTTGAAACCTGACTTCCGTCTTTTTATGCGATTGCCTGACAGTGCCAAGCCTCTGCGAAGAAATCTGTGTTTTTAGGGAAATTAGCGGTTTGCGATAAGGTTTTGGCTTCATTTCCGCTGTTTTTTTAAATCGGAGACCACTTTCATCCCTGATTTTAAACATTTGCTGCTGCATAAAAGGGCGTAATACTAAGCTAAAGCCCTGTTCACACGGGGAATGTAAATCGATTCGTAGAAAGCGACTTGCCTAGTTCGACGCACATTTCCCGTGTGAACGGACGTCTGAGGCGGATTAGGGCTGATTCGACTCACGTGATGGGGATAATGTAAACCACCTAAGCGAGGTAGTCTACGTGAATCGATTCCTGTGATGGGGATAACTCTGCCCGTGTGAACGGGCGCTAATTCGACTCCTTTAGTTCGCCTTGTCTAGGTCGCTTCACATTTTGCCCGTGTGAACACGGCTTTAGATGTGTATAATCAAATCAAGGCAAGTACCTTGGTTAGATCATTTCATGTTTCCATCAGTTTTAAAGAATATAGAAATTATTGTTTGTGTTTCTAACAAAGTGCTCCTTGAGAATTTAATAGACTATCCTAGACTACAGCAAGACCTCTCTAACCGACCACCTCCACAGATCGACCACTCCCGTATATCGATCGCTTTATTTGGCTCCCAACAATACCATTGTAAGGATATTTTAACTCCCTAAACCGACCACCTCCCTAAATAGACCATTTAAAGTCGTTCCCATGGTCGGTTGATTTAGAGAGGTTTTACTGTATATGTTACTGATATAACAGAACGTCAGCCACAGAATTATAGAATACATAACATTCACGAAACATTACTATCCAGTCAGCCAACACTGACCTTCCCTCCCCGCCACACACACCAACAACAGCAGCGCCCCCAACACCCCTCCCATCCCCACTATGCATTTGATAATCTACACCTCATTTCATATCATGTCAACCTACATTCTCTAATATTTTGTTATGTTAATGTCATCTTATTCAGTATAATATAATGTTATGATTAAAGTTGCATAGTCTGATGGTTTTTAATTTCTACATTTTTTCTGAGATGAATATTAGATCGATCACTAGTATCTACTTTACATTAGTTCAAAGTTACTTTTATTTTAAATGGTAAACTTTTGAGTGAAAACATAGAAAATTAGTTTTGGCACACTCACCAAAACTCTGACTCCATATACTTCTGCAGTAACAGGTTCTGTTAAATTGAGTCAGTATTGCCTTCTACGCAGAAACAAATGCTTAATAAGTGCATCAGTATCTAAGTTAGATATGTAAAATCAAATTTAGATAATGGGGGACCTCCAACTTTTTAGTTCAAATTCCTGCCGTTCGCGTCGCCACTGAACGAGTGGGCCTGAACTGCACACTGTAATAATGCAAACTCAATGGCTATGAGCAATCTTCATACAGAAAAAGTGAAATCTCTCTAAAACTACACGACCTAGAAGCAACCCGCTTGGAAGACATATAGAAAACATATTCAACGAATAGATTATATTAAATTTATATGGTTAGGGTTCTGCATATCTATTAATTTTGAACAAAATAGGCGTTTTGCACTGCGCGTACCAGCAAACTCAATGCATTGTCAATGGCCGTGAGCAATCTTCTTTCAGAAAAAGTGAAATATCTCTAAAACCACACCACCTAGACACAAACCGCTTGGTACACATATAGAAAACATATTCAACGAATATATTATATTAAATTTATACGGTTAGGGTTCTCCATTTGTATTAATTTGGAATAAAATAGACTTTTTGCACTGCACGTACCAGCCAACTCAATGCATTGTCAATGGCAATATCTCTAAAACCATACCACGTAGAAACAAACTGTTTGGTACACATATAGAAAACATATTCACCGAATAAATTATATTAAATTTATATGGTTAGGGTTGTGCATTTCTATTAATTTTGAATGAAATAGACGTTTTTCACTGCGCGTACCGACAAACTCAATGCATTGTCAATGGCAGTGAGCAATCTTCATACAGAAAAAGTTTAATATCTCTAAAACCACACCACCTAGAAGCAACCCGCTTGGGGCACATATAGAAAATATATTCAACGAATAGATTATATTAAATTTATAAGGTTAGAGTTCTGCATTTCTATTAATTTTGAATAAAAATTGACGTTTTGCACTGCGCGTACCGGCGAACTCAGTGCATTGTCAATGGCCGTTTAGGACCACTGGTACCGATGCGCCATCTAGTGTCAACAAATGAACTACCCCGGATGTCCCCCATTGGTTTGGTTTTGAAAATTTGATATTTCATTGGACTATGCAGCTTTAAATAGCAACCAAATCAACCCCGAATACATTGTACTTGGTGCTGGCAAACAAGCTGAAGGGTCTACTAATCAGTTTTTGATGTGCCCCTACATGTCAGTCACATATCTATTAAATATACAGTAAAACCTCTCTAACCGACCACCTCCACAGATCGACCACTCCCCTATATCGATTGCTTTACTTGGGTCCCAATGACAATACCATCGTATCGGTCGATTTAGAGGGGTTTTACTGTAATATGAAATAAACATCTTTATCCAAATCAATGGAACTTGGATGAAATTGGAAGAAATTATCATTCAGCTCATATGTAGTATGTATTATGTTATACCAATAAATGACTGGAAATTATAAATTTTCAGACAGATTTAACACGTCTTTAAGAATTTATTTAGCGGGCTTGGTGTGTAAACAACCACACCAATGAATGAAAATATGTAAAGAAATATATAAAAAAATTCTCATTTCACTATTTCTCTTTATTTAGAATAAAATGAAGAGTTCGGGCGCAAATCCCATTGAAAGCTAATCAAAAAATTGACTTAAAGTAAACGATTTTTACTTTAAGCTATTTTTAATTCCAATTTGCTTTTGTTAAAATCTTTATGGAGCAATGAACACAAAAATAGGAATGTAAAAAGATGAACTTTTTGAAGGGCTAAGACCGATATTTATATCAATATTTGCATTGGCGTTTACAGGGTTTGGGCCTGAACTCTAAATGAGTGTTTTGGTTTCAAAATGTTGATGTTTTCATGAGGATATGCAGCTTCGCATGACTTAGGAAGCTTACTCGGACCTGACGGGATGGCCGAATGAGTTAGAGCGTCCGTCTCCCGTGTTGGTATATCATGGGGTCGTGGGTTCGAATCCTGGTCGAGTCAAACCAATGACTTAAAAATTGATACTTGTTGCTTCCTAGCCAGGTGCTCAGCATTACTAGGATAGGGCAAGGACTGATTGGCTCAGTGTCAGGATAATGTGACTGAGTGGGATATCAGGTCATGGTGCTGGTGGCATGGTCTCCCAGTGGGGCAGCACTATAAAGTGACCATGAGTGCGCACTGTCACAAGTCGCTACCCGTCCTGATATGACCTTTGATGTTGCTAGTATATAAAACAACATCAAACAAACAAAACAGCTCACTTTTAAAAATAGCAACACATGGTTGCTGGTAGTTACTCCCACGGCAATGTTTCGGGACATGGCTGCTGAACAACCCATCTTGCAGACAAATTGTCGGAAGGATGGGTACATGAAATCACCACATAAATTCTTAAAGAAGCAAAATATATTCTTCACATACATTTTTATATTTACCTCCCGTCCTGATATGACCTTAGATGTTGTCAGGACGTCAAACTCCAACAACCAACCTATATTTACTTGCTACTTTTGAAGGAATAATTGATTAAATAATGTAGATTAATCAACTTTTAAAACTTGAATCGAGAGCATTCTGTGCCCTGCGGTTGCCATCTTGTCTATTTGCATTCTCTTCCATTTCACCAACTCTGTGATAATATAGATTAACACTGCGCGCTGGAACCACCCCCTCCACAGTTAATTCCTATTTGACGCAGTCTTTGCTCAGATTTAACCATATATGTTAATCACACCTACTCTGAATAGTGGTGAATCTTTTATCTAGGTTTCTGGTTTTGGAGTGAAGAATTGATTCAACATCGCAGTTTGGGAAAATCGTAAGAATATTGGCCGTAGTGGCGCCACCTAGTGGAATCCACAGGGATCAGTACTTGGACCTCTGTTGTTCGTTATTTATATAAATGATCTGCCGTCCCAGATGTTGGACTCATACCTGTTTCTCTTTGCGACAATATGAAGCTATTTAGAGGCATTTTTTATGACCAGCAAGATCTTGACAGAACATACAATTGGACTGGAAAATCGCTATTGAGATTTCATTCAGAAAAATGCAAACAGATGAGAGTGGGACTTAGGGATATTGCCTGAGAGAGTATACACACTGGGAGATGGTCATATTCCACTAACAAAATCCGACCAGGAGAAGGATATTGGAGTGATTATTGACTGGTAATTGAACTTTGAACACCACATCGCTGCAAAAGTCAACAAGGCAAACACAATCCTGGGAGTGATGCATCGTACATTTCCAATATAAGGATGACAGGACTCTGGTCACATTATACAAGTCTCGGGTATGACCACACCTGGGCCCATATGCATGGGTCGGTGTTAGCGAGCCAAAATGGTGTTTGGCGGGAATCCCCCGTTTAGTGGTGAAAAGTGTCATGCAAGAGTAAGTGATAGGGCTAACACCACAAGCTTAAACTAGGTTAAACTAAACCAGATACATAGCAGGTTTACAGGCGGTGTTAGGTATCGATTAGGCCCAAATCTATTCAATGCTATCATATTTAACAGAATTACATACACAATAAGTGAAATTTCATAAAATTAACCCTAAATTCAAAGCGATATTAACGCTGCAGCTAAATCGGCGCCGATATCCATACTGTCGAATATAAACAAAACGGCGGCGATATTGGGAAATAGCAGTGCTCGCCGGCAACAGGCTCAGAGGGATTTCCCAGATCTATAAATATATTCACGTTTAGTTATAATGAAATTGTTATGCGCCCCTACATACCGCGTGACCGGATTCCCCACATCGGTGATAGCTAAACGGTGTCAGGCTGTAACACCAAATGCCGCTAACACCACGTCATGCATACGTGGGTGGAGTTTGCAAATCAAGTTTGGGCTCCTCAGCTGGTTAAACACATTGTAGCTCTGGAAAAGGTACAACATTGAGTGACAATGTTGTTTATTATTCTTTTACATCCTAGCAACATCTAAGGTCATATCAGGATGGGTACCGACTTGTGACAGTGCGCACTCATGGCGACTTTATAGTGCTGCCCCACTGGGAGACCAGGCTGCCAGCACGATGAGCTGATATCCCACTCAGTCACATTATCCTGACACTGAGCCAACCAGTCCTTGCCCTATCCTAATAATGCTGAGTGCCTGGCTAGGAAGCAACAAGTATACATTTTTTAAGTCATTGGTTTGACTCGACCGGGGTTCGAACCCATGGGTTCTATGACAGTGATGGCGCATCAGGTTTGTTCAACCTCAGAACAAACAGTAACACCAGAGGCCAGTTGTATAAGATCTTCAAGGAGAGGCACAGACTTGCGGTCAGGAAGCACTCATTTTTCTTTCGAGTGACAGATCCATGGAACAGTCTCCCAGACCAAGTGGTTGAAGCAGCAACAGTAGAAGCATTTGAGAGAAGGCTGGACAGACATTGCAGAAGACACCCACAATTCTATCACTTCAGGGCACCGTTGACCCACATATGTGTGTAAAAAAAAGTTTTTTTTTTGTCATAGCGAACTGGCATTAAGAGGCCCGTTAGGGTGTAGATCAGCCAGAAGAGGATCTGTTGTAAGTTAATCTGTAAGTTAAACCAATAACAACTGCATTTCTGTGGCTTCGAGTTACGACTTATTCAGCGATGCTACGCCACCTAGTGGTATCCGGTGATGTTAGTTGTGCTAGTATCGTCCAGGTGGGAGCACTATATGAGGCGAAAAATAACTGCTGGTTTATAAAAACAGGAGGGTGCCACTAGGTGGCGTAACATCGCTAATAGTACTATAGATTTACTCCTACTGGTAATCCTACTATTACTACTGCTAATACTACTATTAACCATGACTGGTAATGCTACTATTACTACTGCTAATACTACTATTAACTACTACTGGTAATGCTACTGTTACTACTGCTAATACCACTACTGGTAATGCTACTATTACTACTGCTAGTACTAGTACTGCTAATATTACTATCACTACTGCTAATACTACTACTTGCTAATGCTACTACCACTAATGCCAATACTACTATTTACCACTACTGCTAATGCTACTATCACTACTAGTACTACTACTAATGCTACTATTACTACTGCTAATACTACTTCTTGCTGCTACTGATAATACTACTGTCACTACTGCTAATACTACTATTTACTGCAACTGGTAATGCCACTATTACCACTGCTAATGCTATTATTACTGCTGCTAATACTACTATTTACTACTACAGGTAATGCTACTACTGCTAATATTACTATTTACTACTACTAATGCTACTGTTACTACCGCTAATACTACCATTTACTGTTACTGGTAATGCTACTATCAATACTGTTAATGCTACTATCACTACTGCTAATACTATTATTTACTACTATCACTACTGATAATGCTACTATTATTACTGCTAATACTATTATTTACTATTATCACTGATGCTAATGTTACTATTACTCATGCCAATATTACTATTTACTATTACTGCTAATGCTACTACTAATACTATTACTACTGCTGCTATTGCTACTAATAGTAATACTGCTACTTATCATATTACTACTACCATTGATAACATTATTAACAATTAAAACTATACAGTCTAACTAGGAGATGCAAGCTGTTATCCCTGTCAGCACAGATTGGGGTAGCAGCACAACGACTTTAGCTGTTGGTCACCTCGAAAATGGTGGTCTCCCCCCCCCCCCCCCCCACCCCCCATAGGGGGAAGCCATTTTCAATGGAAAAGAAGAGCTCTGATTGGCTGAAACCACTGAATTTGACGGCCATTTTCAAGATGCTTTTTGTCTCCAGTCTGAAAAGGGAGACATCTCCGAGATGATTCGGAGGCGTACCCTGAACGCAAATAGGCCAAAAAGATGTCTCGGAGTCGACTCGAAGGCATACCCTGAACGCGGCCCAGGTGTTTGCAGTCAGAATGATCTGTGCATCCGCAGGTGGGTGCGTGGATGTGACACAAACCCGACCACCTGGTGCCATATGCACCAATCGGAGTTAGGGCCGTAACCGCGGTTTGGCTAGCTCCACACGGCTAATGGTGGAAATTCTGTATGCATCAATTGGTGCCAGCGCTAACCGCGGACCGTAGCCTAGGCTAAGCTAAACCATTATCAAATCAGGTTTAACTGCTAGCCGGGGTGGTTAGTGTGCTTGTATAGGTGTAAATCTATTCAATGCGATCATATTTAACACATACTCAATACTCAATAAGTGAAATTCATACTCAATAAGTGAAATTGAATCAAATTAACCCTAAAATCGAACCGTTATTAAGGCTCCCGCCGCATTGGCGGCGTTATTCATATTGTCGAATCGACGAATGTAAAGTAAACAAATCGCCGTCGCCGCGTCGACGTCGATATCCATACTGTCCAACGTCTACTAAACATGGTCGCCGCCGTATCGGCGGGAATATATTAGGCCCAAATCTATTAAATGCTGTCATATTTAACATAATTCTTACTTCATCTATGGAATACCAGAAGCCACCGCCAGGGGAGAGGGTATAAATAGTCCGCGCTTGTCGATCCCACTCAGTTGCGAGCCGGCAGTCGGACCACCAGCATCGGTAGAGGGCACAGGTAAGTGCAAGGTTAGGTAGATAGGATTTGTTATGGTAGATAATTATAGATAGTTATAGAATTGTGAATTAGTTGTGGTATATATGTTGGTTTGTATGGGTACTTATATTTATTTTGTACACTCCTTTTTAGGACGTGTGTGAATTACTAGTCGGTAATTACGCAGCTATTCCCTGTACCGAAGCCAGGCCGTGCAGTCTTCCACGGATCGTTTCGGGTGGCAGGAAGAGTACAACAATCGTGACTATGTCGGCTACTGATGCGACTAGACATGAGCTGCATGAAATAAGTAATTCAGACTCGGAGCTTCCTACTGTGGGGAAGAAGAAACGAGTCGTGAGAAAAGTAAAGATGGCAGCCGTCGGGTCACCACCATCTGTTTCCACTGTGTCTAATGCTCCCACAAGACAGCCTTCCACTGTGCCTGCAGTCGTCAACCAGGACAGAAAGGAGTTGGCGGAAATGCGTGCAATGTTTGCTGAGATAAAAGGCCTTACTGAGAAAAATGCTGCTTATGTTGAATTAATGGCCAAAAATGAGCAGGCTAGGACTGTACCGGTACCTACTGCTGTTGTTACACAAGTTGTCCCTGAGGTTCTTGCTGACACCGGGTTAAATATTGAGCAACCAGGTCATGACTTAGATGGGATGTTAATGCAGGATTCAGACACTTGGGCTGTTTTTGATGACCAAGATGAAACAGGTTGGCAGACAGATGAAGAAATTGATGATGATTATTATGTAGATGAGACTGGGTTTCTTATGGAACCTCAGTTACGCTTGTTAAAACCGGCCCAAGCGGTACCGGAGGTGCAGGCGGTGCCCGTGCCTAGTGCGAATAGTGTTAAGGTTACGCCTACTGTAGAGCCAGGTAGACTTCGACCCGTTTATAAATTATCAGAAAATTTACAGGAGGGGGTTATGCATGCTGAACTGAAAGAGATTTATAAAAAGATTAAGAAGCCTACTAAGGATAAAGTAGAGGTAGACAATGATTTGGCAGGGGCTATAGCACACTATTATGCCTTTAATAAACCTAAGAAAGCTCTGAATGATCTGGCCAAATGTTCCCGAGGCAAAGGTGAAAAAATTAAATGAAGAAATAAGGTTTTTGGATGCTCGTAAGCATTCGGAGGAAGCTATGTTATGTGCGACAAAAGGGGTGGTAGCAGCGCTGGCTGCTGCGGCACCTACAGTAGCGTTAATCTTATCACGCGGTAAGAATGATCAGGAGTTAGACGCACAGGCACTACAAATGTTGGATTTGGTCAAAATTCTAGTGCTAACCCATAGTCAGTTAACCTGGGATAGGTTGCAAAATGTAAAGAAAGTGGTTAATACTTTCCTAGGGAAAGAAGTAATTAAACCTAAAACTGACGCCTATGGGGAAAAAGAGTTACCAACTGAAAATTTGTTGGGAGAAGATTTGGCGGAGAAAAATAAGAAGATAATTAAAAGTGCACGTGCGTCTGATACTGTAATGAATACTACTCTAGCACCAAGAAAATGGTGTAGGTCTGGGGCCGTATGCAGGAGTCAGTGTTAGCGAAGAAAAACGGTGTTTGGCGGGAATTCCGGGTTAGCGGCGAAAAAATGGTATGCACGAGTCAGTGTTAGGCCTAACACCAAAGCCTTAACCGGTGTTACCTTACCCCTAAAAAATATTAGGTTTAGCGAGTTTATTAGGCCCAAATCTATTCAATGCTGTCATATTTAACAGAATTACATACGCAATAAGTGAAATTTTATCAATTTAACCCTAAATTCGAAGCAATATTAACGCTGCCGCCGTAACGGCGGAGATATTAATACTTATATTTTCGAATCGACGAACGTAAAGTAAACAAATCGCCGCCGTCGCGACCGCCGCATCGACGTCGACATCCATACTGGCCGACGTTTACGCATTGGCGGCAATGTATTAGCGATTTGTTTAGTTTACGCTCGTCGATTCGAAAATATAAACATTAATATCGCCGCCGTTACGGAAGCAGCGTTAATATTGCTTCGAATTTAGGGTTAATTTCCTCAAATTTCACTTATTGCGTATTTAATTCTGTTAAATATGATAGCATTCAATAGATTTAAGCCTAATATATGGGTTCAGACGCAGAGGGATTTCCCAAATCTATAAATAATTTCACGTTTAGCTAAAATGTAAGTGTTACGCGCTCGTGCATACGACTTGACACAGTTCCTGACATCGGCGATAGCTAATCTGTAACACCAAACCCCGCTAACACTGACTCCTGCATACGGGCCCTGGTGATTACTATCAAAGGTCATTCCAATCCGCATTCCGACCTAGACGTCAGTGGAACTTCAGGGGGCGTGCAGTAAGTGGTAGAGGCATGCCTTACAATTGGAATAACAGGCCAGGAATGCAATCAAGGTTCAATAGGCCAATATGGTGCGGGCCAATCACAACAGTATGGCCAACGCTTCAGTCGAGGTAGCGGGGCCTCTACTCAGCAGAGGGGTTTTCAGAAGTAGAGTCACTGGGGAAGGTGAGTGTTCAATTAAGTCCTCGGTTGACTAAAGTGGTACCTAAGGCTGGTAATATAGCTAATTACACAAGTAATTGGGATTCACTAACTAATGACGTATGGGTGCGCAATTGTGTTAGGGGACTTACTATACCTTTTGTGTCTACACCGGTACAGGGTAGGGTACCGGTCCCGTATAGGATGAGTGCGCAGGAAAGACAGTTTGTAGATAGGGAGATTGTTAGTTTAATAAAGAAAAGGGTCTTGGCCGAGGTAGAACCAGTCGAGGGTCAATGGATTTCTAATATTTTTCTTAGACCAAAACCTAATGGGAAATTTCGAATGATTTTGGACTTAACCATTTTAAATGATAAAATTGAATATAGACATTTTAAGATGTTTAATTTGAAGACAGCTGTAGATCTGATTGCATATGGTACATGGATGGCTAGTGCAGACTTGACGGATGCATATTATTCACTTCCAATTGTTCATGAACATACATTTTCTTTTAGATTTTTGTGGAAGGAAAGGCTTTATGAATATCAAGTACTTCCAAATGGGCTGGCGCCAGGACCCAGGTTCTTTACTAAATTGTTGAAACCTGTTTATTCTTATTTGAGTGAGTTAGGACACATATGTTTTCCTTACATCGATGACAGTTTTATAATGGGGAATACTAAGGAAGAGTGCCAGAAAGCAGTCGATGATACGGTTAAGTTGTTTAAGAGTTTAGGCTTCACAATTAATGAGGAGAAATCGGAATTAACTCCGAAATTGACTCTAGAATTTTTAGGCTTTACGATAAATTCTTTGGATATGACTGTGTCCTTGACGTTGGGTAAAATAGAAAAGTTTGAAGGAATTGCTGAACATGTACTTAGTCAGGATAAGCCAGTTATTAGGGATGTGGCTGGACTGATAGGATTAATGGTAGCCTATGCATCGGGGGTAGACTTCAGTGGAGCCCATTTTAAAGCTTTAGAGAGAGATAAGATCTTAGCTTTACGTAGAGCAAAAGGAAATTTTGATGAGGTTATGTGGGTGTCCTTACAGGGTAAGGCAGACATACTATGGTGGCTACGGAACTTGAAGCAGTCGAAGAAGATTAGGAGAGTGGATCCGGATGTGGAATTGTTCACAGATGCCTCCTTGGAAGGTTGGGGGGCACATATTGGTCAGCTTCAGACAGGAGGAAGGTGGAATCCTTCGGAGATAGACCATATAAATGTGTTAGAATTAAGGGCTATTCTATTTGGTTTGAAAAGTTTGTGTAGGTTCTCTTGTAAACATATAAGAGTTAGAACAGATAGTACAACAGCTTTGGCCTATGTAAAGAATATGGGTGGAACTAGGTCAGAGTCGTGTATGAATGAGACCAGGCAAATTTGGGACTGGGCACAGGCTAATGACTGTTGGTTGTCGATTACACATATTCCAGGTATATTAAACAGTTTGGCAGATTTTAAATCATGCTGCATTAGACAACAGGTAGAATGGGAATTGGCACCAGAACTGTTTCAAGATGTTTGTTTGGTGTTTGGAACCCCTGATATAGATTTGTTTGCATCTAGGTTAAACCATAAACTACCATGTTATGTTAGCTGGGAACCTGATCCAGGCAGTTGGAAGGTAGATGCATTTTCCTTTACAGGGACTGATATGTTTTATTATTGTTTTCCACCATTTAGGCTTCTGCCCACAGTGATTCGCAAGCTGCAAAGGGACAATACGAGGGCGATCGTCATTGCGCCTCATTGGATGTGCCAGCCATGGTTAGCCTTACTAAGGAGGCTAGCACTCAGAAGTGTGGTTAACCCGAGGAACCCGTTAAACCTAATTGGGCAAGGGCAGATAAACAAAAGTCCAGACGTAGACTTGGTACAGAGCACAAAGCTATCGGCAGTCCTTTTTTGGCCAATTCATTGAAAGGTTCTGGTTTGAATAATAAGGTGTTGAATTATTTTAAGTTCATATGGAGAGACTCCACTAAGAAAGTATATATGTCTCATTTGAAGAGATGGTCGTTATGGGCCTATGAGAGGGATGTGCCTGTTTTGAACCCCAAGATTGCAAATGTGTTGAATTATTTGAGGATGTATTTTGAGACAGGAGTGGGGTATGGGGCAGTAAATGCTGCCAGGTGTGCGTTGAGCTTGGTGTTGCCTAAATACCAGGGGGAAACAGTGGGACAACATTTTTTGGTAAAATGGTTTTGTAAGAGTTGCTATACACAGAGGCCACCTCAACCACGATATTCAGACATTTGGTCGGTGGATAGAGTATTAATTTGGTTGGAAGGGTTGGAATCGAATACTAAGTTGTCGTTGATGTTATTGTCGTTAAAATTAACATTGTTGCTTTTGTTGGTTTCGTCTCAAAGGGGACAAACAATTTTGAATTTGCAAGTAGATCGGATGACCTGTGCTAGAGATAGGATAACGTTTAAGATGAAAGTACTATTGAAACATAACCAGTTAGGACAGCCGTTGGATGCTGTGACGTTGTTTGCTTATCCACAGAATAAGAAACTTTGTATCATACGGACGTTAACTAGATATTTGCAAAGGACAGAGAAATTGAGGAAGGGACATTCTCAGTTATTATTATCGTTTATTGCGCCACATAAACCAATATCGAGGGCTACGTTGGCTCGTTGGACCGTAGTGGCGTTGAATTTAGCAGGTATTGATACGAATAAGTATAAAGCACATAGCACCAGGGGTGCTTCAGCTTCTAGGGCTAGAGAAATGGGTGCTAGTCTTAATGCTATTATGAGGAATGCATCGTGGAAGGATGCGAAGTCATTTGCGATATTTTATAATAAAACTATAAGTGATCCAGGTCAAGCACAAAGAGTGATTCTGGGACCAGCGGTGTTAAGAAGGTAGAAAAATAAATGTGTTATACAGTGTTAAGCTAGGACTGGCAATATGTAAAATGTTGGGTTTGGAAGAAATACAAATTTGGTAGTAAGTTATGAAAGGACTTATGTGACATTCTGAGAAGTTGGGGAATAATTGGTTGTAGAGGGAAGAATAGAGAAGGTTTGGAATAATAAACCAAGCTACGAAATCTCTCCCCTGGCGGTGGCTTCTGGTATTCCATAGATGAAGTAAGAATATTACAGTTAAACTAGACTTACCTGTAAGTTGACGTATTACTTAGATTCTTATGAATCTAGGGAATACGAAGACAGTGATCAGGGGCCCTCCCACCCTCACCATAGGGTTCAGCTTTATAAGTTAAAATAATTGTGGGAGCAAGAATGAAGCTGAACATATGGTGGGGGTAGTGGGGGGGTATTAGAGTTAGGTAGATTTATTATTCCTCAAACTACGAAATGCTGAGTGGGATCGACAAGCGCGGACTATTTATACCCTCTCCCCTGATCACTGTCTTTGTATTCCCTAGATTCGTAAGAATCTAAGTAATACGTCAACTTACAGGTAAGTCTAGTTTAACTGTAATATTACATACGCCATAAGTGAAATTTATTCAAATTAACCATAAAATCGAACCAATATTAATGCTGGCGCCGCATTGGCGGCATTATTAATATTGTTGACTCGAGGGAATTCCCAAATCTATAAATAAACTTACGGTTAGCTATCCGCGGCGGCTAAGACATTGGTGCATACCGATTCACACACCTCTCCAACCCGCCGCTACCCCGAGCTAGCTAACCGCGGCTAGTGCCTTAACTCCGGCTAGGCCTAACACCGATTCGTGCATACGGCCCCTGAAGAATAACACCAGGGCCCATATTCATGTGCTGGTGCCAGGGCCTTAACTGCGGCTACGGTAGCCCCACACGGCTAACGGTGGAAAATCCGCATTCATGTGCCGGTGCCAGCGCTAGTCGCCGACCGTAGCCTAGGCTAAGCTACCCCGGTTTCAAAACAAGGGTAAGGGGGGACCCCGACCGGTTAGTGTGCATATGTGGGTCTCAATCTATTCAATGCGATCATATTTGACAGATTTACATACGCAATAAGTGAAATTTAATCAAATTAACCCTAAAATCGAATCGTTATTAACGCTCCCACCGCATTGGCGGTGTTATGCATATTGTCGAATCGGCGAATGTAAACTAAACAAATCGCCGCCGCCGCATGGACATCGATATCCATACTGTCGCATATCAACAAAACAGATCGCCGCCGCTGCCGCTGCCGCATAGGCGGCAATATATTAGGCCCAAATCTATTCAATGCTATCATATTTGCCAGAATTACATACTCTAAACGTGATATTTTATCAAATTAACCCTAAAAGCGAACCGATATTAACGCCGCCACATTGGTGGCGTTATTCATATTGTCAAATCGACTAATGTAAACTAAACAAATCGCCGCCGCCGCCACCAGTTCGGCTGCGATATTGTGAAATAGCGGTGCTCGCCGGCTACAGGCGCAGAGGGATTTCCCAAATCTATAAATAACTTCACGGTTAGCTATCCGCACCGACTTCGACATCTGTGAATATGACCCGACCTATTTCTCCAACCCGCCGCTAGCCGGTGATAGCTACCCCAGAGCTTGCGTGTAGCACCGGCTACGCCTGGCACCAGTACATGAATACGGACCCAGGGCCCATATGTATGAGCCAATTTTTAACTGCACCGGGGTTAAAGGCGGGTCCCGGGTTAGCTAACCCCGGAGTTCCAAATGTGTCACGGGGGATGTATGTGACCAAAGCGCGGCCGGGTTAGCTAACGTTTCAGTTATTTATAGATTTGGGGAACATGTTTACATTCGTCGATTGGACAATATGAATAACGCCGCCGATGTAGCTGCTACGTTAATATGGCTTCGAATTTAGGGTTAATTTAATGAAATTTCACTATTTGACTATGTAACTTTTTAAAATATGATCGCATTGAATAGATTTGGGCCTAATATATTGCCGTCGATTCGGCGGCGATGGCGGCGGCCATTTTTATTTTACATTAGACAGTATGGATATCGACGTCGCTGCGGAGGCGGCGATTTGTTTACTTTACATTCGTCGATTCGAAAATATTAATATCGCCGCCGTTGCGGCGGCAGCGTTAATCTCGCTTCAATTTTACGGTTACTTTAATCAAATTTCACTATTTGACTATGTAACTTTGTTAAATATGATCGCATTGAATAGATTTGGCCATAATCGGCACCTAACCCCACCTTTAACCCTCCTTTCGCCTGGGGTTAGTGCAGGCGACTTTACGCTCGCTGAGTTAGTTTAACCCGGACACATACATACGCAGTTTTCGCCGCTAACCCGGGAAATCCGCACGACGCAGGGTTACGACCGCTAACCCAGGCTCATACATATAGGCCCAGGGCCCATATGTATGAGCCAATTTTTAACCGGACGGGGTTAAAGGAGGGTGCCGGGTTAACTAACCGCAGAGTTCCAAATGTGTCACGGGGGATGTATGTGACCAAAACGCGCCCGAGTTAGCTAACGTTTCAGTTATTTATAGATTTGGGAAATCCCTCTGCGTTTGTAGCCATATATTAGGCTCAACTATATTAAATGCTATCATATTTAACAGAATTACATACGCAATAAGTGAAATTTTATCAATTTAACCCTAAATTCAAAGCGTTATTAAGGCTACCGCCGCATTGGCGGCGATATTACTATTAATATTTTCGAATCGACGAACGTAAAGTAAACAAATCGCCGCTGCCGCTGCATCGACGTCGCTTTCCATACTGGCGGTGGCGGCGGTTTGTTTACTTTATGTTCGTCGATTCGAAAATATAAATATTAATATCGCCGCCAATGCTGTGGTAGCCTTAATAACGGTTCGAATTTATGGTTAAATTGATAAAATTTCGCTTATTGCGCATGTAATTCTGTTAAATATGATCACATTCAATAGATTTTGCCATAATCGGTGCCTAACCCCACCTTTAACCTTCCTTTCGCATGGGGTTAGTGCAGGCAACTTTACGCTCGCCGAGTTAGTTTAACCCCGACACATACATACGCAGTTTTCGCCACTAACCCGGGAAATCCGCACGACGCTGGGTTACGACCGCTAACCCGGACACATACATATGGGCCCAGGTGTCGACACTGTGAATTCCCAACAGTCAACGTACCCCAGCCCCAGTGGTGAGGTTTGTTTGCTGGGGTTTTATGCCCTAGCATCATAACATTTTATATCAGGACGGATGACCAACTTATGATAATACGCACGCGCGGCGATTGCCCACCACTAGCACCATTACCCAATATCCCCCTGAATCACGTTATCATGACGCGAAGCCGACCAGTCCTTGCCCTTTCCTAGTAGTGCCAAACACGAGGCAAGGTGGTATTGATTATAATTTGTGTACGTCATTGGTTTGACTCGGTCGGGGATTGATCCAATGACCCCCTTTATGCTCAGCAGGTGCTCGACTCAATTGGCCATCCTGTCTTGATTGCATCAGCTACAAAATGATGTCTTAATGCACATGCATTATTGTATTATAATGCTACACAATAACATTTCTTTAATAAAACAATTACATTACTCTTCACGAGTTTGCCGAATTCAGGCAAGGATTAAGCCTGCATGGTCCGATGAAAACATCAAATTTTCAAAACCAAAGCAACTATCTACATTTGATTCTACATATCTACCTTAGATACTGGTGCACTTATTAAGTATTTATTACCACCTAAAAGTGAGTACTGAGGCAATTTAAATTTTAATAGAACCTCTTACTTGCACAAGTCAAAGTTTTGGCATATTTTCCCAAGTTAATTTTGCATGTTTGCACTTCAAATATCTTCAAAGTTAGCCATTTAAAATAAAAGTTACTTCAAATTGAAGTAAGGTAGATTATAATGATCAACCCAATCTATTCATCTCATGTGATGAAAACTCAAAACCATCGGACTATGCAACTTTAAAGTTGCATAGTCCGGTGGTTTTGATTTTCTCTCATTTTCTGAAATAAGCATATTAAGTTGCTCATTATGATCTATCTCAGTTTAGTTTGAAGTAACTTTTATTTTAAATGGGAAACTTTTGAGATATTTGAAATGCAAACATGCTACATTAATTTTGGCAATCTTCCCAAAACTCTAACACCATAGTCTTCTACAGTAACAGGTTCTATTCAATTGCCTCAATATGCCCTTATATATGATGACAAATGTTTAATAAGTGCACCAGTATCTAAGTTAGATATGTAGAATCAAATCTAGATAATTGTTTCTGTTTTGAAAATTTGATGTTGTCATCGGACTATGCAACTTTAATAACCCATCAAGGTTCATCCACCAGTGCACATAGTCGTTGTGCGCCACTCGCCATATCCAGCCAGGATGACTGTATGCCTGAAGTATATCCGTTAGGTGGCGCCACCTACGTACCATAATCTGAAGTTGTGGGATATGGCATGTTGTCCAGACCTTCCACTAGGTGGCGGCATTGTTGACTAGGCGAGGACCGTGAAGGTTTGGAAGGGTGAACATTGCATGTTTTGTTTTAATCTTTGCATCCTTGTTTGATCTGTGCATCGGAGGGATCTGTCACATCCAACGCTTACCTCATTTCCACGAGTGCCCCAATAAGGACTATATTTAGCCAATAGTATATTCCTAATTAGTTTTACCGCGATCCATACCCCAAACACCTTAAACTTAGTCTAACTTCACTCTCCCCTAACTTCTAGGAAAGAAGGAATTCTGCCAAGAAAGGCTGGAGGAAAATAACTTCTTTTCTTGCGTGGGTGGGGATAGGCTGATTGTATGATTACCGTCTAAGATTTACTTGGCTAAGACTAGTAAGGGCCAACCTTTTATGTTGATGTGCTTGTCCCCCTTCGGGTGAGAGTGGAGGTAATGAGTAATGCCTCGGTTACAAATGAGTAAAGGCTCAGTCACACCTTACCGGATTGGGGAAACAGATAGAAACTGGACACTGTCCGGTGAAATACGTCAATGTCCGGTTTATATACAGTAGGCATCTGGCATTTCCGTTCTCTGTCCGGTGTGTATGGGGTCAAGTTTTGAACATACACAAAACGTGTACCGGACATCGCCGGACTGATGTGTACAGTTTAAGTCCGTTTAGTCTGTTTTGTCTGGTTCATGTCCGTTACCCATTCGTTATGTCTCCAGTTTGCTTCCTGCAGAGTCTGTTGATGGTGTTTCGGGAATTCGGTCAGTATATGTTTTTGGCGCGTCCATTACAGTCCGGTATGTGTCCAGTTGATGTTCGGTCCATCCATTAGACAATCGGTTGTCGTCCAGTTATCGTCCGGTGGCTATGCAGTTATCATCCGGTTATCGTCCGGTAGCTATTCGTTAATGTACATTCCTTGTCCGTTCAGCATTCATTTCGTCTGCCGGCATTTTCAACATTTCGACACATTTCGGTACATTTTGATACCGAACGCTACCGGACTAGAAAATTCTTTGTCCGGTTGTGTCCGGTAATCAATCCGGTAAGGTGTGACAGGCACTATACAGTGTGATTGCGGCGACTGTAAATCACCACATTGACCAGACCGTACGGTGACTGCACGGTGAGTTACGGTCGCCGTTCGGTTTTTTGCTCGCCGCTAACATTTTCAAAAACTGCAAGCCACACCGCAGACCGCAGCACCGTACGGCGACTGCAGCATTTCTGATCTAAGCATAAGAAGGGGGGGGGGGGAGGTAGGTCTATATACCGTAAACAGAACCCATTTGGATTTCCCGTCACCATTTGGATTTCCCTTATTTGTTGAATTACCCTGGTTTTTCTTTCTGTGCTTATTTTAACGTACATTTCTGTTATTATCCCCCACACACTTCTGTGGTTGTGTATAACTAACTATAATGTGTAGTTTGTTCGAGGGGAGTATATACTGTTTATGCTCTACACGAGGGATTCCTAATCATATCCAGGAAAGCAGTAATTGCTCTATGTATATATATATACGTAAACGCCAATCCAAAAATGAGGTTTAAATAACAGATTTCTTCCCCGAAAATAATTTTAATTCTCACTAATTCCACTTTTCATATGATCATATGGGTATGGAGCAATGAACAAAAAAAGTAGGAATATAACAAATTAATTTTTTGTAGGTTTCATTCCGATGTTTATCTCCATTTTTCGATTGGCGTTTACATGGTTTTGCGCCAGAACTCTTCATTTCCTCACCTCGAACAAACTACACCTTATAGTTATACACAACCACAGAAGTATATATGTATATGTAAATATTATATATATTATATACATATATATATAGCAATCCCCCCCCCCCCCCCTGGGTATGCAGGTATAGCAATACCTCAGGGAGTTTGACGCCTCTCCCCTGCAGAGTTGTAAACCACTGCCTTGTGGTACAGGTTCTTGACAGAACCGAAGGCTAAGGGAGCAAACCCTAAACAGAAAACCATGTCACTGTGGCAGCATTAAGGGTGGTTGATGTATGGAACTCCCAACATCTCCCGACCAGCCACTGCAGGGACAAATAATTTTGTGCCTGTCTTGACATGTTCTTGCCGATGTGAAACCTCTATTTGCTCCCCGAGAGAGTGCCGCTGGTAACTTGCAAAAGCCAGCAGCACTTCAACAGCTTTGCAGGCAGCTTTCATGAAATGTTGAAATGGAGAGCGGCAGTCAAGTAATGAAAGCAGTCTTTGTCGCATCGCGACCGACAGCATGATGATATATTATATATAATGTATATAATATATATTAACCAATTAGAACACACCAGAATTTTCATTTTCAATTGTTTCTTTCTTTTGTAGTATTTCCCTTCCTAGCAAGGTGCATGATAATTGCAAACGCAACAACATTTACCAATCACAACTAAGTATTTATGTAAGATTATATAGTCAAGTGGTTTTGAGTTTCTTCTGTTCTTTATATTATATAACAATATTAATAGGTTGGTGCGTACAATCTACTGCACTTTACTTTGACATAAGTTTGATCACTGATGGCTAACATAGAGTAACAGTGAACTGTTGAAGTGAACACACTCAAGATTTGTTTGTTTGTTGTTGTTTTATGTCCTAGCAACATCTAACGTCATATCAGGATGGGTACCGACTTATGACAGTGTGCAATCATGGCTACTTTATAGTGCTGCCCCACTGGGAAATCAGTCCGCCAGCACCATGACCACTCAGTCACATTATCCTGACACTGAGTGAACGAGTCCTTGTCCTATCCTAGTAATGCCAAACACCAGGCTAGGAAGTGACAAGTATCAATTTTTAATTCATTTGTTTGACTCTACCAGGGTTTGAACCCACAAACTCATGGTTTCAGATCTCCCGATCTCCCGAAACAGGGGATGGATGCTCAACTCATTCGGCCACCCCGTATGGTCAAATACACTCAAGAAGAATAATGCTGTGCACGTCTAAACGCTGCACACCATAGGCTTCAACTTCAAGAACTAACATGTTCCATTAAATCGCCTTAATGTTAAAGGAGCCAGTTATAGGTCGCTGAGACACGACCCGTACTCCGACAAATGCTCTCCAAGCATACCTTTGCCAGTTTTTAGTTTATGCAACTACATATGTGGGGGGAGAGAGCTGACATTGGTTGCTTCTGTTGTGTAGTAGTTAGTCCAGCAGCACTGACAAGGCTTTTAGAAACCATATAGAGAAAAATGGTAGAATTTGCCATATAAAATGCTAAATAAAAAGTTCAAATGTTTCTTTCTCATAACAAGCTACTTTTTGTGTGAATAATTGATTAAATCATGTAGATTAATAGACTTTAAAAGTTTAATTGAGAGCTTTCTGTGGCTGCAATCTTGGTGGTTGCCATGGCTTCCCCTGTGTGTGGGGAACCCCTCTAGTCATGTGCTGAGGAAATCCCACCGTTGATGTCATTCATACATCACAGACCTCAACTCTCTTCCCACATGTTCAGTGGCATGAACTGAACAAATTAAGCAAAGGTATGTTTGGAGAGCTTTTGATGCTGGATCTGTTTGCATCTGGGTGAGGTATAACCGGCGACTTTAATGTTCCCTTCTAAGTTCACCACTGTTTAAGTTGGATATGTACGATCAAATCTAGGTAATTCATTTGTTGAGATAATTTGATGCTTTCATCATACGGCAACTTCAATTAAGTGAACCCCAATGTATACACAACATCCTTGTTTTGACACTATATATATCTGAATGCTATGGCGGGCGACATCGACCAATCACCGGCGTGCTATGAAAAGGGGGCGTGGCTAAGAGGAAATACCTCCATATGATTGGTGCGAGTGGGATATGGAGGCAGGGGCTATACTGAGAGCAGCTGTCAATCTGTGGGTGACCACTTCACACCCCTCCCACCTTACATACACGTACACACTCCACGCATTGCCTCCCGCTCCCACTACCCATCGGAAGCCAACTCCCGACCACATGGGACTGCTTTCAGCGGTGCTCATACAGCGCTGTCGACTTGAGGCATTCAGCGCGCTAATGCGACTGAAAACTCCCCAAAAGCAACAAACTCTTGTGGGGACAGCAGTGGTATACGTGCGGCGGTGGGTGGTTTGTTTGTTTGTTGTTGTTTTACGTCCTAGCAACATCTAAGATCATATCAGGATGGGTACCGACTTGTGACAGTGCGCACTCATGGCGACTTTATAGTGGTGCCCCACTGGGAAACAAGGCCACCAGCACCATGACCTGATATCCCACTCAGTCACATTATCCTGAGTCAACCAGTCCTTGCCCTATCCTAATAATGCCGAGCACCAGACTAGGAAGCGACAAGTACCAATTTTTTAGTCATTGGTTTGACTCGACCAGGATTCGAACCCACAAACTCATGGGTTCGGATCTCCCGATCTCCCAAAACAGGAGACGGACGCTCTACTCACTCGGCCACCCCGTCTGGTGGGTGGGGGTGGAGAGGAGAGGAGGAGGGGCTGGTTTAGGTGTGAGGGGGGGGGGGGGGGGGGGGGGGGAGGGCGACAGTGTATATCACTAGTATCAGGAGAAGGAGAAGGAAGAGGATAAGGTTGTTGGAGTTTTAGGTCCTGGCAACATCTATGGTCATATCAGGAAAGGTACCAACTTGTGACAGTGCGCACTCATTGCAAATTTATAGTACCCCCCCCCCCCCTACTGGGAGACCAGGCCACCAGCACCATGACGTGATATCCCATTCAGTCACATTATCCTGACACTGAGCCAACCAGTCCTTGCCCTGTCCTGTTAATACCGATCACTCGGCTAGGAAGCAACAAGTATCAAATGTGTAAGTCATTGGTTTGACTGGACCAGGGTTCGAACCCGTGGGTTCGAATCTCATGATCTACCAAAATGGGAGACGGACGCTCAACTCATTCAGCCATCCCATCTGGGATCCTAACACTGTAACAGTAGTAACACTGAGTCAACCAGTCCTTGCCCTATCCTATTAATGCCGAGCGCCTGGCTAGAAAGCCACACGTATCAATTGTATAAGTCATTGGTTTGACTTGACCAGGAATTGAACTCCCGCCCTTCCGCACTTGAGGTCTGCGCTCTACTGATTCGGCTACCGCGTCCGGTAGGTGTGATGGTCGGGGAGGGGCGGTGTCTATCAAGAGGAGAAGGATTAAGATGAGTTGGAGTAGGAGGAGGGGCGGGGCTAATGGAGCACATTGAGACTTGCGCGGGCACACCGAGTGATTGATTGACAGGTGCCGGGAGGTACAGGGACGGGGTCGGGGGGAGGGGTGGCGGAGGGGGCGGGAGGGAGGGAGGCGGGCGCCGTGCGGTGCTTCGCGGTAGTGCAGAGGGGCCGCAGTTGGTGGCGGTTGCGGTAATGAGTTGTGGTCGCCCGCCGTCCCTGCGCCACCACATACCGGCATGCTACCACCGCACGGGCCGCCGACCCAGGGGCTCGCCGCCAGACGGGTATGACTGCAGTTAGTCCCCGGTCGCGCTCACTGGCAGCAAGTCGGGGCCGGGCGCCACCTCACCACGCCACGCACACCTCACGCGAGGCACAGACAGGAGCTGCTGGTTCTGTGCGAATTTAGGAATCACCTGCGCGACATGGGAGACGTCGGTGTTTCTTTAACACCAACAGCAGGGACAGGCAGCTAGCTACCAGTCGAAAGGAGAAGGGAGATCTAACTGCAATCATTGGAGGAATTACGCTTTATTTTAGTTTATATGTATATATGCAGTGTATATGATACTATATAGAGAAAGGTGTATATAGAACATACTCAAGAACAATATATATATATATAACGGTATATACAACAGTGAATATAGTGGTATCTACAACGGAATATACAACATTATATACAACATTATATACAACATTATATACAACAGTATATACAACAGAATATACAACAGCATATATACAACATCATATATACAACAGGTTATAACTTATACATACAATTACAAGATTATAATATATATATATATATAAACAACGGTATGTAAAACATTATATGAAACGGTATATACAACAGTACATACAACAATATTTACAGTGGTAAATACGAGTCTATTTACAACAGTTAATACACATTAGTCTATATCCAACAGTATATATGACAGTGTATGAAGCAGATATACAACAGTATAAAACATATATAAAACGGTGTAAAAACAGAATAAAATTGTAAAACACCACACACAACATTATATATAAGTTATAACATCTCATACAAACTGTATATATTATATATACATATATCGTCGGCATCATCATCATTATCATCACCACCAGACCAGATCTAACTGGCGCACTTAAATGCAGTAAGGAGGCTAGCACACACCTGACTTCCCACTCAGGTACTGAGTGTTTACCAGTAGGACTGTCGAGCACGTGTTGTATACACACGGCATGTCTATAGACGGATAACCCCGAAAAAAAGAGAGGGAGAGAAAAACACCCCCCCCTCCCCCCCCCCCCCCCCCCTCCACACACACACATTAAACACACGCGATATCATCCACGCCAAGTGCGCACATGCATACTATATAGCGGTAGCATGTCAGCATTTGCTCCTCCTCACCTGTAGTGTGCAATCTAGCCCGGGTACTCTCCCCGCCCGCCCCCTGTCGGACGAGACCGGTGATTAGTGGACGAGACTAAGAAACACACACACACAGTCCCGACAGTAGATAGGTGGTTGGCTGGCTGTGTCACAGTAGGACAGTCAATCCTGGTCTGGTTAGGCCTGTAGTTGATATCGAAGTTAGTGAGTGGGTGGGTGTGGGGAGGCGCGGGGATCTATCTGTGCTCGCGCCGTCGCGCCTCTCCGCCAACTCCGCTCCCTCCCCTCCCTTCAGCGGGCAGCAGGGCCGGCTTGTCCCGGCGCCGCCTACCCGGCCTGCCCGCCCGCTCCACCCCGTCAACACACGCGGCAGGCAGCTCTGGATCCATTGACGGATTGGGCACGTGACAAGCAGAGCGGGGACGATTTACGACGGTCCCCGGTTCATGTGCCAGTCAAGCCACCTCAAGGGCGGAGTAGCCAACTATTATTACCACTACGACTACTAAGTACTGTGACGGCGTATTGTGGTGTTGTGCTGTTGTGCTGTGTCTATATACTGGTGTATGTGAGCGCCGACCACACCACGGGAGATACCCGCGACAGTTCCCAATTGAGGATACCGATATAGGCGTCTGTGTGGGTGCGGTTAGAATAGCAAGCAGAGATCGCGGATAAGCGAGGAGAGAGGAGAAAGGGAGGGAGAAGGAGGAAAAGGGAGGACAGAGCAGGAAGCGGGAGAGGAAGGGCAGAGGAGAGAGGAGGGAGGAGGGAAGAGGAGAGAGGAGGAGGGAGGGAAGAGAGGAGGTGGGGAGAGGTGGAGGGGGTGGGTAGAGCGCAGTGGACACGACTGGTGCTTCATAGACATGTGAGCGGATTGTGAGTACCGTGTAAGGAGGGGGCGGTGGCGAGACCGGGAGCGGTGACAGGTGGTGACGGGCCGTGAGGCGCTGAGTGCCGGGAGGAGGGCCCGGGTCGGGCCCGGACTCCTCCGCCTCCCCCCTCCTCACCTGGGCCTCCCTGCTAGTGGTACAGCTTCCTTCCCTCTCTCCGCCCACCCCCACCATCTCGGGGCCGGTGAATTGAGCGCGGCGACGGACTCTCCACGCCTCGTCGGCAGCGCCTGTGAAGTAGATAGATAGGGGAGGAGGAGGGAGGGGAGAGGTGGGCGGGTGAGGTGAGGTGAGAAGGGGGATGGGCGGGGACGGGCAACCACCCCATACATACATCACATGAGCAACCAGCCTTCTCCAACTTACAAGCTGACACATTGTATGTATCTTCAACACACGGCAAACATCTATCCTTTTAACGCCCCACTCCTTACACACACATACCTTACACCCACCCGCCACACGCACACACACACACAGACACACACACACACACACACACGAAGAACAAATTATATAGCTGTTCCTAATTGTGGGAAAACGAAGTGGTTTTTGTAACCCTGCCTTGAGAAGAGATACTGTAGATTTTTAGATCAGAGAGAATTGCACAAAGGCAGAGCGAGACCTGGACTGAGCATAAAGACATACATACACACATCTACACCTCCGCTACCTGTGTCTTAAAGATTACCCTCCCCCATTGAGGTATACACTAAATAACAAAACTGGTTACTGACCACACCACACAACAACCAGTAACTATGGCAACCACGAGGAGAAATACTAGTAGCCCCACTGTGCCCACTGGCAGTTCGCTACGGTGGGGGCCACTGTGGCTAGTTCTGCTGACCACCGCCGTCAGCGGCCTGGTTTCCATGACAACCGGTCAAGAGTTCCCGGGACTGGGCGCGGCCATTGTCCGGCAGTGCGACCCGATCAAGATCGACCTATGCCGGGGGCTCGGCTACAACGTGACGGGCATGCCGAACCTGGTCGGTCACGAGGCCCAGAACGAGGCCGACCAGCAGCTGCAGACCTTCGTGCCTCTCATCCAGTATGGCTGCTCTTCGCAGCTTCGCTTCTTCCTGTGTTCGGTGTACTTCCCGATGTGCACTGAGAAGGTAGAGGAGCCGATCGGGCCGTGCCGGCCCATGTGCGAGTCGGTGCGGCGTCGGTGCCAGCCCGTGCTGCAGGAGTTTGGCTTCCCGTGGCCCGAGGCGCTGAACTGCTCAAAGTTCCCCGCCCGCAACGACCACAACCATATGTGCATGGACGGGCCGGGCACGGACACGGTCGAGGTGCCGCCGGCGGTCCACCACGGCCCCCGGGACCCCTGGTCGCAGCGCCCCCAGCCCGGTTCCTCGTCGTCGTCGTCGTCGTCGTCTTCATCGTCAGGCCGGCCCGAGGTGCCAGGCAGGCCCGGCGGCGTCGGTAGTGGCGTAGGCGGTAGTGGTGGTGCTGGCACCTTCCTCGTCAGCTGCTTGGGACACCGGCACCCGGAGAAGTATGTGTTTGTGAACCGGACGTCAGACTGTGCGCTTCGGTGTGGCGAGGACGACCTCTTTACATCTGGAGATAAGCACTTCGCCGATATATGGATGTCCATTTGGGCCAGTCTCTGCTTTGTGTCAACGCTCTTTACTGTTCTCACCTTTCTCATTGACTCGCAGCGTTTCCGCTACCCAGAGCGACCCATCATCATCCTGTCCTTCTGTTACAACATTGTGTCCATTGGCTACCTGGTGCGGCTCATTGCCGGCCGGGACGCCATCAGCTGCGACAAGGTGGGCGGCTACCTGCTCCAAGAGGGGCTTGACAATACAGACTGTGCCATTGTGTTCCTGCTGCTGTACTTCTTCAGCACGGCCTCCAGTATCTGGTGGGTGATCCTAACGCTGACCTGGTTTCTGGCCGCCGGCTTGAAGTGGGGCCACGAAGCAATGCAACAGCACTCCAGCTACTTCCACCTGGCCGCCTGGAGCATCCCCGCTGTCAAGACCATCATTATCTTAGTCATGCGCAACGTCGACGCGGATGAGCTCACCGGGATGTGCTACGTAGGAAACCAGAGCTCCGACACCTTAATGGGGTTCATCCTGGCTCCGCTCTTTGTCTACCTCTTGCTCGGTACTAGCTTCCTGCTTGCCGGGTTTGTTGCGCTCTTCCGCATCCGCCGCGTCGTGCGCAATGACGGCATGAAAACCGACAAGCTGGAAGCCTTGATGATCCGCATTGGGGTGTTCAGCGTACTCTACACAGTACCCGCAACCTGCGTCATCGCATGCTACTTCTACGAGTACGTGAACCGACTGCCCTGGCAGCGGCCAGACTCTCAGCGGAGACCAAACATTGAGATCTTCATGCTGAAGATCTTCATGTCCTTAGTGGTGGGCATCACAAGCGGAATGTGGATCTGGTCTTCCAAGACCATCAACGCCTGGAGGACGTTCTTGCTGCGGGCGTGCGGCTGTAGGAAGGAGCGGAAGGCCACGCCCAACTTCCCGGAGTACCAGTACCACCCGACACAGCCCCACAAGCTGCAGTATGGCGGGCTGGGCCGGCCTCCGAGTAGCAGGGACTACTCGCGGACTACCACGCCCATTAGGGTGGTCGACATGAAGCACAAGCGGAGTAAAAAAGGCTTCGGGAGTGAAACCGTTGTATGAGTGTGTGATATGGTTATGAATGACTGTGCAACCCATCCTTCACAGCGCCACCTATCGATTCACCACTGTGTTAGTGCTTACAACTTTAAAAAAACAACAACATGTTCATAAATCATTTATCAAGAGTATCTACTTATATAGGTACTTCTAAGCTACCTAAACAAACAAACTTACTTATACAGTGCACTTATACAGTGCTTTTACTTACTTGTACATTTACTTACCTATGAAAATGCATTTATACAGTACTTCTACATACTTCTACAGTGTACGTGTACAGTACTTCTACAATGCTGTGCTTCTAATGTGTTTCCATAGAATGCTAATTTTGTGTTTGTCTAATTTCTGTTCCATGATCTCTTAAGCTATTTTTAAAACTTAAAATTTATTAATAAAAACAAGAAAGAATTCCGTCGGTGAGTAAAGTTGCATGGTCCGATAAAACCTCAAAGTTTCACAACCAAAGCGCTTATCTAGATTTGATTCTACACATCTACCTTTGAAACTGCTGCAGTTACTAAACACTTGATGCTGCATAGAAGGAGATACTAAGTCAATTCAACAGAACATGTCACTGTTGAATCCTGTGGTGTCCAATGTTTGGTATGCATAGCAAAGTATATTTCAATATTTTGTTTTAAATATATTTGTTCACTTCAAATATTTCCAAAGTTAAGTATTTAAGATCAAAGGTGTTTCAAATGAAATTAAGTTAGACTATACAATGATCAATCTAATATATTTATCTACAGAGATGAGAGAAGCACAAAAGTATCGGACTATGCTACTTTAATAATATAAAATAGTATTTTCCTTTGGTGACAGAGACACTTCCTGTATACATACATTCAGGTGGCGTCCTTGTGAGGTGATGCATTTAATGAAAGGTGGCGTTTTGTTGGGTTAATCACATTGTAGATATTTATATGTGATGTATAAGCATTATGCGAGTATAGACGCACGTAAGGGATTATATGTTTATTTCCTACCCTAAATATTGATGGGGTGGCTTACTTGATGTATGGCCCCCCCCCTCTAACCACGTGACCCGTGGCTCCACTTCCGGCACGCCTCTATCCTAGACGTTACACTGTCACTTGCACCCAAGATTTTATCTCAACCACTACCTTTGTCTTGTCTTCCTCATTGTACTGTAGTAAGCATTTATACACATATATTACTAGCAATACTTCAAAAGTTGAGAGGATTATGGAATATACATGTGTCACAAGAAGATTCAGGTGAAAATAAACAAACAAAACATTTCCAATTAAAATTTTATGATTCGTTGATTGAAAAAGAAATATTATTTTTGAGGTAAATACAACAGGTTGACGTTCTCTATTGTAATCGAGAGGAACCTGTATGCTAACTGATTAACGTTTGAGACATTTGGAGTGCTCGCACGCGCAAGATCATGGCAAACCTACTATAAGTTCCCTAAGGGATAAGACATAAGGAAGGAGTACACTGGTATTTAGTTTATATATCTGGGATAAAGTCTATGTAGATACCTTGATTTAAAACAAATTATTATGGTTTCATCGGATTAAGCAACTTTAATGGGCTTTTCTACTTAAATCTACAACTGATTATATTATTATTATTTATATTATTATTGTAAATCCAATTATAACCAGAGCCCTATATCTAGATGTTTTCAAATTAGTAAATTTCAACTGCAACTTACAAGTGTTCAGTTGAATCAACCTCTCACGGTGTGCTCAGGTGGGATGTGTGTGTGTGTAATCTTTGGTCACGTGGTGTCAGAATTATGTTTGCATGAAGTGATAAATAACATCAAACTCACATTTGTGACTCAGCTATGATGAGTGGATTCAATCTCAGTTAAGTGCCAATTGTACAAATACAAATAATGCTGAAATCCAGTACTGTGTTCCCCTCCAGGCAATCACAATTAAAGTTGCGTAGTCCGATGAAAATATGAAATGTTCAAAACCAAAACACTTATCTAGACTTAATTCTACATATTCAACTTAGATACTGGTGCACTTATCAAGCATGTTTTGCTGCATAGAAGGTTGTAATAAGTCAATTTAATAGAACCTGTTGCTACTGACGTCTATCGTGCCAGAGGTTTGGCATGCTTGACAAAATTAATTTGGTATGTTTTGATATCAAATATCTCCAAAGTTACCAATTTAAGATAAAAGTTACTTCAAACTTAATTAAAGTAGATTATAATGATTATTATAATGTATTTATCTCAGAAAATGGCAGAAATTCCAAAGCATCGGATTATGCAACTTTTCCCATACCACGTCGATGCGGTAATCAATGTACAAAGTCACGAGGTGTAAATAAATACACATTGGAATTTATTGAAAATATCATATATACATTATATACTGAGTATATATAGTTGAGTCCATGTGTGTGTATATAACTATTATAACTTAAGTAAACTTATTGAAAATAGTTCTCACTGCGATCAAAATTCGATATCAGTTTGATATTTGTGAGAAGAGTATTCCATGTTGGTATCGCGAGGCTTTCTTTATTTGTTTGTGAGGGGTTTACATCCTAGCAACATTTAAGGTCAGATCGCGAGGCAGCGATAAGCAAAGGCCAAAAGGCGAACATTAATAGAAACGAAACAAACCATGCTAGTTTCACAGGTGTATGATTTGAAATTTACTGAGCTAACATTGACATGTTATTATTTAGATTATCCGATGATGAAGTGCATATAAAATATCATGGTGTATATACTGATTATTCTATATATTAAAAAGATCCGCCAATTACACATGGTTGAATGGATTTGTGAATATTATATTATATCTGCCGCAGAAAATAGCCGGTTCGACAATAAAAACAAACTGATGGTGAATGCATAATATTAATATTATTATTTTACTCAAGTAAAACCACCCTTCGCTATCCATAGTAACTACTAATCCATGCAGTGTGTCACCACATGCAAATCAATGTGCAAGATTGGAAGCTTTGAAGGGGCCGTCCAAAGTTATCAACATGTTCATGCTTGTACAACGCATACAACAGAAGGGTGGGGTAGGGGGGGCTGTCAGTAAAGTATGACTTTTATAATTTAATATAATTTTGACATTTTCAGCATTTACATTTTTTTTTGTACATTAGTTGATTAAGCAGGTAAATTTGCAATCGCGGACAATTGGGTCTTCCTCATTCCACTGCCCCCCTGCCCTATCCTGCAGGGATGGAAGATCTCCGCGATTTCACAGATTTCAGGGATTTTTCCTGTAGGCCTCTACTGCAATCCCGCAACACGATCAACGTATAGGCCCTACTAATACATTGTTTTTCGCTGCAGCACCATCAGCATATACTAATATGTGGTGCAGATGCTGCAGCACTATCAGCGTATACCAATATATATGAAACCTGACTTCTGGGAATTCCCTGATAATGCTAAACCTATGGGAGAATATCCGCATTTCAGCTTTTTTTCCCCGGAGACCACTTTCATCCCTGCCAGGCTAGGTAGCGACAAGTATCAATTTTTAAGTTATTCCTTTTACCCAACCAGTGTTAGAACCCTGCGGTTCGAATCCCATCGCCTACCAAACTGGAAGGTGAGTGCTCAACTAATTCAACCCCCCATCTTCGTCTGTGCTAACATATTGATGTATACTACTTTGGGGTGGGGGTGGGGGTGGGGATGGGGTGGGGTCTGCAAAAGCAGCACTCTTTCTATGACCTTTAAACATGTAGACAACTTTGAAAGGCCCCTTAACATGGGTAAGATCAATTTTGCTGTCTTTCACAGTTCTCCACCGCCAAATTAATGTTGTCAAGCTTGACTGATGAGTATTCCATGTTTGTGCGTTGCAGAGTAGAATGTTGAGAGGAGGTAAATTTGAATGGCTTGCACTGCAAAGGGGCATGTGATATGTCATGGCCCACCAGTGGGATGCCCAATGGAAGGTAACCATGACAAAAGTAGCCAGATAGCACACCACACAGCTACGTACAAGCCTATGATATGTAAATAGGAATAGGCTAGCCTAGTAGTAAGAGTAGACAAAAATAAAACCCATATATGCCAAGAAAATTAAAAAAAATTAACATAGGCTACTAACCAGACCAACCAACTGCTACTGAAATGCAGGCAATCAAATACCTTATCAGCAGCTACTGTGTGATAAGATAACGTTGCAACGCTAAAGCTGGCCAGCATTGAAAACAAACCTGAATACCCAAGCGTATATGCTATGGACAGTATAAATACAGCCTCAACACAAAAAAAAAAAATAGATGATTGAGATTAATTCATGCCCAATAGTCTCAGCTGACAAGTTCTCATGCAACTATTCCTTATCAGTCACTACCCCAGTCCCCACTCACCCTTTCTCATGATGGTTCCGACATAACCTCTTAATGTGTAATTCATGTATCGGTATCTAAGTTGCACATGTAGATCTAATCTAGATAAGTGCAATGGTTTAAACATAATGATGCTTTAATCGGATTATGCAGCTTTAAGGTGTATTCATTTTGTGAAACAACTCCCCAACCCCCATCCCAACACTCCAACAAAAACAGTCACCTGCAAGACAATATGGCGCTATCATCGATTTGAGTTAGTTTAAAGCTGCATAGTCCGATGAAAGCATAAACTTTTCAAACCCAAAACAGTGACCTAGATGTTGATTCTATTTGTCTAACTTAAAGCTGCATAGTCCGATGAAATATCGAATTTTCAAAACCAAACCAATAATCTAGCTTTGATTTTGCATATCTAACTTAGATACTGATGCACTCATTAAGCATTTTGTAAACGTGCCGGCTGGTGGTGTGGGTGGTGTAAATAGGTCAATTGAAAGCACTACAGGTAATGAAGGAAACAGGGTTAGAGTGAAAGTAAGAGAATGAGACTCTTCAATTTATTGGCTTATATAGGTTTTCTCAAGATCCAAGATGGCCGTGGTCACATGATTCCATTCATCAATCACAGTACAATGCAGTGGTCACATGACTTAATCCTCCAATTAGAATACAATGCAGTGGTCAATGATCATAACAATACCATGTGGGGGGGGAGGGGGCATGTGAGGTGACTCTTCCAAAGACTGTTCTTAGCCAAGCTCGGAAGTGACACTCCCTCCAAAGACTATTCAATTATACAAATTCTATACTCAATGAATAATAGTTTACCAATTTCACACATCCCTCATATGCCTTTGGGTTTTTATATTTTAACTCTTATCATTATATAGACAGTCTGTAATTTATTATAGTAATTTCACCTCGGTTCACATGTATCAAATCGGACAATTTTACAATTTGTTTCTGCGTAGAAGGCAATACTGAGTCAATTTAACAGAACCTGTTACTGCAGAAGTCTATGGTGTCAGAGTTTTGGCAAGCTTGCCAAAACTAATTTTCCATGTTTGCACTCAAAATATCTCAAAAGTTTACCATTTAAAATAAAAGTAACTTTGAACTCATGTAAAGTAGATAGGAGTGATCGATCTAATATATTTATCTCAGAAAAAATACAGAAATTCAAAAGCATCGGACTATGCAACTTTAAATAATGATACACTTATTAGGGGAGCCGGACGTATCTCAGGCGGTAGAGTCTCCTCCTGGGGCGGTGTGGGTCATCCGATCAATCCTGCTCAGTGGACGCATTTGCGGTCTTTTCCGTTCCAACCAGTGGTCCACAACTGGTTCATCAAAGGCTGAGGTATGTGCTGTCCTGTCTGTGGGAAAGTTAAAATAAAAGACCCTTACTGCTTATCGGAAAGAGTAGCCTATGTGATGGCAGCAGGTTTCCTCCAAAGATATATTTTTGAATGATCATATGTTTGACGTCCAATAGCCGATGATAAAAATGAATGCACTCTAGAGGCGTCGTTAAAACAAAACAAACTCTGATACACTTATTAAACATTTGTTGCCACATAGAAGGGAATAAATACTGTGGAAATTTAATAGAACATGTTACTGCATAAATCTATGATGTCAGAGGTTTGGCAAGCATCCCACAATTAATTTTGCATGGTTACACTTCAAATATCTCAAAAGTTAGCCACTTAAAATAAAAGTTTCTTCAAACTAAAATAAGGTAGATTATAACAATCAATTTGATACTTTTATCTCAGAATAATGACTAAATCCGAAAACCATCGGACTATGCAACTTTAAGCAAAACACCACATACCAAAGGTCATCCAACTAAAGATATTACAGAAAAAGATTTAAAAAAAAAGAATTCTTCATGGTTATGAATGGCAGTTTGTGCATGAGTCTGTAATGCTTTAGCCCTGTTCACACGGGGCAGTTAATTCGAATCATATGAATCGACTTGCCTAGTTCACTTCACATTCGCTGTGTGGACGCTACGCTAAAGCAATTTAGGGCTGAATCGATTCAGTTAGATCGGTTCATCTATACCACCTCCCGCGGTAGTATAGATGAAGCGATTTAGCTTAAATCGGCCCAACTAGCTTGTGTGGACGGTAGCAGTTTACTTGAAGCGGATTAAGCATGTCACACTATATAATATATTTTGGTCTATGAACCGGCTAGAGGTGCATAGATATTTTTTTCATCATTTATTTTTAGGGTTTCATTGCCCAGCAGAAGTTTTGACCGTTCCAAAACAATACGATTCAGTTAATACATATCTAGGTCGAACCCACACTCTCTCATGGTGACGTCAACGAACCAAAACTGGCGCTGGTTAGTATGGACTTGCTCATGCGTAGATATCGATTTCCGGCTAAAAGTACTGCATGTGTGGACACGACACTAATTCGCTTCATCTATTTCGCTTCATCTAAATCGGCATAAAGTTTTGCCGTGTGAATGGGTCTTTAGATATTACTACTAGTACTACTAGTGGATGGACTGCCATCGAGTAGAGCAGTATCCATGGTCAGGTGTGTTGTGGGTGTGGTCAGGTGTCGGCTGTGGCCAGGAATGCCTGGGATAGTGCTGATGGGGTTGATGTTGAGGTGGGGGTGGGGTGTGGGGGTGGAGTGTGTGTAGGTTGGCTGCTTCCCTGTTGCATCGGTTCCCACCCCACCCCCCTTTCCACCCTTTTTCCACATCCGCATTTCAGGCCACAGGTGTTGTCAGCTGTGAACACTTTGACGCACCTGTAAATCAAAGGTGGTGGTGGAATGGTCTGGAAGGTGTGGGGGTGGGGAGTGGGGTGGGGTGGGGGTGAGTGAGATGTTGATGGGACCTATATATATTCTTGTATGCATTTATATATATATATATATTCTTATATATGTATTTATATGATTATATTTAGGCTGTGTACCTCATTATGCGAGTATACATATATAACGAATTAAGAAACCCATTTGGATAAACCTAAATACAATAAAAGCATTATATTTACAAAGTCCCTTTCTCATCAACGCGGTGTAGAGCACGATATGCCCTCTGTTTGTTGTGATATTAGGTGCTATTTTCCTTGCCGTCTTTGATATTAAATTTAACAAAAAAATAAGGATCGCATCCAATAACTGATCAACTTTATCGTGTGTAATTGCAAGGTGTGCGTTGTGTATTGATTGAGCTTCATCTAATACAGTAATATAGAACAGGAAGTAGAATGCCTCAACAAGAACAATTTTCTCATTCTATTTAAGTCTCTTGTTAGGCCAATTTTGGAATACTGTCCACAAATTTGGAGCCCAATTTTTTGGAAAGATATTCTGGAGATCGAAAAGGTTCAGAGACGTGCAACAAAATTAGTTGCAGTTATAAAGGACTTACCCTATGAACAACGGCTTAGGGAATTGAAACTTCCTACCCTTTCCTACAGAAGGAAAAGAAGTGACATAAATGAAGTATTTAAAATTATGAAAGGCTTTGATAAAATAGATATGAACCAATTTTTCACCTTGAATAAACGAGAAGGCAGTCGGGGGCCATACTCTCAAACTAGTAAAACCGAGAGCCATTTCAAAGTTAAGGCAACACAGTTTCTCAAAAAGGATCATAAATATATGGAACAGTCTCCCACAAAATGTTATTGATGCCGAGTCAATAAAATCATTCAAGAACAGAGTAGAAAAAGCATGGGCTGATGATCCATGGAAATGTAACACCTTATTCACCACATGCTACTAATTATTCCTTGTGTTGCATATTTACTTGCACTCAAGCAAAAATGAGAGACAAATAAGTGTTCACACTTCCTGTCTACCATTTGCTATTTCGCTATTTAATACTGACAGTATTAGATGATGCAAATTGATTGTCACTCTGCACCTTGCTTACTGGTCATCACTCTACATGTACAAAGCACACACTTCTCTTGTGTATACTCACCATATATATATATTTTTGTCTGTTTTGAAGTGAGAGCTGGGAGACCGTTGGAGTCGGTTCCCAGGAAAGGGAAAGCAGAGAGTGCCTGTTTACAGGGGGGAGCTGCTCAGAATAAGGGGTGTTGGGAAGCGAGAGGTGCTCAGAAGGAGCACTGAGAACATTAGGGACTATTCTTTATTTATATTCACATAATAAATTATATAGCACATATACATATATACACATGTACCTAAATGCATTTACTTAATATCGAAAGTTCATGAGGAGTCTTACTCTGACTTTCTCTCGGTAAACAGGGTTGTATTTTGCTACTTATGTTCATTTTACTCGATTTGGACGTGTTGGAGGATGCCAAAGTCCCAGAACATCCCCCGTGGTCATTGAGAAAGCCATCGGTTATCCTCCGACTCACGGAACTGAGGAAATCTGGGACACATCCACTCGAGTACAAAGGACTGCATGCAGAGATTCAAGGCCAGTTTGCAGACCACCTCTCCATATACACTGATGGTTCGAAAGACCAAAGCCGGGTAGCTGCTGCGGCAGTCTGCCGACGGGAAAAATTTGGTGTACGTTTGCCCGATCAGAGCTCGATTTTCACTGCAGAGGCCCGAGCACTCCTTCCCGCTTTGGAGTGTATCGAGGTATCCAACCACACTAACTATGTTATATACAGTGATTCCTTCTCTTGCCTCCTGGCTGTTGCTGGACTGAAAACGAATCACCCTATTCTAGCAACGGTCATTTATAAAATGAACCAACTGGCAACAGATGGGTATGATATCCACCTGTGCTGGGTGCCTGGCCATGCTGGCATACAAGGAAACGAACGAGCTGATCGGGCTGCGAAGAAGGCCCTGAACTGTGATCTTGAACCGTGTCTGATCCCTCACTCTGATCTGAAACCACTAATAGCCACCCACATAAAATCCAAATGGCAACATGAGTGGGATGAAAACATCAATAAACTTAAAGAAATTGAACCATCTGTGGGAAAGCCACCACAGACTCATGCGGGAGGTCGGCGGGACCAAGTGGTCCTTAGTCGCTGCCGTGTTGGCCACTCGTGGCTTACACATGCTTTTCTGCTCACGGGGGAACCTCCCCCTGAATGTATTGGGTGTCAGTCCCCACTGACACTCAAACACATTTTACTAAGTTGCGTTGATTTTTTGGCCCTGCGCCAACGGTTCTACACTGCAGGCAGTATGCATGACCTTTTTACTAAGGTAAAACAGGAAAACATTTTAGCCTTTTTGAGGGCAGCTGGACTGTACCACCTTATATAGTTTACTAAATGGATTCTATTAATTATTAATGAAACTTTTCTTTTTCTATGGGAATTTGTTTCCCTTGACCACAGATATATGATTGTGAGCTTTCTAATTTAATTAGTGTCTATTGGCACATAATTGATTGTCTGCTTTTACATGTAAAAGCGATGGTTTGAACCAAAAACAAACATTTCTCGCCGTGAATATGGCCTATGCTGCCGACACGACGTAAAGCAACCACCAATCAATCAATCATTTTACTCTTTTATTAGTATTATTATTAGTATTACCCATATTCATGACAGTAGGGGCCTAAGCATGACTTTGCACTCAGAACAGGGGTAAACTGACTACACAGAATAAAATAAAATATTTTAAACACAATAAAATAGACAGGACTTACCATTGTGTGAGCTTTCCAAATTTGCCAGGTCCAGTAGGAGTAGAGTCCCCCCCCCCACCACCCCCACCCCACCCCATCAGTGCACCATGCACATGTACACACTGACCAGTGGGATACTGTGTCACTGTGTGTGACCCCTGTGTCTGGTATATACACTGCATAGATGATCTGGATTGATGCAGTGTGCTACTACCGCTCCTTAGTCTGGTCATGAGCCTGGTCAGAGAGCGTGTATATAAACAGATGAGAGGGACAACTCCCGCGAAAAACGGTAACACAGGCTACAGTGGCGTTCCTGGCGGTTATTGTTGAACAAGCCTTGAGTTTGCCGGTACGCTCAATGCAAAACATTTGTTTTTATTCAAAATTAATAGAAATTCAGAACCCTAGCCATGTAAATTTAATATAGTCTCATTGTTAAATATGTTTTCTATATGTGTTCCAAACAGTTTGTTTCTATGTAGTGTAGTTTTAGAGATATTTCACTTTTTCTGTACGAAGACTGCTCAAGGCCATTGACAATGCCTTGAGTTTGCCGTACGCGTAGTGAAAAACGTCAGTTTTATTCCAAATTAATAGAAATCCAGAACCCTAACCATATCAATTTAATATAATCTTGTTGGTAAACATGTTTTCTATGTGTATTCCAATCAGTTTGTTTCTAGGTGGTGTAGTTTTAGAGATATTTCACTTTTTCTGGATGAAGATTGCACACGACCATTGACAATGACTTGAGTTTGCCGAACGCGTAGTGAAAAACGTCAGTTTTTATTCCAAATTAATAGAAATCCAGAACCCTAACCATATCAATTTAATATACTCTTGTTGGTAAACATGTTTTCTATGTGTATTCCAATCAGTTTGTTTCTAGGTGGTGTAGTTTTAGAGATATTTCACTTTTTCTGGATGAAGATTGCACACGACCATTGACAATGCCTTGAGTTTGCCGTACGCGTAGTGAAAAACGTCAGTTTTATTCCAAATTAATAGAAATCCAGAACCCTAACCATATCAATTTAATATAATCTTGTTGGTAAACATGTTTTCTATGTGTATTCCAATCAGTTTGTTTCTAGGTCTTGTAGTTTTAGAGATATTTAATGTTTTCTGTATGAAGATTGCTCACTGCCATTGAAAATGCCTTGAGGTTTGCCCATATGCTTAAGCTGTTCAACAACCACCACTTGGAGCGCCACAGTCGGCATCTGTTACATGGTGTAGTATGGGAGTTGTCCCTCTCATCTGTATACACGCTCTCTGGCCTGGTTTGGGGTAGATAAAAGATTCACCCCGTACTTGTAGTAGAGGGGTGAATGACAACGTAGTGTAAATACAGGTGAAAATAGCTTTAATATAGAACAGGAAGTAGAATGCCTGTCTACAGTATCAAATGGATACTTATATCGGCACAGAGTTGGTGAAATGGGAGAGAATGCAAAAAGACAAGATGGGGGCCATAGAACACCGTCGATTTCACTTTTAAATCTTATTAAACTAGATGTTTTATTATATTTTTCAACTCAAAGGTACCGGGTAAATATAAAAACATATATAAAGCATATATTTTGCTTCTTAAATTAAGACATTATTCACGCAATTAATTTCCCCAGCATGTCAAAATTCCCCGCTAGCTTTTCTAATGGGTTGGTTTTCATCCCTGGACTGTCAGTACGGGGTGAATCTTCTATCTAGGTTTGGGGTTGTTTGTTGGTTAGGGTTTAATATCCTGGTAACATCAAAGATCACATGAAAACAAGTACCAACTTGTAACAGTGCACACTCATGGTGACTTTATAATGCTGTGCCACTGGGAGACCAGGCTGCCAGTACCATGACCTGATATCCCACTCAGTCGTATTATCCTGATACTTAAAAAAACAGTCCTTCTCCTATCCTGTTAATGTCAAGAGTCAGGCTCGGTAGCAACAGATATCAATTTGGTAAGTCATTTCTTTGATTCGGTCGGCATTCGAATGCACGACCTACTGCATGGGAAGCCAGTCACTGATCAGCCAAATCGTCCACCGCGACTCATGGTGACTTCATAGAGCTGCCCCACTGGGCTACCAGACTGCCGGAACTATGACCCACTCAGTCACGTTATCCTGACACTGAGCTAAACAGTCCTTGCGCTACCCTAGTAAACGCGTCTGGTCCCCTGGTTTGGGGACCGGTTGGGTACCTATACTACCAGTTTTGGTAGTTCGGAAATATCATATTGCCACTACACTGGGATGTACATTACAGACAGTTTACACTGTGACAGTGACTGCCTCTAAAACAACCTACTTACAAACCACCACTCATGTACCGAGTTCCCATTTACACCCCATAATGGTACAAGTATAGCCGCCCGGCCCCATATCTCTATCTCTCTCTATATATATATATATTATATATACATATCTATATATATATATGAGTCAGCCTCACGAAAACGGGCCAATTGGTGGTCAAGTGAAGATGTCGGCATTGCAATTCTTAAAAGTGTAGTGCATTTCTTTGTTTCATATTAAATTATCCTAGAAACAAATAACATTGTTGTATTTTCTCGACCTTTATATTCAGTATAAATTTAAGGACCAACATCTCTGTCAATGCTAAACTATAATTATACCGATCGACGTCGACATCCAATGATCGACGCCGACAACTTTAACAGATGTCGGCATCGCAATTCTTAAAGTCTCATGCATTTCTTTGTTTTATGTTAAATTATCCTAGAGACAAATAAGATTGTTGTATTTTCTCGACCTTTACATTCAGTATAAATTTAAGGACTTTCCAACATCTCTGTCAATGCTAAATTATAATTATACCGTTCGACGCCAACATCCATGCTCGACGCTGACAACTTCCCCCAATTGGCCTCTTTTCGTGACCCATATACATATATGTACATATATATACTTATATCCATATATATTTATACATATATTTTGTTGTTGTTGGGAAACAGTTTATTCATCACAACATATATCTTCAGCATCGAGGCACTGGTCTGCCGGTCATTTACATTGCATTGTAAATAGGTAGTTCAGCGGAACTAGGACACTACCCTGTACCCATCATAGTCGGAGTACTTGCGGGCGTTAAACCAAGAATGGCCACATTTGTTTCCCAGTGTTGCGGTTTCAGCTGACTGCCATTTTCAGCTGACTGCATGGACTCAAACTCAAGGCATTGTCAATGGTCGTGAGCAATCTTCATACAGAAAATACAGAAAAAGTGAAATATCTCTAAAACCACACCACCTATTAACAAATCGCTTGGTACACATATAGAAAACATGTTTACCAAAACGATTATAATAAATTTATAAGGTTAGGGTTCTTGATTTCTATTAATTTTGAATAAAACTAATGTATTACTGTCCGTACTTGCTATTGTTGAATTGGAGTCGCGCGCCAACCTCCCTGGGCACGCGCGCCTATGGGGCGCCACCTGTATTGCGCCATATTGGATTCACTTCCCACTGAATTTCAATTGAAGCAAACGTGTGTGTCGAGAGCTCAGTATGTATTGCGATTTGTGTGGTGCGTCGCACAAAACAGACAAGTGCAAAAAGAAGGGGCGTAAAGGAAAGAAGTTGGTATCGACTAGAGTTACACATGCTTCATCTCGACAAACAGGTGATAGTTTGAAAGACTCGAGGGAGAGTTCACCTGAAATTGTGAAGAGAATGTCGTCACTAACGTTAGAGGAGCAGGAGACTTCAATTTTGAAAGAGATAAATGATATGGAGCTGGAGGAGCGAGTGCTAGAGTTGCAAGAGAGGCGAACAGTCATGAGGAGAAGACGAGTGGAACGGCAACAAGCAGGCGAGGACGAGTTGGGGAAAGGGACGATGACTGCGGCGGTGACCTCGACAGAGCGAGCGGCGGCAGCCATGACAGACGAATGGCCGCCGGCAGCGATAGCCGGTGCATGTGCCGGGGCGGCCTTGAGCGGGAAGGACGAACACTCAAGCTACGGTGTGTCAAAACCTCGACACAGGTCACGAACAAGACGGAGGCAGCGACGCCGTCTGATTCGAGGAGTCGAAGCAGCAGTAGTACTCGACGACTTCGAAGTAAGTGGATTATCAGAAGATTTGCTGTATTAGGGAAAGAAGTAAAAATGCTAAATTGCTATGAAGTGCTCACAGCCTCAATTAGGTGGTTTCTAGATATACAAGGCTTGACTATTGGAGACTATCGTTCTTTCCTTGAGCATATATGTTTTATGGCTTCAAGGGCTCGACAAAATGATTTCGTAGACTCTACAAATGTTGAGTACGACAAAGACGTTCGGAAGCTAGCAGAAATACAAGGGTTTGCAGCATTCGGTAGCAGTAATACGGGCCTGTGCATGTACCACTATGGCATGCACAACATGCGGTCAAAAAAGCAGTCGAGTAATGTGCATAGAACAACAGCTTATTCAAAGGACGGTAAGACTGGATGTTTCAAATGGAATAAAGACGGTGGCTGCAGTAGGAGTGAGGACAATTGTAGTTATGGTCATTGGTGCATGAAATGCGGGAGTAAGAGCCATACAAATATTAATTGTACGAAAGACTGACGATTTAGGTCAATTATCAAGCCTGCTAATGTAAAGGGGAATAGGTCTGTAATACATGACAAATTGACGAAGAACGATGATAATATTGTTATGTCTAATAATAACCCCATGTTAGTCTTCAAAAGTGCAGTAAATACTAATGTACCAGTGCCATGTATGAACGACAATGTTATAAGACATAGTGTTAAAGTCATACACTTGGAGCAGCATAGTGTTGGCAGTAAATTACATGATAAGCATGAAGTTAATTACTCGCGGCCAATTGCTAAGGAGGTTACATGTGCATTGTCTGCGAAGGAAGTTCATCCAGATCATGCAAAGTGCTGGGTTTCAGTATTGACTATGTTGACAATAGTGAGTGTGCGCACAAATATTGTCATTATGTGTGACCTGTGGTTAATCAACACACAGAAATGAAATCAGTTATCATTGCTTTGTCACTGTTGTCAACTACATTTACAGAAGTATATATCCTAGAACACACCAATTGCAGTGGCTTGGCATGATGCTGAAAGGTTATAAATAGTAGCTGCATGACTCCTGATATTTTGTATGACATGGCACCTATCACTGTTGACCATGTGAATTGCAGGGATGTGGGTGATGCACTTGCTGTCATGCTGCATATTTTAGTGTGTTTTTTTTAAAGAAAGAAAAAAAAAAAGGCATGCTGGTACTTTTAACAGCATGTTGATACTTATAATTACTCTACACTGCACTACGTAACGATGCGTGATATCATCCTTACAACTATTGTGGGTGATGTTTGGTTGCTAATCCTTGCGAGCATGCTACACAGTCACAAACCGATCAGATAATATTACATCTCCTAACCCATGAGACAGACGGCCTTGATATCTACGGACACTCCAGCAACAGATGTCCAAATCATTAACTCACCCCCATCTACCAATATAACTTATACTCACTCTATGCAACAGTCAATTACTTGGAAAATAGTCATCGATATGACATTATTACTTTATTCCATTGCGGGTGGGATAACAACTTTAACTTTCATAAATGGACTTGTGCTGGCAACAGACAGGGCAGTAATAGTATTTACTGGGGAGACAGTGGTTCTTAGGTTTGAGCGCGTAGGGACCACAACTGGGGGCAATTACTGGCCAGGCTTCCTCTGAACGACCTGAAGGGTCTGTCTGCCAGGCTTTAAAATAGGACACCTTAATGTACGTAGTCTAACCCATAAAATTGAACAACTAAGAATGGACCTGCCATGGTCAGGACTTGATATTTTTACAGTATCAGAAACATGGCTAAACAGCCACATTGAGGAAAAGCTGATATCAATTCAAGGGTACAAGTTCCTAAGATTTGATAGGCAAACAAAGCTTCCAAATGGCCAAGTCAAAGCTGGTGGAGGCTTAGGATTCTACTGCAAAGACACACTGCAAATAGACACTGAAAAGTATGCCAACCACAATATTTCAAATGGAACTCTGGAATTACAGTGGGCAGTCATCACCAGACCACACACAAAGAAAATTCTAATAGGTAATGTATATAGGCCCCCAAATGGGAATATGCAGGAAGCTTTTGACCTACTAAGCTCAACCATGAAACAAATTATAGACATTAACAAATATGAAACTCTTCTCATTGGTGATTACAATGCAGATTACAATGCAAAAAATCAACCATCAGCTAATATCACGAGACAATTTGCCACAGAACATGAACTGCAACAGATGATTAACAAAACTACTAGAAGCACACAAACCTCAAATACAACAATTGACCTGGCTTTTACAAATATAAAATATTGTACTACATCTGGTATCCTCAACTACAACATAAGTGATCACAAACCTATTTATATAATTTAAAAAAAACCAAGGAATGACAAACAAACCACATCACACTGGGGCCGCTCATATAGAAACTGCACTTATGAGGACCTTTCAACCACATTACGGGGATTTGCTACCAATGAAATATTTTATGAGCAAGATCCGAACAAGTGCTGGGACATGTTAGAAGCTATCCTTGAGAGAGCTGCTGACAAACTTTGCCCAATGATTGAACTGAGAATAAGAAAAAACACAGCTAAATACTTAAATGACGAATTACAAGAACTACAACGAGATCGGGACTGCTTTTGCCAAAAGGCTGAATTAACCAAAGACCCAGGGGATGCATTCATAGCAAAATGCTTAACTAGAAAGGCCAGGACTGAGGTTCGAATGGCAAAATCAAGGTACTATCTTGACCAAGCCATCATTCACAACCAAAACCCCAAGAAATTTTGGTATGAACTAGATCAAATAGAGCCTGATCCCAAGCCAAAAATCAGTAATCTAATAAATGACAGTACTGGTGAAACAATACCTGATATTCAACTAGCAGAAGAGATCAACAAATACTTTGTTGATATAGGAGCTAACCTAGCCCAAAAATTTCAACCAAATGATGATGTCCAGGAAGACTATAAGGTTGTAGTTAACCAACATAGATATGATCTCATAGAAACAACAAAAGACAAGATCCTTACCAAAGTACAAAATCTATCACCATTCAAACCTTCAGGCATGAAGGACATCAGTTCAACCTTTATCAAGGGCACCATCAAGGCTCTGATAGATGAATTTACATACCTATACAACCTCACAATTACTACTGGAATTTTCCCAGAAAAATGGAAAAGAGCAACAGTTACCCCTATACCCAAGGTAGGTAACCCAAAGTCCTGTAATGAACTGCGACCTATATCCATACTACCTCTCCCTGGCAGAATAATTGAACAGATAATTCACGACCAAATAAAAACATTTCTTGAGGACACTAACTATTTAGCCACCCAACAAAATGGCTTCAGAAAAGAAAGGTCAACGACTAAGGCACTTGCCTCATTAATGGATGAATTGTTGATTAGCCCAGACAGAGGTGAGCTTACAATAGCTGTTTTTCTTGATTTCAAGAAAGCTTTTGATACAATTGACCACAAAATCCTGCTATGTAAGATCAAAAGAGCTGGACTGGGAAAAAGATCATGTAGGTTCATATCCAACTACTTAAACAATAGACAACAAGTCACAAAAATTAATAATACAGAATCCTCCACGAGAACTGTCAGAACAGGAGTGCCCCAAGGTTCCACTTTGGGACCACTCCTCTTTCTGATATTTATTAATGACCTACCATTGCTGTGTACCAGTGCTAATTTCACACTTTTTGCGGATGATGCTGTCCTCACAGTGCACAATAAAAACATTATTCTGGCAGCTACTATGGTAAACAAGGTGTTAAAAAAGGTCAATATTTGGTGTGCTGATAACAGACTTACCTTAAACACACAAAAATCAGAATATGTGATATTTGGAACAAAATCTAGAAAATCGCACGCGCAAAATATATAGCTATGTATAGGCAATGCAGTGCTAAGAGAAGTGAACTCGTACAAATACTTAGGAACCACACTTGACTCTACACTGAATGCGAACCAGCAACTATCGAGGCTGAACCAAATTCTAGGTATGAGAATGACAACCTTTAGAAAAATAAGATGCTACATGAGTGAGAACACAGCGCTCAAACTGTATAAGGCAACTATACTGCCAATAATAGATTATAATGATCTAATCTATGGCCTTTTAACAAAACAACAAGAAAATAAATTACAGAGAACTCAAAACCGAGCTCTTAGAACAGTATATAGGGGCAAAGTTCTCTCAGTGAATGAGATGCACACTAGATCTAATATCACATACCTGAGCCAAAGGAGAGATGCACATCTGCTATCTCTTATGTTTATCAGAGCCAAGGATGAAAACTACATAGACCATACTACCAGAGTTACGAGGCAGGGGGATGCTACACTCCTCAAAGTTCCTAAACCACTCACAAATAGACTGACAAGAGCCCCTATCTACAAAGGCAGCAAATTATGGAATGAACTCCCAGTCAGAATTAGACATGCACAAACACAACTAGAATTCAAGAACCTGGTAAGATTTCACCAAGCCAATCAGGCCCTTCTACAGGCCTAGTGATGAGGTCACCATATTTAATTAGCTATCTATTATAAGCACCTATGGCCACCCTGCCCCCTCCCACCACCCCGCGCGCTCCTTTGCCTGCTGCCAACAAACCAAGTTATCCACCGTACAAATTATTTGCCCAGCAAATTCGGAAAGGTGTATCAGTCTGGTAGTATTGCTATAGACCGGGGGCCCTATGGTACTGGGACGGCTCACTCCCTATCTCTCCCATGTGATGTAAATTTTGCGGTGCAACCTTGTAGTGGGTTTGATTGACCCAGCTGCTGGTTGGTGTTTCACATGTATACACATATGGTTATATAATGCATGAGGCGGGTAAGCGTGAATACACATCAATATCGGATTGCTATGAACAGGCACACATCATCGTCGCCATCGTCACACAGCTTTCACATTCATATATTCGTTTGTGCATATATTGTGGCATCTGTTTAGCCGGGGGAACGGCCAGCGCACCACGTGGTGGGTTTGATCATTTTGATTACACAGTACAGGCTGAGGGAGCTGTCTTGGTATTATGGGGTCTTTGTACAAACATAGACACTAATAAAGTCTGTGCTAGACTACTAAATGACTGAAACATACAATCCTCCAAGCATTGTTTATCCCATCATTACTAACAACCTACTTACTCAAACTACTTCATGTAGTCAAAAAACACACCTGAGGTATTAACCTTTTAAGCATAACCCTATAAGCTAACCACACTCTATCTAACAGAATAAACAAACTATTCTACTAACACTCACTCCATCTCAAAATGTTAACTCCAACAACATGATAGTTTTGCAATTCACAACATAGTAGGCATACAAACCTATGAAGGAAAACTATGTACCTAACCACTCCGTAATGTAAAGGTCTAATCAATACACATGTATGTATCAAGTGTGTAGGAATACAACATATAACTGCTATTTTTGTATGTGAATTGTCAAACTATACCATATGTAAGCCTTTGAATGTTTGATATTGTTAGTTCAGCTGATTTGGGCTAGCTGCATATATTGTAAATAACTGTATTGTCACATGGCTGGAAGACCAGTGCCACGGCGCTGACAAAAGACTTTATTCAATGAATAAACTATATTTACAACAACAAAAAAGTAGTGGGCGTACCTGACCAGGTTCAAAATACACTGAGCATGCAATTAACTAATTGTACTCAAGTGTAGCCAAAAGGTGTCAGCCAAGTTAACTATAATACCCCCAATGTCATAGTGAATGAAGTTGCATGTGCTAGTGATACCCAGACAGTAGGTCAAAACATAATAAGTGAGCAAATAAATGAAAATTATGCTATTAATTCTGAGGTATCACAATAAATAGTCAAGTCAACAGAATATGGCAATGTTGGATTAATCATGACAGTAGTAATGAAAATGACATGTTATATGTTGAGACAATAATGGAAGAATACAATTGTTGGAATTTTTATATTAAGGAATTTCCGCACAGTAAACCAGTTGTAGTTTGTGTTGATGTTGACTGTATAAACGGTAGATGCAAATGTATGCATTATATAGCAGGCAATCAGATGCAGCTTAAACCTTGTCGGTTCATTTGTGAGCTGTTTATAAGAGGTGATACCGATCCTGATTGGGTCTATATTTTGTGGGGGTTAGTTTTTGGATTCCACGTTACCACTATCGACTGTACAGTGGAATATGAACCTGCATTTAAAAAAATTGGTAACACGCTTTATAGAGATATTATTACGCAGAAGTTGTTGTTAGAGTTGAACCAACAGATAATTACTTTAACAGATAAAACACCTCAATGCGTTCACAATATCTTTTGTATCCCCAAAGAAGGGGGGGGGGCGAGGAATAGTGGACTGCAGCAGGCCAAAAGATAAATCTATTAATAATTACACGGAAAAGGTAGCTTTGAAGTTTAATTATAGGAGTGTAGATGATGTGGTAGATAACATGGAGCAGGGAGACTATTTGGCTACTGTGGATTTAAAGGACGCATATCGCGTTATTCCTATCCACCCGGTAGACAGACCTAGGCAGGGTTTGATTTGGAATTTTGGAGGTGGAGATAAAAAAGGCCCTGTATACCTTTTGGACAATAGGCTTTGTATGGGATTATCCTCAAGCCCTTTTGTTTTTTCGAAAGTTTCGGATTTTGTAGGGAGATGTGCAGTTAGAGAGGGAGTGAGTCGTATAGTGAATTATCTAGATGATTTTTGTGTCATCGGTTCGACTTACAATGATACTCTAATTTTGCAAAATAAATTGATTAGTCTTCTTCGAAGGCTAGGTTTCTACATAAGTTATAAGAAACTAATTAGTCCCAATACGAAAATTAGATTTCTTGGAATATTAGTGGATTCAGTAAAGCTGGAATTGACGCTTCCGAGAGATAAGTTGGATAAATTAAGTAGGACTTTGGAAGCCTTCAAAGGGAAGAAGAAGGAAACGAGGAAAAACCTGGAAAGACTAGCGGGATTGTTAGCCCACTGCGCCAAAGTAGTGCGTGGTGGGCAAACTTTTTCTCGTTGAGTATACGACTTAATAAATACGGTAGCTCGTCCATACTATAAAGTTAGGTTGAACTCGGCATTCAGAGAAGACATAGACTGGTGGAGCCGCTTTGCCAATGAGTTTAATGAAAAGGCTTTAATGTTGGGGAAGTTTTCAACAGTGAAATCACTTTATAGTGATGCGAGTAAGTGGGGATATGGTGCTATGCACAATACCGACTGGTTAGTAGGATGTTACGACAGGCAAGCAGATAAGCAGTTGCAGGAGGTAGTTGGTCACCACTATCACTGCCCAGAGAGCAAAGTACTGGAGGCTCCTATTAATGTACAGGAAATGTGGGCGGTATATGCGGCGGTAGAGAGATGGGCACCTGGATGGCAGGGGGATTCCATAGTTATGGTGACAGATAGTGCCACAGTGGAGTCGGCGTTAGCCACCGGAAGGTCGAAATGCAAACTAATAATGCATTATATGAGAAGGCTATTTTGGTTATCCATAAAATATAACTTTGTATTTACCGTTGTACACATTACAAGTGAGTCGAATGTTATAACGGATGCTTTGAGTAGATTTATTTAATTTTATGTTCAGTATTAAAAAAGAAAATATTGGACCACCGTATACTGATAAAAGAATTACGTGTAATTCATGTACACATCACAATGTTTTCAGTCAAACAATGAACACTATCTTCTCATTTCGAAATTTATTATATCATATCATATCCTATCATACAGTTCTAGAAGTTTCAATTGTGTACTTATGAAAGTTGAGTTGCCGCTAGCCCAATGCATTTTTAACAGTTGAAAAAAATGGAAAAAATGAAAAAATCAGTGGCGACCCAGCTAAAACATAACGTCAAGTAACGTCAGGCTGACATTATTATTTTGTTATGGTACATTATGACATCATTGTAACATTATACAAACGTCATAACATGTATTGTAATGTTTTGGGGTCTATTCTGACTGAGACCGAGGGCAGCCATCTTGGAACAGAGTGTAAAGACACGTGAGATATAAAATATACCCAAACCTAATCCAACTTAATCTAGTTGATATCGGTGCGATCTTCACTACAAATTTGGCAATGAGGACGGGATGATCTGGGCCAACCATCTTATAACCATTTAATGGGAAACTAACCTGCATTAAATTAAGTGACATATTCAAGAAAAGTAAATGAACCAACTTACACATAAGGAAGGGCAACTGCAGGACAAGCCAAAATCAACGATCACAGCAAGTAGGCCTACCCGTTAAAAACACTGTTTAACATTGAATACCTGGTACTCGGGGCAACATGGCTATCCATTAATCGTTTAACATGCAATGTTATATGAAATCATCATAATAATGTTAAAAAACGACTTCAGAACGTTATGAAATAACGTTATATAACGTTTTTTGCTCCATACAAAATAACGTTTATATGACATTTTTCAATAACATTATTCTGACATTCTATAACGTTATTCTGACAGCACTATGAAGTTTTATTGTTAGCTGGGGAGTGCTTTTTCAGGCACGCTGGGAATGAGAATAAATGGATTTTTTTAATTTGGCCTAATTGCTTTAGTTTCAAAAGAATTTACACTTTCATCAGACTATTTCTTTTTTTCTTGAAGATTTATACTGTCTATCATGGATAAGTCTGAATTGACTTGTTTTCACCATTAGACAGTTTGTCGATAGAAAGCCCCAGCCTACCCTTTTACCCACCCAAGGGATTTTTAACCTCCCACATCACATATACATGGTTTGAGAGCAACTGGCCTTTGATGATGCTGTAAGTTATACACAGCGGTGGAAATCCAAATTGGCAGAGGTGGGGGCACTGGGAATCGAACCACTGACCTTCAGATTAGGAGTCTGACCTAGAAAAAAGTGAGACACTATAAGCACTCCGCCACAGAGAAGACCACTATGCAGTTTTAATGTGCATTTATGATGTGGACGTTGATTTAGTAGAGAATAATGTGACGTGAGTGTTTTACAACGTGGTCTTACACAGTTCACTACCGAGTGCCTGGTAATAAATGACTGCTCCCGAACACTTGGCTATGTACAGTTTGTGTTGCCGTGGGTATATCTCTAGAAGTGCTGTGCCAGTTATGGTGTGTACAACAGATAAGAGATAACACCGGCCAGCGTGGGGGTCGGTTACTATTGACCTTTGTGCTGTCACTATCAGCGTGTCATGATTCGTTCAGATAACAGTTTAACACTCGTCATTTATCATCTAGTGTCAACCTTGTCAACTATATGTTTGTTTGTTTGTTGTTATTTTACGTCCTAGCAACATCTACGGTCATATTAGGATGGGTACTGACTTGTGACAGTGCGCACTCATGGCGACTTTATAGTGCTGCCCCACTGGAAGACCAGGCCACCAGCACCTTGACCTGATATCCCACTCAGTCACATTATCCTGACACTGAGCCAACCAGTCTTTACCCTATCCTAATAATGCTGAGCACCAGGCTAGGAAGCAACAAGTATACATTTTTAAGTCATTGGTTTGATTCGACCGGGGTTCGAACCCGCGACCCCACGATCTACCAACATTGGAGATGGACGCTCTAACTCATTCGGCCATTCCGTCTGGTTCAACTATATGTAAATAATGTACTACAAGTAAAGCCAATAAGACATTAATTTATGTGTGTCTTTGTCATTTTCTAGATTCCTCTCTTTTCTCCCTCTCTATCTCCTGCTCTCCTCTCTCTCCCGCTCTCTCTCTTTCCCACTCTCTCCCTCTTTCTCTCTCCTTCTCGCTCCCTTTCTCTCCCCCTCTCCCTCACCCACACTCCCTCTCTCTCGCTTTCTGTCTCTCCCGCTCTCCCTCTCTCTTCCTCTCTCATTCTCTCCCCCTCTCCCTCTCTCCATCCCACTCTCCCTCTTTCTCTCCCCCTCTCTCTATGCCACTCTCCCTCTTTCTCTCTCCCTCTCTCCATCCCACTCTCCCTCTTTCTCTCCCCCTCTCTCTATGCCACTCTCGCTCTTTCTCTCTCCCTCTCTCTATCCCACTCTCCCTCTTTCTCTCCCCCTCTCTCTATCCCACTCTCCCTCTTTCTCCCTCCCTCTCTATCCCACTCTCCCTCTTTCTCTCTCCCTCTCTCTGTCCCACTCTCCCCCTTTCTCACCCTCTCTCTATCCCACTCTCCCTATTTCTCTCTCCCTCTCTCTACCCCACTCTCCCCCTTTCTCTCCCCCTCTCTATCCCACTCTCCCTCTTTCTCCTCCCCCTCTCTCCATCCCACTCTCCCTCTTTCTCTCTCCCTCTCTCCGGATCTCCATCTCCCACTTTCTCTTTCTCCCCCCCCCCCCCTCTCTCTCCCTCCCCTCCCGCTCCCCTTCTCCCCCCCCCCCCCCGATTTCTTTCCCGCCCTCTCAACCCCGCTCGCTCTCCCATCTCCCCTCTCTCGATATATTTACAACACAATTGCTGAGATAGTAAAGCAAACAAAAAAGAGCTATGCATATTTGCTTACTGACTTTTCATATCATTAAAGTTGTGTAACTGATGAAATTAAATTAGCTTAAAAATCAAAATATTTACATAGGTTTTATCCTACACATATGACTTTGCTACTGGTGCGCTCATTCATATATTTTCAGTGGGGGTGTCACTTCTTAGGAATGTCAAAACTCACTGGCTTCACCAGACAGTGATATGACCCAGATAACGTAGCAATGGTATATTGTGTACGACTTAGGCTGTTGCACACATGGATTAGTTTACATGCTTTCAATTTAAACATCCCCAAATTTAGCAAAGCATCGGCTAATAAAGTTACTCTGAAATGAGTTAGAGACGGCTACAATCAGTCTAATATTTATAACTAAAAACTAAGACCAGCATTCACGACCAAGGAAGACTAATTGTCCGCGATTGAAAATTATCCTGCTTAATGCCTAGTACACACCTACCGTTTGTGCGCACCCACCTACCTGTTTCGCGCACAAAAATCGCTAGTTGTGCGCTCCCCGCGCGCACCTAGCGATTGCGATTCGCGACTAAAAACTCAGTTTTAGGGCTAAAACGGGCCGATTACGATTGCGATTCGCGATTCGAAAAATGAATTGGCCCGTTTTCATTTTTAAGTGGGTCGGGTCGAGTCGCGAGTTTTAGTGTGCAAATTGTATACGGTAGGTGTGTACCAGGCATAAAGCTGCATAGACCGATGAAAACATCACATTTTCGAAACCAAAACAGTGGTCTAGACTTGATTCTACATATCTAACTTAGATACTGGTGCACTTATCAAACATGTGTCACTACATATATAATGGAATAACAAGCCAATTTAAAGTTGCATAGTCCGATGGTTTTGAGTTTCTCTCATTTTCTGATAAACATATTAGGTTGTTCATTATAATATACCTTACTTTAGTTTGAAGTAACTTTTATTTTAAATCGCTAACTTTTTAGATATTTGAAATGGAAACATGCACAATTAATTTTGGCAAGCTTGCAAAGAAAATATCACCATAGGCTTCTGCAGTAATAGATTCTATTAATTGACTTAATATCCCCTTATGTGTGATGACAAATGTTTAATAACCAGCATCTAAGTTAGATATGTAGAATCAAATCTAGATAATTGTTTTGGTTTTGAAAATTTTATGTTTTCATCGGACTATGCAGCTTCAATAGAACCTGTTACTGCAGAAGCCTATGGTGTCAGAGTTTTGGCGTGCTTGCCAACATTAATTTGGTACGTTTTCACTTCAAATATCTCAAAAGCTAGCCTTTTAAAATAAAAGTTACTTCAAACTAAAGTAAGGTAGATTATAACGATCACCCTAATATGTTTATCTCAGAAAAAGACAGAAACTCAAAAACCATCGGACTATGCAGTTTTAATTAAAGTTGCATAGTCCGATGGTTTTGAATTTCTCTATTTTTTCTGAGATAAATATATTAGATTGATCACTAGTATCTACTTTACATTAGTTCAAAGTTACTTTTATATTAAATGGTAAACTTTTGAGATAGTTTGAGTACAAACATGGAAAATTAGTTTTGGCACCATAGATTTCTGCAGTAACAGCTTCTGTTAAATTGACTCAGTATTGCCTTCTATGCAGAAACAAATGCCGAAGAAGTGGATCAGTATCTAAGTTAGATATGTAAAATCAAATCTAGATAATTGGTTTGGTTTTGAAACTTTGATATTTCATCGGACTATGCAGCTTTAACTAACACACCAAAGAAACAGAATAAATTAGGCCTATATGTGCAAGTACTTAGTCCAGCCACTTAACACCAAGATACAGGGATGCTCTACCGATGCTTGTTTGTTTGTTTGTTTGTTGTTGTTTTACATCCTAGCAACATCTAAGGTCATATCAGGACGGGTACCGACTTGTGACAGTGCACACTCATGGCGACTTTATAGTGCTGTCCCACTGGGAAACCAGGCCACCGGCACCATGACCTGGTATCCCACTCAGTCACATTATCCTGACACTGAGCACACCAGTCCTTGCCCTATCCTAATAATGCCGAGCGCCTGGCTAGGAAGTGACAAGTATCAATTTTAAAGTCATTGGTTTGACTCGACCGGGACTCGAACCCACGACCCTACGATCTACCAGCACGGGAGACGGACGCTCTAACTCATTCGGCCATCCCGTCTGGTCTCTACCGATGCACACACACACAATCATTTACAATTCCCTCCTGCCAGTCACAGTCTCACAGTGAATCCGGCATGTGTGTTTTAAATTACCTTTGTTAAATTGTTCAACCTACTCAGTGCATGATGCATGATGCATGATGAATCATGCATGATGCATCAGGCATGATGCATCATTTCTTCCCCGCTCTGGCGGAACGGGTCTCCAGAAGTACCATAATGGCTGGAAGGGGAGGGGGTGGGGGTGGGTGGGGGGCTGGTGAGTGTGTGTAGTGCTGGTGGTGGTGGTGATAGGGGGGGGGGTAGGGGGTAGGGGGGGAATCTGTGCATAGTCAATATGACTACTGTATTCTCGTGGGTTGACACCCTGGGCGTTTATATTGGCAAATCACTGAAGTTGGGGGTGGCCATTTACCCACACCTTGGCGTTTAATGGGTGGACGTTTACGAAATATTGGCCAAGTGTGGGATGGGCGTTGACCCACACATGGGCGTTTACCCACAAGAATGCAGTATAACAAAAAGTGTGTGTTTTTTTAATAAAGAAAATTGGGGTTCAATCTTCTATCTTTGGCATTACACCCACCAGTGAACTAACAGCTATCCGTTCTCGTTTGCAACATGTGGTGCAAAAGAGCACAATGCTAGGGTAACTTATTTATAGATTTATAGGTCGAGAACAGCGGTGTGTATGCATTAGTAAGCCCCTCACTCTCCTGTCCCGGTCACATACACGTTAGTGGACGTAGTTGAACGTAGATAGAATAACGTGGGTGAAACGTGGGTAGAAACGTGCTGTCACTACGTTCAAATATGTTAAGGTACGGCAGGTTTTGGTTGATGATCCACCTACTGGTACAGATAACTACATTATGCTATGGATCCTGGTATGTTACTGTATGGATCCTGGTACATCCAACTACATTCAACTACGTTCAACTACATTGAACTATGTTACCCTCCACTACGTTCAACTACATTCAACTTCGTCCACTGACAGCTATGTGACTAGGGCAGAATGGCCAAGGTTTTGTCCAGGTCAAAGTATGCTAGAGTATGCTAGAGTATGCTAGAGTATGCTAGAGTAAGTTAGAGTATGCTAGAGTGTGCTATTGTACATTAAGAAGTATGTTAGAGTACACTAGAGTATGCTAGAGTACGCTAGACTAGGCTAGAGTATGCTAGAGTATGTTATCATCACGGATGTTTTCCTCAAATGTACCTCTCTTTTGAACATGTCCAAAGCTTAAATCGGAACTCATGGCCCACACATGTTCTTATCACGTTCTCATCACGGAGAAGTATGGATGCCTATACATTGCACTACATTCAACTATGTTCAACTATGTTCAACTAGGTTATGACAAATATATGATTGTGGGCTTTCTAATTTAATGAGTGTCTATTGGCACATAATTGATTGTCTGCTTTTACATGTAATAGTGATGGTTTGAACAAAAAACAAACATTTCTTGCCATGAATATGGCCTATGCTGCTGACACCGCGTAGAGCAACCACCAATCAATCAATCAATGAACTAGGTTAGCCTCTACTACGTTCAACTACGTCCACTAACGTGTATGTGACCGGGCCTTCCAACTAGCCCAGTGCGTATCCGCGAGACCCAATGGTGGTTGTTGGTTGTTGGAGTGTTACCTTCTGTCAATGTCTAATGCCTGGTACACACCTACCGTTTGTGCGCACCCACCTACAGTATACGATCTAAAACTGCCCGTTTCGCACACAAAAATCGCTAGGTGTGCACTCCCTGCGCACACCTAGCGATTGCGATTCGCGCATAAAACCTCAGTTTTAGGCATAAAACCGGCCGATTACGATTGCGATTCGCGATTCGAAAAATGAATCGGCCCATTTTCAGTTTTAAGCTGGTCGGGTCGAGTCGCGGGTTTTAGTGCGCGAATCGCATACGGTAGGTGTGTACTAGGCATAAGGTCATATCAGGACGCAATGGTGGTAGGAGACTCGGGAACCAGTGGTTGTTTTGCTTTGGGTTTTACATCCTACCAACATCTAAGGTCATAGCAGGACGGGTACTGACTTGTGATAGTGTGCAATCATGGTGACTATATAGTGCTGCCCCACTTGGAAATCATGCCACCATATCACACTCAGTCACATTTTCCTGACACTGAGCTAGCCAGTCTTTGCCCTATCCTATTAATGCCGAGTGCCAGGCTAGGATGCAACAAGTATAAATTTGGTAAGTCATTGGCTTGACTTGACGGGGAATCAAACTCCCACTAGTGCCTTGTGCAGCACACTATTTGGAAAACGTCTTATAGAAAATGTCCACCACCAGCCTGCCACTGATGGCAGCGGGATGATCTAATGCTGTGGGTAGCAGCTGACTGTGCAAACCCTTTGGAAAAGGCCTCATTTAAGAGGTCGATCACAAACTTGCCCTCTGGTGGCAGCAGGAAGAACTAATGATGTGGGTAGCAGCTCACTGTGCAAACTCCGCGGAAAAGGCCTATTGTGAGGTTCTGTCCCTTCCGGTTCTTTATGACCGTCAGCAGGATTTTAAGCAGGAGACACGGCGTACAGCGCCACCACCGGAAGTGGCGGGTTAAACAAGCATCCCTCCCGCCAGGGCCACATGCGCACTTCAACAACAGTGGCGCATGTGTGCACCAGAGGGAGCCAGCAGGCAGCAACATGGCAATTGTCAGACATTAAAAGAAAAAAAAAAAAATATATATATATATACCCTCACAACAGAGTTCCAAAGAAGAATACAAATCTGAACAGAAGGGATGGCCGAATGAGTTGAGTGTCGGTCTTCCGTTTTGGTAGATCGTGGAATTTGAACCCACAGGGTTCGAACTCTGGTTGAGTTAAACTAATGACTTAAAAATTGATACTTGTTGCTTCCTAGCCAGGCGCTCGGTATTATTAGGATATGGCAAGGACTGGTTGGACTCAGTATAATGTGATTGAGTGTGATATCAGGTCATGGTGTTGGTGACCTGGTCTCCCAGTGGGGCAGCATTTTAAAGTTACCATGAGTGCGCACTGAGTCAAAGTTGGTACCCATCCTGATATGACCTTAGATGTCGCCAGGATGAAAAACTCCAACAACGAACAACCAAAGAACATAAACCACAGAAAGGGGATGCTCCCACAATATAGTACTCATCTTATACAAAGACGGTGTTACCTATGAGGAAGTCTGTTCCAAGATACAAAAGGCAGTTGGACCATAGGAAGATTCCCTGATGATCATAAAGAGAAAATCTGCAGTAGTATGGTTATATCTCCCATTCATCAGGTCTGTCCAAAACCATCTTGCAAGGCGCAGTGAAAAGGGGAGGAAGAAATGAAGGGCAAAGGAAGAGGTGGGAAGACAACATCAGGGAATGGACCGGCCTGGAGTTTGCCAATTCCCAGAAGGAAGTGGAGAACAGGGACGAATAGAGAAAACTGGTTGCAAAGTCATCTGTGGTGTCACTATGACTAGCACAGTTAATGCACCTGTCACACCTTACCGGACTGAGTACCGGACACCACCGGACAAAGAATTGTCTAGTCCGGTGCTCTCCGGTAGACAAAATGTATCGAAATATATCGAAATGGAGTGTAATTGGGTCAATTGCCACCCGACAACCGGATAAGTACCGTAAATGTACCATACATGTACCGGACGAGAACCGGATGAGAACCGGACAAGAACTGGACACGTAATGGATAGGTACTGGATATGTACCAGACAAAACGGGCAAACCGGACACCAACGGATGGGTACCGGACATGTATGGATGGGTACCGGATGGGTACCGGACATGTACCGGACAAACCGGACACCAACCGGACACCTCAGTCAGGCGGTGTCCGGTAGAAGTTTTGTACATGTTCAAAACTTGTACCAGACACTGCCGGACACCACTGGACACCACCGGATGGGTACCGGACATTTTTGTTCAAACCATCGCTTTTACATGTAAAAGCAGACAATCAATTATGTGCCAATAGACACATGATGATAATGATGCTGATGATACGCATACTGCATTCTATCACAATGCACTCTTTCCTCATGTAATACTTTGAACATAACGATAGTATTTCAAGCACACAACACAAGTTCCTTATGCTGCAGTCACACTATGATGCTTCTCACCAGCGAGCGTCGACGTGTGGCCGTTTCTGGCGAAATGTCGGGAAACGTCTAGAAGCGCTAGGGGGGCGTTAAGCAAGCATCGGTACACATCGGTACACGTTCATGTAGGTGGACGGTCGGCGGTGAAAGCCGCCGCACGTAGAGGCGCATCCCATGTTTTCAACAAGCAGAAAAATCTCGACGACAGACAATGCTTGCCAACGTGTGGCTGTGACCGTTATGGGGACGTTAGGCACACGTCGAGATATGTTGGACGTGCTGGAATAACGTGATGCGAACGCTAGGCAGACGCCATGCACGCGGGACGGTTGTTCCCACCCGTTGCGCCAAACTGTTGCTTTGTTGTTTTACATCCTACCAACATCTAAGGTCATATGATGACGTCACACCAAACCTTTTTTTTTTTTCGCACGCGTCGACAAATGTTGGCCACGCGCTACTAACACGCTACATTGATGCCAAACTTTTTCCCTACACCGCCGAAAAGTTGGACATCTCTCGATGTGTAGAAGTTATTTTGCGTGCTGGCCTCGTGCCGGTGAGAAGCATCGTAGTGTGACTGCAGCATAGGTATTCACTATAACAAAGCATAACCATTTCCTGTGGTTCCTACTGTAACACATCTGCACCTTATCGACAATTTCGACGATGAACCAACATGAATGATAGCATTCCGTCGCTTTTTAATTCATTTTCATAATTTTCAGACATTCAAACTTGTCAAAGGCAGCGGAGTGAATCTGTTCCCTACCAACAACACATCAACAAAAACTGACTGTCTTTAATGTGAATGTGCTTATCTAGATTAAGTTATATATCAAGTTGGGTCACAATAGTGGACAAATCACATTGCACATGAAGACCCTGCACTCATCATCGTATACCTTTCAGTTATGAAGTTATGACAAAATCAAATAGAGACTGGTGGCCATCTTGGATTTTGCCAATATGGCGGCCCTAATGAGCGTCGGCTTTGGCGCCCTCCAAAAATCAATTTAGTATGTTTGGTTGTACATTTGTGCCAAATTTCATGCTTCTAGACAAATCTGCACAATAATCCCCCTAGGGACCTAGACTGCAGGCATAATGACACATAGGCTGTACCTCATGCTGGGGATGGCGGCAAAGGTTCACATACTGATCCAAGTCAAGTTAAGCTGCTGACTTATAAAATTGATATTCATAAAATTGATCAAATTGATACTTGTCTCTACCTAGCCTGGCAATAGGCATTAATAGGATAGGACAAGAACTGGTTAGCACAGTGTCATGATAATGTGACTGTGTGGGGTATATCGGGCCTGGTTGCCGGTGGCCTGGTCTCACAGTGGGGCAATATTATAAAAGTCACGATGAGTCTGTACTGCACTTGGTACCTATCCTGATATGACCTTAGATATTGCCAGGACGTAAAACTCCAACAACCAACCGACAGGTACTAGTGGGTCTTTTCCTGATGCCAAATGGCGGCTTGGTTTTGGTAATTGTCGATAATTATGCAGTATCATTCCTGAGTTTGCTAGCTCACCAGTGCTTCGTGATTTTTACAACGACCAAAACAAACCCCACCAATTTTACCAGGCGCCTCGCGAAAGCCGGTCTTCTTCCAGAACAGGGCTCCAACTTGTTCAGCAGTCCGTTGAATAATGCCGGTCTAAGCTGGGATCGGGTTCTGATTGAATTCCGCCAGGCCCTCTGGCGGCGGGGGAGGGGGGGGGGGCTTTCAGACCGGGAAATGCGCTCTAAGTGCGCCGGTGGCGCACCACCTATTGCCGCGCCACCTAGCGTCGCGCCACTAGCGTCGCGCCACCTAGCGGGGCGCCACCCAGCGGCGCACCACCCAGCGGCGCACCACCTAGCGGCGCACCACCTAGCGGCTCACAACCTAGTGCCGCACCACCTAGCAGCGTGCCACTTAGTGGCGTACCACGTAGCAGAGCACCACCTAGTGGAGCCCCACCGAGCAGAGCGCACCTAGTGGCGCACCACCTAGCGGGACACCACCTAGCAGAGCACCATCTAGCGGAGCGGCACCTAGCGGAGTGCAACCTAGCGGCGCACCACCTAGCGGATCATCACCGAGCGTTGCACCACCTAGTGTCGCACCACCTAGCGTCGCATCACCTAGCGGAGCGCCACCTAGCAGAGCACCACCTAGCGGCGCACCACCTAGCGCCACGCCACCTAGCGGAGCGCCACCTAGCGGAGCACCACCTAGCGGCGCACCACCTAGCGGAACACCACCTAGCGGCGCATCACCTAGCGGTGCGCCACCTAGCGGAGCCCCGAGGCACAGAAGGGGGGGGGGGGGGGCGCCCGGTGTTTATACAACGCGGCCATTCTTCACCCGGCCAAGGCAGCGCGTCCTCCACAAATACAGAGTTGAATAGAGTATAACAAAAAAAGAGAGAAGGGAGCGGCGGATGGATGGACAGATTGACAGAAAGATAGAAAGAGGGATACAAGAAGAGCTGGTTGTGGGTGAATGTCGGTGATGGTTTGGGGGGACTAAGCTAAAAGGGAATGCATACACACAGCGATTACCGCGATTAAAAGAAAAGAAGAAAAATGGGGGTGGCTGTGTAGAGTCGGCTTGGTTGGTTGTTGGAGTTTTACGTCCTGCCAACATCTAAGGCCATATCAGGATGGGTACCGACTTGTAACAGTGTGCACTCATGTCAATTTTATAGTGCTGCCGCAGAAATAAATCATAGTTCAACTGTGATAATGGTCAGCCTAATATTTGTATCTAAATAATATGACAAAAATCAAAAACCATTGAACTATGGAACTTTAAAAACCGCAGAAATATATCACTATCAGGGTTCCAATCTGACTGGAATAAATTTTTGAACAGACAAAACCTGGGGATGATGGTCTCTGTTGTAGGTATAACATAACACTAGAACACTCTTTTTTTTGCACAGTTGCGACTTCTACAACAGCTCTATTATGTCGACTTATACGACGGAAAGACAGTTTGTGCATACACTGCCAAAAACTGTCAGGTTTGATTGGTCTTTGTGTGTCGGACAAGGTTTGGATAATGGAAACGCCTACAGCATGTACACCCCCCCCCCCATTCACACCCACATACACCCACACACACACTCACACCCACACACACACCCACACCCACACACACACCCACACACTCCACAGCTGATTACACAATGCGTCATATATAGTAACTGAACATTGGTAGAATGTTCTTATGTTTTAGACCGGACGCGCTGGCCGAATCGGTAGAGTGCAGGCCTCCCGTCCGGAAGGTCGGGAGTTCAATTCCCGGTTGAGTAAAAATAATGAGTTACCAAATTGATTCTTGTGGCTTCCTAACCTGGCACTCGACATTATTAGGAACTCCTTATCTGATCGGAATAAGGACTGGCTGGCTGGGTGTCAGGATAATGTGACTGACTGGGATATCAAGTCATGGGTGCTGGCAGCCTGGCGTCCCAGTGGGTCAGAACTATAAAGTTGCCATGAGTGCATACTGTCACAAGTCGGTGCCACTCTTGATATGACCTTAAATGTATTCAGGACATAAAACTCCAACAAACAACCAATCATATGACGTATTGTGTAATCAGCTGTGGAGTGTGTGTGTGGGTGGGTGGGTGTGTGGGGGTAGGGGTGTGGGTAGGGACTGTGCCCACCTTAGATTAAAAACTTAACCCATTAGAAAAAGCGTCAAAATTTATCTACATGCTGGATAAATGAAATGAACAGATATCAAATATATTCTTCACATATATCTTAATATTTACCCACTACTCTTGATTTGAAAAATATTTAAAAAACATGTAGTTTAATGGACTTTAAAAGTGAAATCGGTGGCATTCTATGGTCGCCATCTTGTTTTTTTTTCATTCTCTCCTATTTCACCAATTCTGTGCCGATATAAGTAGCCATGTGGTACTGGAACCAGGGATTCCACTTTGTGTTCCATACTAAAGCTATTTTCACCAGTATTTATGGCCCTGTCACTTTACGACGTATCTCGCCAGCGCGCCGCCAACGCCGAAAATCACTTTTTTACATCAAGAAGCATCTAACTTTTTGGCATGGGGGGCAAAGGTGGACATATACATACCATCGAAAAATGCTCGAATTATGCTCACGGTACATTCACAGAACACTGGTGAACATTATATATGTTATTCGATCGCCAGAACTACGCGTCATATGTCAAGACAGACTGGAGAAATGCTAAACGTACATTAGGCGTATGCTATCCATACATTATCAGTACGCGGACTGTACGTTCCCACTGTCTTTAAAGTAGGTCAACATAGTGAACAATTTTTGACTAACATATGTCTAACATACACCAATGTATGCCTAATGCTTACATAACGTATGGCGGACCTAAAATCCACACGTTGTCGAATGTTGTCATGCGTCGAAGGTTTTGTGCATGCACAAAACTTTGCCGACCCCCTTATAATAACAGGGATGCTCGGCCGCATTGAGCACCCCAAGCTACTACAATACTCTTCCCCTTAATATCACCTGTGATGCAGTCATACTAAACCAATAGTATCAACTTATCAACCAACACTAACCAATACTAAGGAAGAAAGGGAGACAAGTCACACAGATAGACAGTGAGGGTGTTGTGCTTTATTGACACCAACGCCTGCTTACCTGCCAGTGACCCATCAACCTAACCCCTCACCTTCTACTGTCCACACTATGTCTCATTATCAACTTAGCCTGTATACAGAAAGCAGTGCCTACAGCCCATGGGACAGGAGTCCTATGGCTGTGTATACACTCAATATGAATAGGTGAATTTGGCCAGCATCAGACAGAGTGTCTGGGGTTCCTGCTCAAGAGTAGGTCTGTCTCACTCAAGAGTCAGGAGTAGAGTGATCCCTCTCCAAAGTGTCTGGAGAAGTTTCTTGAATAATTAATTAGAATGAGACTTGTGTGGCCATGATAGGCCATGGGGGGTCAGGTGACCGGATCTCCCACAGACAGCCAATCAGACACTCCCCTACAGACTGGTCAGTGCAATGCCCTAATATGGGGGAGTTGCCACCCCAAACCAGCTTGCAGGGTGTGGCTCTAAGGAATGTAGTATGGCTGGTGTGCTTGGCCCTGGGTCTGGTAGGGGCAGATAGTTACATACAGTTACAATTAGATATATATATGTATATACCAAAAATTTCATTTTTCTCCAATTGCATTCTTTATGAATACATAGAGGAACATTTCATCAACCTTGAACTGCTTCATATATAAGAACATCTCTTCATTAACTTTAGCCGTCATGCATGAACATATATCTCACATAGTTTATATCATGTCATCCTGTGAGTGGGGGCACCATTGCTTTTAGATTACATAACCTTCTCCCCACTCCAAGCCCAAGAATAATAATGCTCTCTGTCCATATATAATTCTTCACCGAAAACCCGTATATTTTTACACCCTGACGCGCACCACCGTATGTCGCTGAACGTCAAAGTACATTGACGTATACTAACGCGCACGTAACGCATACTGACATATCCCGACATAGTGGCAAAAAATCACATACATCGACGTACGTTGGCACGAAGTGTCATAATGTGACAGCACCATTAGACTACGTTGTCATTCACGCCTACTGCAAGTACGGGGTGAATCTTTTATCTATGCCCGTCCGCACTGACCGTTAATACTCGTGCAGTGTGACGTTACGACATTGATACCCTATACGCAGGTTTACGGTAATCGAGAGCACTCTCCATCCCGATTTCAGGCAGTCTAATGCACATATAGATTAGATAGATACTGTTTGGAGATTTTGGTGATAACGGTTGCCAAGGAGACGGTTTCTACTCACCATGACTTACTATGGGGAGAAGTTGGGATCCACCTTAAGAATTCTTTGTTTGTTTGTTGCTGTTTTAGATCCTAGCAACATCTAAGGTCATATCAAGACGGGTACCGACTTGTGACAGTGCGCACTCATGGCAACTTTATATTGCTGCACCATTGGGAAATCAGGCAGCCAGCACCATGACCTGATATCCCACAGAGTCACATTATCCTGGCACTGAGCTAACCACTCCTTGCCCTATCTTAGTAATGCCGAGTCCAGGCTCGGAAGCGACATGTAGCAATTTTTAAGTCATTGGTTTGACCAGGGTTCGTACCCACAAACTCATGGGTTCGGATCCCCCGATCTCCCAAAAGAGGGGACGGACGCTCAACTCATTCGGCCAGCCCGTCTGGTCATTAAGAATTCACACGCATACAGAAACAAAGCATAATTTATATATATATATATATATATATATATGTATATATATATGTATGTAAATAGTTTGTTTGTTGGGGTTTTATATCTCTGAAACATCTAAGGTTATATCAGGATGTGTACTGACTTGTGACAGTGCGCACTCATGGCGACTTTACAGTGAAGCCCCACTATGACTAGTTTGTTTGTTGTTGTTGTTTTACGTCCTAGCAACATCTAGGGTCATATCAGGACGGGGGTAGGAGTAGGACTAGGAGAGTAGGCTTCTGGTACCATGGCACGATTTCCCACTCAATCATATCATCCTAATACTGAGCTAAGAAGTACATGCCTTATCCTAATAATGCTAAGTGCAAGGCCAGGTATCAACAAGTATCAATTTTGTAACTCTTTGGTGTGACTCGGCCACGTTTCCAACTCCTGACCTTCCGCACGGGAAGCCTGTACTCTACCAATTCAGCCACAAGTGTGGTGTTTATATAAATATATACATATATATATATATATATGAATATGTATGCGTATATATATATATATATATATATATATATATATATATGTATATATATGAAGAGTTCAGGTGCAAATCCCCATAAACGTCAATCCAAAAATGTAGTTTAAAAGATTTTTTACCTGAAAATAATTTTGATTCTCACAAATTCCATTTTTCTTATGATCACATGCCAGTTGAATAATGCCGGTCAAAGCCAAGTGAACCAATGATTCCAATGTATATTTCAATTTTTGGATTGTGGTTTACGAGCATTTGCACCTGAACTCTTCATATATATATGCATACATGTATATGTGTCCACAGACTGGAAACTGAATGAAAGGAAGGTAGCCCCATTCAAACATCTATGACATCACACATAGTCAACTATTGTGGGGGCTCATCTGAATAGACCTCACGAACGGACCTACACACGGAATGAGTGGGGACCCCCCCCCCCCCCCCAACCCAAACCAACCCAACCAACCCTACCCACCCGCTGCACACTCAGCCACATACCCACACACCCACCCACCCACCCACCCACACATCCACACACCCACACACCCACACACCCACACACCCACACATCCACATACCCACACACCCACACACCCACACACCCACACACCCACACACCCACACATCCACACACCCACACACCCACACATACACACACACACGCACTCATATACCTACGCGCCCACGTGCCCACGCGCCCACGCGCCCACGCGCCCACGCGCCCACGCGCCCACGCGCGCCCCCCACACACCCCGCACACCCCTTCGCACCCCCTCGCGTCCCCTCGCGCCCCCTCGCGCCCCCCATGCCCCCACACCCCCGCACGCCCCCGCACGCCCCGCACGCCCGCACGCCCCCGCACGCCCCGCACGCCCCGCACGCCCCGCACACCCACACACCCACACACCCACACACCCAGGTGAGTGAGGAGGTGCGCCTGTCGATTATCACACACAAAGCGCATAGAACACAGCAACAACGAGAGCACCTTCAACCAACCAGAAATGGGAGAAACCAGACGTGTCGAAAGCCGGAAGTACAGAAAGCAAAGGGTGGACGCGGAAAAGAAAGTAAAAAAATGGCAGTCACAGGTTATGCTGATTGATTGATTGGTATATGAGCGATAGTATAATCTACTTACGCCGTGTCGGCAGCATAGGCCATATTCACGGCGACACATGTTATGCACTACATCACGTTCTTATCAACCGAACCCTGGTCAATCCAATGGCTTTAAAAACTGGTACTTGTCACTTCCTAGCCAGGCGCTCGGCATTATTAGGATAGGGCAATGATTGGTTGGCTCAGGGTCAGGATAATGTGACTGAGTGGGATATCAGGTCATGGTGCTGGTGGCCTGGTCTCCCAGTGGGACAACACTATAAAGTCACCACGAGTGTGCACTGTCACAAGTTGGTACTCATACTGATATGACCTTACATGTTGCCAGGACATAAAACTCCAACACCCAAGCAATCTTATCAGCCATCCCAGCTCCCGACATTCGAATTCCGGACCTCCTAAATATATAGCTAGGAAGTGACAAGCATACATTTTTAAGTCATTGGTTTGACTAGACCAGGATTTGAACTTGTGGGTTCGACTCCCACGATCTACCAAAACGGGGGACGAACGCTCAACTCATTTGGCCTTCCCGTCTGGTCACACTGTGTGTATATGAAACTGTCTCAAAAGGTGCTAAGCAAGATGGGACAAAACTTTGTCCATAGTAACGATCAAGACACTATCTACTTATGCATTTGCTCAGGATAAACTGATTTGTTTTTTACATGGTGTTTCATAATCCCAATAGAATACATATTGATTTGAAGCAAAATTCTTTGTGTTTTCAGTGTAACCGTTTCTGTGCTGTTTTGTGTCAATCATTACTATGGACAAAAAAATGAAGAGTTAGCACCTTTTGAGACAGGCTCATATATATCCTATGCAGTGGTATATGTTGATCGCTTACAATAAGGGGGGGGGGGGAGGTAGGGGGGGGGGGGGGCTGTCGGCTCTTCACACACAAACCAAGCGGTGCCTTTAAGAAATAGGACGAATGTACCTGCCTTTACCCATTGCATGCATGTCTGTGACGGCTAACCTTACACGCACAGAACTGAAAATGGAAAACTTCAGAACGAAAAAAATGTTTCACTGATCTAAGCTAGAAGTAGAAATTAGGGCGACAATTTAATTGGGGGATAATGTGATAATGAGAGATAGTATAATCTAGCTAGGCTGGGTTAATTAGTGGAATAATGGTTTATGTATTTGTGGTAATGTAAGAGACAGATAATACAAACGATCAAAAACAGAAAAATTAAATACTTTGGCCACATGATACGACACCAGGAATCACAGAGAAGAATACTGGAAGGGAAGATAGAAGGGAAAAGACCAAGAGGGAGAAGGAGAACAACATGGATGGACAACATCACTGAGTGGACAGCAATGAGCTATGCGGAATGCGTGAGAGGAACGAATGACAGGAAGAGATGGAGGTCCATTGCAGCCAACCTTCTTTGAGAAGACGGCACCCATTGATTGATTGAAGAGGGAGAAAAAACCAACATCAAGCAAATGGAGGAACTGTGTTGTGTGGCAGCTGTGTGCACACAACTGAATTCACCAGTCGTGAAAAAACCTGTCTACAAATATATATCAATGTGGACCATCTCCCTGTTTTGTACCGGGCCCGGTGGCCGCATCTGTACACCGCGGGCCTCCCGTGAGGCAGATCGGGAGTTCAATTCCTGGTCGAGTCAAATAAATTACTTATAAAATTGATACTTGTCGCTTCCTAGCTTGGCGCTCTGCATTAATAGGATTGGGCAAGGACTGGTTTGTTCAGTGTCTGGATAATGTGTTTGGGTGGGGTATCAGGTCATGGTGTAGGCGGCCTGGTCTCCCAATGGGGCAACACTATAAAGTAGTGTGCACTGTTACAAGTCAGTACCTGTCCTAATATGACTCTAGATGTTGCCAGGACATAAAACTCCAACAATCAACCAACCCTGTCTTGTAAAAAGTCATAGACATATACATATATACGTGTGTGTATATATACATATATATATATAAATAAAAATAGCAGTCACAGCCACAATATTATATATATATATATATATATATATATATATATATATATATGTACGTAACAAGTGGAGCAGAGGCCACCCACAGGCAATGCCCGGAGAGGTAATGAATGACATGTTATTAATCTATCTAGAGCAATAATAATCATGGCATAAACGAGACATGTCAGGGGTGAACATGAACTAATGGCACCTCTCCCATCCATCCTGCCATCCCCTCCATCCTCCCCTCCACCCCCCCCCCCTCCATCCTCCCCTCCCCTCCATCCCACCCCATCCTCCCCTCCTCTCTACCCTCCATCCTCCCAGCCACCTCCATTTTCTGCCCTCCATCCAACCCTCTCACTCCACTCCTCCTCCCTACCCCCCTCCACCCCCCCCCCACCCCCACCTATCACGTCTCAGTCCTTTGCCCCTCCTACTACAGCCGCGCCATGCAAAGTGATCCCTGTGCCTGGCTACCACAACAAATGGGCTTGTCTTTTATTAGGTAAGGCAGCATTTGATAGGCGGGCGTGGTGTGTGATATGTGGTGCGTGGTGCGCGGTGCTCGGTGCGCGGTACGCGGTGCGCGGTGCGCGGTGCGCGGTGCGCGGTGCGCGGTGCGCGGTGCGCGGTGCGCGGTGCGCTGTGCGCGGTGCGCGGTGCGCGGTGCGCGGTGCGCGGTGCGCGGTGCGCGGTGCGCGGTGCGCGGTGCGCGGTGCGCGGTGCGCGGTGCGCGGTGCGCGGTGCGCGGTGCGCGGTGCGCGGTGCGCGGTGCGCGGTGCGCGGTGCGCGGTGCGCGGTGCGCGGTGCGCGGTGCGCGGTGCGCGGTGCGCGGTGCGCGGTGCGTGGTGCGTGGTGCGTGGTGCGTGGTGCGTGGTGCGTGGTGTGTGGTGCGCAGGTGTGTGGTGATGGTGGGTGGTGCATGGTGTGTGGTGCGTGGTGTGTGGTGTGTGGTGCGTGGTACATGGTGTGTGTGGTGCGTGGTGCGTGGTGCGTGGTGTGTGGTGCGTGTGCAGTGGTGCGTGGTGCGTGGTGCGTGGTGCGTGGTGCTGGTGCGTGGTGTGTGGTGCGTGGTGCGTGGTGCGTGGTGCGTGTGCGTGGTGCGTGGTGCGTGGTGTGTGGTGTGTGGTGCGTGGTGCGTGGTGCGCGGTGCGTGGGTGCCTGGTGCGTGGTGCGTGGTGTGTGGTGTGTGGTGCGTGGTGCGTGGTGCGTGGTGCGTGGTGCGTGGTGCGTGGTGTGTGGTGTGTGGTGCGTGGTGCGTGGTGCGTGGTGCGTGGTGTGTGGTGCGTGGTGTGTGGTGCATGGTGCGTGGTGCATGGTGCATGGTGTGTGGTGTGTATGCGTGGTCCGTGGTGCGTGGTGAGTGGTGTGTGGTGTGTGGTGCGTGGTGCGTGGTGCGTGGTGCGTGGTGCTCAGTGTGTGGTGCGTGGTGCGTGGTGCACGGTGCGTGGTGCGTGGTGCGTGGTATGTGGTGCATGGTGCGTGGTGTGCGGTGCGTGGTGCGTGGTGCGTGGTGCGTGGTGTGTGGTGTGTGGTGTGTGAGCAGGGGTGTTTTTGTGTATGTGTGTATATTATATATACATACGGTAAAACATTGTTATGCTTACGTATATATAACTGACCGACTATAGACCCCTTTCAATGTTTACTTACATCGTGTACGCGCGCGCAGCTTGGCTGCAGAATGAAGGCACACTGCCATTGAGTTTGCCGATACCCGCAGTGCAAACCGTCAGTTTGATTCAAAATTAATAGAAATGGAGATTCCTAACCTTATAAATTTAATATAATCTGGTTGTTAAGCATGTTATCTGTTTGAGTGCCAAGCGGTTTGTTTCTAGGTGGTCTGGCTTTAGAGATATTTCACTTTTTCTGTAAGAAGATTGGTCACGGCTATTGACAATGCACTGAGTTTGCCGATACGCGCAGTGGAAAACGTCAGTTATATTCAAAATTAATAGAAATGGAGATTCCTAACCTTATAAATTTAATATAATCTGGTTGGTAAACATGTTATTTGTTTGAGTGCCAAGTGGTTTATTTCTAGGTGGTGTGGTTTTGGAGATATTTCACTTTTTCTGTATGAAGATTGCTCATTGCCGTTGACAATGCATTGCGTTTGCCGATACGCACAGTGCAAAGCGTCAGTTTTATTCCAAATTAATAGAAATGCAGAACCCTAACTGTATAAATTTAGTATAATCTGGTTGTTAAGCATGTTATCTGTTTGAGTGCCAAGCGGTTTATTTATAGGTGGTGTCGTTTTAGAGATATTTCACTTTTTCTGTAAGAAGATTACTCACGGCCATTGATAATGCACTGAGTTTGGCAATACGCATAGTGCAAAGCATCAGTTTTATTCAAAATTAATAGAAATGCAGAATCCTAACCTTATAAGTTCAATATAATCTGGTTGTTAAGCATGTTATCTGTTTGAGTGCCAAGTGGTTTATTTCTAGGTGGTGTGGTTTTAGAGATATTTTACTTTTTCTGTAAGAAGATTGCTCATAGCCATTGAGTTTGCAGTGTGACAGTGTGTCATCCTGCAGCCAAGCAGCGTGCGCACCGACCTAAATACCTATGCTGACTTCATATGAAATAGATCTATAGGATTAGGACCGACTTTAAATGGTAAATTTAGGGAGCTGGTCGGTTTAGGGAGTTTTATCGTTACTACGGTATTGCATGGGCGATCGTTTGGGACCCAAATAAAGTGATCAATATAGGGTAGTGGTCGATCTGTGGAATTGGTCAGTTTTACTCTATATTTGTATGTGATACATAGCGAATTATGCGAGTATAAAGATACATAAGGGAATAATAATTATCATTGTTATACTCCGTAAGACCAACACTGTACCGGTCTCATCGCCCCCACCGGATGTAGACCAGTGTCAGTCGCGCCGGAGGATACACATATATAATTTCATCCAGAGTGTGACGCGAGGGGGCGCCCGACCAGCAATTACCCAACAGCCTGGAGGGGGGGGGGGGCACTCCACCAATGCGCACGAGGAAATATAGGATGTACATGTTACCCTTGCAGTTATACTCGCATAATGCATTATACATCACATATATATATATATATATGTATATATAACGGCTAATACAGCATATATATATATGTATATAATTATATACATACAATGATACATACATAACGCATACAGCGCAATGCTGATCTAGTAATGACATCCACGCCGCATGACAGGCCCAAATGGTCCTTACTTAACCTACATTGACTGACAGCACTCAGGGACGCCCCGATAAGGGTGTATTTATTCAGTCGATAGCAATGAGAGATGTGACAAATGGGGACACGTGACGCTGAGGGGCAGACAATACTAATGACACGACGTGCGTGGCAGTAACAATAGGGAGGGAGGGGGTTGGGCGCTTATTATAAATATATCGCAACACATGCATCAGAAATGTAATATATGTTATGTACACAAAAGCATAGCAGTGCTAATTTTTGTAAAGGTGTTTAAAAAAAACCCAGAAAAGAAACCCCGATTCTAAACTTAGCTCCGATGCCAGTGAGGTTTGCCCGCGCTATTAGGTGCGGGGGAACGCCGGGGGTGGCGCCACCTGTCATAGGTATGGGCAGTAGGGAATACAGTATTCGCTGATATAAAATATATAACAAAATAATTAACTTCCGCGTCTTTATACTCGCACATTTCGCTATATATCACTCAAACGTGACGGAGTCGTCTCCTTTTACCCTGGATTATTAGTAATATTATTAATATTATTGATATTATTGATATTATTGATATTATTGATATTATTGATATTATTGATATTATTGACGTTATTGATAGTATCGTTATTATTAATATTATTGATATTATTGATATCATTGACGTTATTGATAGTATCGATATTATTAATATTATTGATATTATTGATATTATTGACGTTATTGAAAGTATCAACATTATTAATATTATTGATATTATTGATATTATTGATATTATTGACGTTATTGATAGTATCGATATTATTAATATTATTGTTATTACTAATATGATTGATGTTATTAATATTATTGTTATTACTAATAGGATTGATGTTATTGATGTTATTGATGGTATTGATGCTATTGATATTATTGACATTATTGATATTATATATAGGGGAGTTTGACGCCCCTGCCTTGCAGAGTTGTAAACCACTGCCTTGTGGTACAGGTTCTTGACAGAACCGAAGGCTAAGGGAGCAAACCCTAAACAAAAAACCATGTCATTGTGGCAGCATTAAGGGCGGTTGATGTATGGAACTCCCAACATCTCCCGACCAGCTACTGCAGGGACAAATAGTTTTGCGCCTGTCTTGCCATGTTCTTGCCAGTGTGAAACCTCTATTTTCTCCCCGAGAGAGTGCCACTGGTAACTAGCAAAAGCCAGCAGCACTTCAACACTTTTGCAGGCAGCTTTCATGAAATGTCATGGACGCAACTCTCACAGCAGAGACCTAAATGGAGAGCGGCAGTCAAGTAATGAAAGCAGTCTTTGTCGCATCGCGACCGACAGCATGATGATGATGATGATTGATATTATTGATATTATTACTATTATTACTATTATTACTATTATTACTATTATTACTATTATTACTATTATTACTATTATTACTATTATTACTATTATTACTATTATTACTATTATGACTAGTATTACAATTATTACAATTATTACAATTATTACAATTATTACAATTATTACCATTATTCATGTTGGCTGGCTAAAATGTGTAATTTGGTTCACGAGGCAACGGGTTTGGATCTGTTTACACTGTTCACCGAGGCAAGTGTTCGAGCACTTTGACAGAGCGAGCGAACAGGCGACTTTGATTTGATCGTCATCAGAGTTTGGTTCAATCTGACTTCTGTAACTGCCCATCTCTACTAACAAGATGCCTCCTATTAAAAAGAGGCGAGGCCGACCTCCTGGATTTACAAAATCAACTCTGACAGAAAGACAACAGAGAAGAAGATCCTGCACTTCTCGCAGGACACAACAGGATATTCCTGATCAGGTATAGTTTTCCTGGCTTGGCTTTTCATTCTGGATTAATTTACTTTCTTCTCATTACCAAACTGATAAAGAAATGCTTGATGCTAGATGTTAATTAGTGCGCGGAGAAGGGACACGCCCTCCAACCATCCCATTACCCACCGCCTTTAAAAGGTTCTTGTTTGTTTCACTAGGTCTTACGTCATAGCACCATCTAAAGCTGAGATTCCTTACACGCGGTATGCGGTATGCGGTATGCGAGTGCGAATGCGGCAAAAAATCGAAACGCCTTGAAGTCAATGGGCTACAACCCTTACACGCGGTATGCGAATGCGAATGCGAATGCGAATGCGAATCCGTTTTTCCGATCGGTCCATGTAGCGATCGGTGCGGCATGCGGCATGCGGCAAGCGGGGTGCGAATAGAAACCCGAGTCTGATGTGTCCATTAGTTTAACACTAGGAGAGGCGACTGAGCATTACGGAACGGTCATGCACAAGTGTGCTGAGGGGAAAAATATGGTAGTGGTGGTGGTGGGGGTTCGGGTTGGTAAAAATGCTACCAGAGCCACAAAAATATGAATACTTATCTATAATTTGGTAATTATAAAGGTAGGAACCTCCATGTGACGTACCAAGAGTTACATAGATATAAATGCCATATTAGGCCATATACAGTGCAGTATGGAGTATACTTGTTTATTTTTATTTTTTAAATATAGCAGGTCGTGTGCCGCATGCCGCATGCCGCATGCCGCATACCGCATAGAAGGAATCTTCCCATTCGCATACCGCATGCCGCATGCCGCATGCCGCATGCCGCATGCCGCATACCACGTGTAAGGAATCTTAGCTTAAACCAGACGGGATGGCCAAATGAGGTAGAGCGTCCGTCTCCCGTGTGGTAGATCGTGGGGTCGTGGGTTCGAATCCTGGTCGAGTCAAACCAATGACTTAAAAATTGATACTTGTCGCTTCCTAGCCAGGCGCTCGGCATTATTAGGATAGGGCAAGGAGCAGTGGAATGAGGAAGACCAATCGCCTGCGACTGAAATTTTTCCCTGCTTAAACAACTAATGTACCAACAACAACAAAAAGAAAAAAAAAAAGGTGGACCAGACAGGATGGCCGAATGCGTTGATTGTCCGGCTCCCGTTTTGGTAGAAAGTGGGATCGTGAAATAAACCCTTTTTCAAAAAAGAGTTTGCACAGTGAGCTGCTACCCACAACATTAGATTGTTTGTTTGTTGTTGTTTTACATCCTAGCAACATCTAAGGTCATATCAGGACGGTTAGCGACTTATGACAGTGCGCACTCATGGCGACTTTATAGTGTTGCCCCACTGGAAGACCAGGCCGCCAGCACCATGACCTGATATCCCACTCAGTCACATTATCCTGACAATATCCAGTTGCCATCAGTTAGCAGGTTGCTTGTGGAAAGTCTCTATAAGACGTTTTCCAAAGAGTGTGCTGCGCAAGGCACTAGTGGGAGTTTGATTCCCAGTCGAGTCAAACCAATGACTTAGCAAATTGATACATGTCGCTTTCTGGCAAGGTGTTCGGCATTATTAGGATTGGGCAAGGACTGGTTAGCTGATTGTCAGGATAATGTGACTGAGTGGGATATCAGGTCATGATGCTGGTGGCTTGGCCTCCCAGTTTGGGCAGCACTATGAAGTCGCCATGAGTCCGTACTGTCACAAGTCGGTACCCGTCCTGATATGACCATAGATGTTGCCAGGATGTAAAACCCTGACAACCTACCAACCAAAATCTAAGGTTTCAACGGGACGAGTACTTACCTGGAACACTGTGCATTCACGGTGTCTTCATAGTGCTGCCCCATTGAGAGACCGGATTGCTGGCACCAGGAACCAATATACCACTCAGTTACATTAACAATAACATGATACTGAGCTAACCAGTTATTGTGCGACCCTATTAATGCTGACTGTTCTAAGTGAGTGGTTTGACTTTGAGCTTGACTGAGTCTAACAAAGGCAGGAGAGGTGGTAGTTGATCATTTGCAGGTGGCGACAGTAGGGTTTTTGTTTTGTTGTTGTTGCTTTACGTCCTAGCAACATCTAAGGTCATATCAGGATGGGTACCGACTTGTGACAGGGCGCACTTATGGCAACTTTATAGTGCTGCCCCACTGGAAGACCAGGCTGCCAGCACCATGACCTGGTATCCCACTCAGTCACATTATCCTGACACTGAGCCAACCAGTCCTTGACCTATCCTAATAATGCCAAGCACCAGGCTAGGAAGCAACAAGTATCAATTTTTAAGTCATCGGTTTGACTCTACCAGGGTTCGAACCCATGACAACACGATCTACCAACACGGGAGATGGCCGCTCTAACTCATTCGGCCATCCCGTCTGGTCGGCGACAGTGGGGGAATCCGGAACTAGCCCATTTATAATATATATATATATCTATAGCCGATCAGTATCAGAAGCTCATCATATATCTCATAATAGTCATATATGTATATTATATGTGTTTTTTGTTGTTGTTGTTGAAGATTTATACTGCCTATCATGGATAAGCCTGAATAGGCTTGTTTTCACCAATAGACAGTTTGTCGATAGAAAGCCCGAGCCTACACTTTTACCGACCCAAGGGATTTTTAACCTCCCACACCCCATAGACATGGTATGAGAGCAACTGGCCTTTGATGACGCTGTAAGTTATACACAGTAGTGGAAATCCAAATTGGCAGAGATGGGGGCATGGGGAATCGAACCACCAACCTTTAGATTAGGAGTCCGACCTAGAAAAAAGTCAGACACTCTAACCACTCCGCCACAGAGAACACCACAGGACTGTACAGTCCTCTCTCTCTCTCTCTATATATATATATTGCTGTATATATTTATATATTTGTATTTCATACATATAAACAATACTACTTTATGTATATGACGGGTAGCATATTATGCGAGTATAAAGACCCGAAAGGGAATTTCTTGAATATTGAACCGATTATTCTACTTATGCATATTATATATATGTTATATATGTGCTATATAATTTATTATGTGAATATAAATGAAGAATAGTCCCTAATGTTTTCAATGCTCCTTCTGGACACCTCTCGCTTCCCAACACCCCTTATTCTCAGCAGCCCCCCCCCCCCCCCTGTAACCGGGCACTCTCTGCTTTCCCTTTCCTGGGAACCGACTCCAACAGTCTTTCACTTCAAAATTTCAAACGATGTGCTGGGACGTGCTCTCCCCTCTCCTTTCTCCCCTGTTCCAGTTTCCCCTCTGCTCTGTCTGTGGATAATGACTTTGGATTATTGTTCAGTTTTTGCTGAGGAAACCACAAACAAGCTGAAAAAGGGGCCTGCAAGCTTAACAAGCTCACCCGTGAGATTACCAAGTCTAGTCTTTCCTTCTCATTTCCAGTTAGAGCATCCGTCTCCCGTGTTGGTAGATCGTGGGGTCGTGGGTTCGAACCCTGGTTGCGTCAAACCGATGACTTAAAAATTGATACTTGTCGCTTCCTAGCCTGTTGCTCGGCATTATTAGGATAGGGCAAGGACTGGTTAGCTCAGTGTCAGGATAATGTGACTGAGTAGGATATCAGGTCATGGTCCTGACTGCCTGGTCTTCCAGTGGGGCAGCACTTTAAAGTCGCCATGAGTGCGCACTGTCACAAGTCGGTACCCGTCCTGATATCACCTTAAATGTTGCTAGGATGTAAAACAACAACAAATAAAGAAATATATATACATATATATATATATATATATATATATATATATATATATAATATATAATATGTGATGGCTTAGAAGTTAGATGTATCGCCACGTCTACCTCCGACCCCCCTAGCACCACCACCCCGCCGCCCCCCCCCCCCCCCCTCGCCGTCCCATCCCCCCTTCCCCCCTGAATGAAGACCTACCGTAGTTGGTCCTCGAACAAACAAGCAACTACTGGGTGAAGCAGATCACTCAGCGTTAACATATCCAATCTTTTCAGGTCTGAACAACAAAGTGGCAGCCCCTCCTCATGTCAGCCCGAAGCTATCAAAAGCAAATTACTCTGCATTTAATGCTCTATGGGAGACCGGGCGCTGTGCCTTAATAGGTAGAGTGCGTGCCCCGTGTGCGGAAGGTCGGGAGTTTGGTTCCCGGTCGAGTCAAACCAATGACTTTATAATTGATACTTGCTTCTACCTAGCCTGGCGCTCGGCATTAATAGGATAGGGCAAATCACTGGTTAGCTCAGTGTCAGGATAATGTGACTGAGTGGGATATCGGGTGATGGTGCTGGCACCCTGATTTCTCAGTCGAGCAGTACTATAAAGCCACCATGAGTGTACTTTGTCACAATTCATTATTTGTTTAACGACCCCCCAGCACAAAAGGTAGACATCGGCTATTGGAAGTACCTGTCCTGATATGACCTTAGGTGTTGCCAGGACGTAAAACTCCAACAACTATCCAACCTCTATGGGGCACATGTCAGTCGGTGTAAACCCTCTCTGCATATGTTCTAGGCGCATTTATCGCATTTACGCATTTATCGCAGGGTCAAGCGCGACCAGCTGATGGCCAATCACTCCAGTATATCGCCTCCTGTCGACCAGTTTCACCAACATTTAGTCGTCAAATTGTTGGTTGGTAGCTTTACTTACAGATTAACTTACAAATCCTCTTCTGGCTGACCTAGGCTCTATTTGGGGGCCTATAATGCCAACTAGTTATGGGAAAGAGGAACTATTTGTTTGCACACATATAGAGGTTGACGGAGCGTCCTAGCAACATCTAAGGTAATATCAGGATGGGTACCGACTTGTGACAGCGCACACTCTTGGTGACTTTTGTAGTGTTGCCCCACTGGGAAATCAGGTTGCTGGCACCATGACCTGATATCCCACTCAGCCACCACATTATCCTGACACTGAGCTAACCCAGTCATTGCCCTATCCTATTAATGGCGAATGCCAGGCGAGGCAGCGACAAGTATCAATTTTATTTGGTTTAACTCGACCGGGAACCGAACTCCCGACCTTCCGCATGTGAGGCCACTGCTCCCAGTCCAAATTGTTGGTGATGTGACGGTGTTTGTGTTACTGTTACAATGTTAGTAGACAATATTTAACGGCAGATGCAATGGTAATGGGATAACTACTCACAAGATACGATGTTGAATGCAACAATGCTGGTCTTGTAGTTTGCTCAGAGTTGTCTTGAGTAAAGGCCCGGTCACATACATGTTAGTGGACGTAGTTGAACGTAGTGGAGGCTAACCTAGTTGAACGTAGTTGAACATAGTTGAATGTAATTGAACATAGTTGGACGTAGTTGAACGTAGTTGAAAGTAATTGAACGTAGTTGAATGTAGTTGAACGTAGTTGAACGTAGTTGAATGTAGTGCAACATAGTGCACCATACCAGCATCCATACTTCTCCGTGATGACAACATGATAAGAACGCCTTTGGGCCGTGAGTTCTGATTTAAGCTTTGGACATGTCCAAAAGAGCACTACGTTTGAGGCAGACGTAGCCTCCATGATGATAACGTACTCTAGTGTACTCTAGCATACTCTAGCATACTCTAGCATACTCTAGCATACTCTAGCATACTTCTTAATGTACTCTAGCATACCCTAGCATACTCTAGCATATTCTAGCATACTCTAGCATACTCTAGCATACTCTAGCATACTCTAGCATACTCTAACGAACCCTAGCATACTTTGACCTGCACAAAACCCGGACGTTCTGCCATGGTCACATATCCATTTGTGGACGACGTTGAACGTAGTTGAACGTAGTGGAGGGTAACATAGTTGGATGTAGTTGAATGTAGTTGGACGTACCAGGATCTGTACCGTAACGAACCGGGATCCGTACCGTAATGTATTTATCAGTACTATTAGGTGGGTCATCAACCAAAGCCTGCCGTCCCTTAACGTATTTGAACATAGTGATAGCACGTTCCACCCACGTTTCACCCACGTTATTCTATCTACGTTCAACTACGTTCACTCACGTATGTGTGACCGCCCTTTATATGCTGGCTGCCGTTTTCTATTCTGTAGGTTAGTGATTGTTTAGTAAGGCGCACACCTGACAGATTATAGGCAAACATTGGCGACTTTTATCTCTGCTCGTGTGTGCTCGGGTGACAGCCACTGTAGACTGTGACAGTTGGGCCTCTGAGGGTTACAAAGTACATCCATAGACATCAACATGATTTGTGATCAGGATGCAGTCGAAAACGAGGCTTTGGCCTGAGTCCCCAGCCCGAGTAGGAGACTGAGAGAGGGAAGTGGGGTGGTGGGCAGGGAGCGCGAGGAGTGGGAATGAAAAGGGAAGGAGGAGGTGAGAGGGGGAGAAGAGGAGAGGGGGAGGGGGAGAGCAGGGAGTGCGGAGATACTAATAACAAGGGAAGAAGGAGGTGAGGGGTGTGGGGAGAGGGGGGAAGGGAGCGAGCACAGGGGGGGGGGGGGGGGGGTGCGGAGAGTGGTACTAACAAGAGAAGGATTTGAGGGGGGAGGCGGGAGAGGGGGTAAGGGAGGGAAGGGGAACAGGGAATGCGGAGAGGGGCAATAAAAAGGGAAGTAGGAGGTGAGAGAGTGAGAAGGGGAGAGTTGGGACAGGGGGAGAGGCAGGCTGGTGGAGGGAAAGGGAGGCGGGGGAAGGGAGCGGTAAGAGTGGACATAGAAAGGGAAGGAGGAGGTGAGAGAGTTAGAGGGGGAGATGGGGCAGTGGGGAGAGGCGGGGTGAGGGAGGAGAGGGAGAAGACAGGGAGAACGAGATGGAGAAATAGAAAAAGGTAAAAAAGAATGGGGGAAACTGGGGATAAAAGAAGCGAGAGTGCGGAGAGAGGGAGACGGGATTCGAATCCTAAGAAAGACCTATAAAAATGGGAAGCGGACGCTGAATTCATTCGGTCACTCGGACTTCTAGGATATATATATATATATATATACATATAAATATTTATAATATATATATATAATATACATTATATATATATATAATATATATATATTAATGTACATATACATATCGGAAAGAATCATCCCATGTTCTCATTATTAGGATAGGGCAAAGATTGGTCGGCTCAGTGTCAGGACAATGTGACTGAGTGGGATATCCGATCATAGTGCTGGTGGCCTGGTCTCCCAGTCGGGCAGCACTGTAATTGTAAAGTCGCCATGTGTGCGCGCTGTCACAAGTCGGTACCCGGCCTGATATGAACTTAGATGTTGCTAGGACGTGAAACAACAACAAACAAACAGACATTACAAACCACACTCCGCTTGTGTATTTAATCGGTGTATAATAGGAGCCATTTCCCGCCGTTACAGCCGCCGTTTAATGTGTAGTTTATTGCCACAGAGAAGCCGTCCTCAGTTCAGACACCCAACACATATTCCCTGCTCGCGCCACGATAAACATATTATTACAGCGGCAGAGTTATCTGACCTACACTTTGAGGTCACGCATCACATGCGCAGTGTGCATTTTAATATCAGATATCTTGATGTGGATATATATGTTATATAAATATATATATATATAAGAACACTCTCCTGCAACAAGATAGCTATGAAAAGGACTTGGGCGTAACCTTCGACTCCCAACTCTCCTTTCAGAAACACATGAGGACTATCATCTCAAATGCTAACCAGAGAGTAGGAATAATTAAAAGTACTTTCCATCGCCTCAACAAGAACAATTTTCTCATTCTATTTAAGTCTCTTGTTAGGCCAATTTTGGAATACTGTCCACAAATTTGGAGCCCAATTTTCGGAAAGATATTGTGGAGAACGAAAAGGTTCAGAGACATGCAATGAAATTAGTTGCAGTTATAAAGGACTTACCCTATGAAGAAAGGCTCAGGAAATTGAAACTTCCTACCCTTTCCTACAGAAGGAAAAGAAGTGACATAATTGAAGTATTTAAAATTATGAAAGGTTTTGATGAAATAGATATGAACCAATTTTTCACCTTGAATAAAAGAGAAGAGAGTCGGGGCCATACTCTCAAACTAGTAAAACCCAGAGCCATTTCAAAGTTAAGGCAACACAGTTTCTCAAACAGGATCATAAATATATGGAACAGTCTCCCACAAAATGTTATTGATGCTGAGTCAATAAATTCATTCAAGAATAGATTAGGAAAAGCATGGGCTGATGATCCGGGGAAATTTGACCCCTTATTCACCACATGCTACTAATTATTCCTTGTGTTGCTTATTTACTTGCACTCAAGCAAAAATGAGAGACAAATAAGTGTTCACACTTCTTGTCTACCATTCGCTATTTCGCTATATAACATGCATACTTATGCATCAAATACATATGTATGTACTATATAATTTATTATGTGGATATAAATAACAGCAGCCCCTTAAATGTTTCCCATTACCATCTTCTTCCATGTTATTTACTGCGGAGCGGGTCATTCTCTACTCCCCCCGCCTCCGCTACCATGAGCCAACTGTCACTCTGCTCACTTTTAAAACTCTTATATCTATTTGTATATATATATATATATATATATATACATATATATATACATATATATATATGTGTGTAGGTATCTGGTACATATATATATATATATGTGTGTAGGTATTTGGTGCATAAATATGCATGCTATATATATTTATGCATGCTAATTTTTGCTATATTTATGCGCAGGGGCCGGCGCGGTGCATGCTGGACCCCCCTCCCCCGGCCCATCCACCCACCCCGAGAGTGGGGGATAGGGGGGGGGGAAGGACACTCCAGAGCTTATTAAATGCGAAAATGGGATTATCACTGCCCATATATATATATAAATGTATATATATAGTACATATATATAATGTATAATTGCACATATGCCTCTAAAAATAACCCTACATATAACACATAAATATATGCCCATACAAAATTATATATATATAATACACAATTACGTATACCTGCAAACATAAAAGAACATATATATATATATATATATATATATATATATATATATATATATATATATATAATAGAAACCATCCATGTAGAAGAAATGCTTGTCGAACCTTCGGAATTGATATATATATATATATGTATGAATATAACGTACATGCCCCAATAGACGTGCACTGCACGAGTGCAGGCACATGGATGCACATCTATTCAAAGTTAAAGAATTTCATGGGTTTGTTTTTGTCATGCCTCTGAAATAAAGTGGGATTGTCTGATTTTTATGTGCATTCAGTGTGGATATGAATGTCAATTTTGATTAGTTTTTGTCATGCCTCTGAAATAAAGTGGGATTATTGTATTTTATGTGCATTCAGTCTGAATAGATTGTAAATTTATGCGTGCTTTCAATCTTGATATGGGGTGTGTGCTTCTATTGGGTAGCGTGCTTCTATTGGGACATATATGCTATATATATGTATATATATATATATACACAAATACCACTAGCATGTACAATATAGAGTCACCTAAAATCACAGAACACTACAATATGGAATGTACTTAATTGGATGTGAGTATGGGGGCGAGAAATTCGAGGTTTAATATCAAATGCTATTAAAGTTGCATAGTCCGATGGTTTAGAATTTCTGTATTTTTTCTGAGATAAATATATTAGATGGATCACTAGTATCTACTTTACACTAGTTCAAAGTTAATTTTATTTTAAATGGTAAACTTTTGAGATATTTCGAGTGCAAACATGGAAAATTAGTTTTGGCAGGCTTGCCAAAACTCTGACACCATAGACTTCTGCAGTAACAGGTTCTGTGAAATTGACTCAGTATTGCCTTCTATGCAGAAACAAATGCGTAATAAGTGCATCGGTATCTAAGTTAGATATGTAAAATCAAATCTAGATAATTGGCTTGGTTTTGAAAATTTGATATTTCATCGGACTATGCAGCTTTAATGTGGCAATGCAATTGAATTACTCTTTTATACCCCTGTCACACTACAACGTAATGAGCGAACGTGAGCCTAACGTGGTGATATTTCGTCATTACGTTGATGTACGTTGGATTAAGTTATGATGACCTCATAATGACGTTAGACTGACGTCGATCTACGTCACATTACGTCGTGTTACGTCGAGTTATATCGAAGTTTTGGACATGTTCAAAAGTTTTGACATAGCTCGAACGTAAGGGTTTACGTTCGCCGTACGTTCTGTTCACGTTCAGCGAACGTCAATGACGTTAAACGGACGTTAGGCAAACGTTCCTCACTACGTTCCTCACTACATTCCACTCGTTGACCCACATTAAAGCTGGTGGAAACGTCCATGCGGCGTAATGGGAAAGTCAGGCGAACATCAGGAGAACGTCAGGAGAATGTGCATTCAACGTACATTCAACGTCTCATGACATAGCTAACGTCATGTAACGTTCTTCTGGCGATGGAATAACGTTCATAACGTTCCGTGATCGTCATTACGTTGACCTCTCTCGTTGAATGACGGTATCACTACGCTTTACCGACGTTACGCTCTCGTCCACTACGCTGCATCCACGTTCAACTTGTGCCCGAATTTGCATACTACGCCGAGAAGTTCAACGTTCTTCACGTTCTCCCTACGTCGACGTCATTACGTCGTAGTGTGACAGGGCCATTAAGTAAATCACTGCCATACCCTTACATTGTGTGGTAGGGTTCATTTATAAAATAACCCCATCTAAGTAACTGGAACCGAAGGCGGTTGACATGAAGTCTGATTATGAGTGATTGGAGTTTCATATCCTAGCAACATCTTAGTTCCTATTAAAGTTGAATAGTTCGATGGTTTTGACTTTCTCTCATTTTTCTGAGATAAACATATTAAATTTATTGTTATTATCTACATTACTTTAGTTTGAAGTAATTTTTAATTTAAATGGGTAACCTTTGAGATATTTGAAGTGGAAACATGTCAAATTAGTTTTGGCAAGCACGCCAAAACTCTGACACCATAGGAGACCAGACGGGATGGCCGAATGAGTTAGAGCGTTCGTCTCCCGTGCTGGTAGATCATGAGGTCATGGGTTCGAACCCTGGTCGAGTCAAACCAATGACTTAAAAATTGATACTTGTTGCTTCCTAGCCAGGCGCTCGGCATTATTAGGACAGGGCAAGGACTGGTGTGCTCAGTGTCAGGATAATGTGACTGAGTGGGATACCAGGTCATGGTGCCGGCGGCCTGGTTTCCCAGTGGGACAGCACTATAAAGTCACCATGAGTGCACACTGTCACAAATCGGTACCCGTCCTGATATGACCTTACATGTTGCTAGGACGTAAAACCACAACAAACAAACTGACACCATAGGTTTCAGCAGTAACATGTTCTATTAAATTTACTCAGTGTGCCCTTATATTTGGCAATAAATACTTAATAAGTGCATCAATATCTAAGTTATATATGTTGAGTTAAATCTATATAATTATTTTGGTATTGAAAATTTGATACTTCATCGGACTATGCAGCTTTAAGTTCAACATATTACACAGCACGGTTTGGGTAGCTTAATAATAAAGTCAAATCAGTGACTTAAATAGGTTATACTTGTCGCTACCTAACCCGTCCTGATATGACCTTAGATGTTGCTAGGACGTAAAACAACAACAAACAAACAAACAAACGATACCTAGCCTGCTATTAGCAGTATTAGTATTACACATTTACTAGTATATGGCAATGACTGGTTAGCTCAGTATCCGGCTAATGTGACTGAGTGGAATCAAAGACCCTATAATACTAAGACAGCTCACTCCCTATCTCTCCCATGGTAATGTAAATTTCGCAGTGCCACCTTGTGATGGGTTTTGATCAGCCCGGCTGCTGGTTGGTGTTTCACATGTAAATACATACAATTATATTATACATGAGATAGGTAAGTATGAATACACATCAATATGAAATTGTTATGAACAAATACACATCATCATCAGCATCATCATCAGCATCGCCATCATCACACATCTTTCACATTCATATATACCTTTATACATATAATATAGCACCTGTTTAACCAAGAGAACAGCCAGCGCACCAAGTGGTGGGTTTGATCATTTTCATCACACAGTACAGGCTGAGTGAGCCGTCTTAGTATTATATGGTCTTTGGTGGAATGTCGGTTCATGGTGCCAGCGGCCTAGTATTCCAGTGAAGCAGCACTCAAACACAACTCGCTAGCCGTCTTGATATATAACCTTAGATGTTACTAGAATGCGAAACTCCAACAAACAAACAAATCATAATATGATAATGCACTCAGTCACATGATCTGGCCACTGAAACATGGCTACTGGCTTTTTAACAGTTCAGTCTAATCGTGACTTTATAGTTTTGCCCCAATGGAAGACCGTTCCACCACCTGCATTACCAATGACTCGATGTCCTACTCAGTCAGATAATCGGTGTGGGGCAGTGTGCGGTTATATGGAACAGTGCGGGGCGGGGCGGCGCGTTGCGGGGCGGCGCAGGGCTGTACTAGGTGGGGCGGGGCAGGGTGGCGTGGGAGGGAGCGGGACGGTGAATGAAGGGCATCGGCTGAGACTGGGAGTGGGGAGCGGAGATAGGGGTAAAGCGCGAGTGGGACACGTTGGAGGTGGGGTCGAGGTGGGGCGGGTTGGGTGGGTGGGTGGGTGGGGCGTAGGGCAGCGTGAAGCGGTGCATCAGGGGTGGAGGGGGACGGGTGGAGCCAATAGAGGCGGGGCGTCGCTGGTGCGGGTGGGCGGGCTGACGGGCGGGGCGGGCTGGCGGGCTGACGGGCGGGCCGGGCTGGCGGGCGGGCGGTCGGGCGGGCTGACGGGCGCGGCGGGCTGGCGGGGCGGGGAGTGGAAGCCTGTTGTCAGTGTGCGGCGTGGGTCTTATTGGAATCACCTGTAGAGACAGGCCGGGACACCGAAACAGATGGCGAGGTGGCGACGATAAGCGGCAGGAGGCGCCGGGAAGCGGCGGGAGGCGGCGGGAGGCGGCGGGGCGCGGCGGGAGGCGGACTCACGACGGGGGCCCTCTGAAGGAGTCCGGTGGAACGCCGAGACCCCGCCATAACTCACCGGAAGTCATGGTGTGTGTGTGTAGCTGGGGGAGCATGTGTGTGTGTGGGGGGGGGGGCGGGAGGGGGGGGGGGGGCAGTGCGTGGCAGGGGATGACGGAGGAGGCAAGCCTGTGTGTTAATGCAGTTTACATGTTGAATGAATTGATTCTGACTTGGAAGACATCTCTGCTTTAGTTCCACCACAACCCCTCCCCCTCCTCACACCTCCCCATTCACACCTCCCCCTCCAGGGGCCATATGCAGGAGTCAGTGTTAGCGGGGTTTGGTGTTAGAGCCTGTTACCGTTTAGCTATCACCGACGTCGTGAACTGTGTCAAGTCGTATGCAGGAGCTCGTAACACTTTCATTATAGCTAAACATGAATTTATTTATAGATTTGGGAAATCCCTCTGCGTCTGTACCCATATAATAGGCTTAAATCTGTTGAATGCTATCGCGTTTGGCAGAATTAAATACGCAATAAGTGAACTTTGAGGAAATTAACCCTAAATTCGAGGCAATGTTGGCGCTGCCGCCGTAGCGGCGGCGATGTTAATATTTGTGTTTTCGAGTCGCCGAGCGTGAAGTAAACAGATCGCCGCAGCCGCCGCATCGACGTCGCTTTCCATACTGGCGGCGGTGGCGATTTGTTTACTTTACGTTCGTCGATTCGAAAATGTAAATGTTGATATCACCACCGTTGAATTTGGGGTTAATTTGAATGCATTTCGCTTATTGCGTGTTTGGTTCTGTTGAGTGTGATAGCATTGAATAGATTTGGACAGAACCTTACGCTAACACCGCCCTTAAACGTCCTATGAAGCGGGGTTAGTGTCGCGGAGCTTAAACGCGTGGTGTTAGGCCTATCACTGACTCGTGCATACCGACTTTTCGGCGCTAAACCAGAAATCCCGTCTAAACGCGTTTTGGCTCGCTAACGCCGCCTCCTGCATATGGCCCCTGGTCCACCCGCTTCCTTTTATATTATGCAACTGCACCTCCACCTCAACCCACACCTCCACCTCCAATCACACCTCCACCTCCATCCACACCTCCACTTCCACCCACACATGCACCTCCACCCACACCTCCACCTCCACCCACACCTCCACCCACACCTCCACCTCCACCCACACCTCCACTTCCACCTCAACCCGCACCTCCAACCACACCTGCACCTCCACCCACACATGCACCTCCACCCACACCTCCACCTCCACCCACACCTGCACCTCCACCCACACCTCCACCTCCACCCACACCTCCACCTACACCCACACATGCACCTCCACCCACACCTCCACCTCCACCCACACCTCCACCTCCACCCAAACCTCCAACCACACCTCCACCTCCATCCACACCTCCACCTCCATCCACACCTCCACCTCCATCCACACCTCCCCTCCACCCACCCTCCACCCTCAATCACACCTCCACCTCCACCACCCTCCCCCACACCTCCACCCCTCCACACCTCCACTCCCCCACCCTCAGCCTCCACCCACCCTCCACCCCACCTCCACCCCACCACCTCCACCCCACCTACCTCCATCCACACCCCCTCCACCCCCTCCCCCACCCCCACCTCCACCACCTCCACCACACCTACCCCATCCACACTCCCCTCCACCCCACCCCACCTCCCCCCACCTCCACCTCCATCCACACTTCCATATCCATCCACACTTCCACCTCCACCCACACCTCCCCCCCACCACACTTCCACCTCCACCCACACCTCCACCTCCATCCACACCTCCATCTCCACCCACACCTCAGCCTCCACCCACACCTCCACCCACACCTCCACCTCCATCCATACCTCCACCCACACCTTACCTCCATCCACAGCTCCACCTCCACCCACATCTCCACCTCCACCCACACCTCCACCCACACCTCCACCTCCACCTCCACCTCCCCCTCCACCCACACCTCCACCCACACTTCCACCTCCACCTACACCTCCACCTCCACCCACACCTTCACCACCAGCCATGTCAAACCAATGATACTTTTCACTGTCTAGCCTGCCACTCGACATTACTAGGATAGGACAATGACTGGTTAGCTCCGTATACATCAGGATAATGTGAGCGAGTGGGATATGTGGGTCATGGTGCTAGTGGCCTGATCTCCCATTAGGGCAACACCATAAAGTCACCACGAGAGTGCACTGTTATAACATAAGCCTGATCTCCCAGTGGGGCAGCACTATAAAGTCACTGCAAGAGTGCACTGTCACAAGCCCGATCTCCCAATGGGGCAGCACTATAAAGTCACCACAAGAGTGCGCTGTCACAAGCCCGATCTCCCAATGGGGCAGCACTATAAAGTCACCACGAGAGTGCACTGTCACAAGCCTGATTTCCCAGTGTCGCAGCACTAGAAAGCCACCACGAGAGTGCACTGTCAGTCTTACAAGCCTTTAAGCCTTTCTATGAGTATGAGTATAACGTTAGATGTAGCCCGAAACAAACAAACTAGGTTTAACAAAAGGATTAAGGGTTTGCTGGCGATGCTGTATTTTTATCAAATATATTTTTGGGGTACATTAGTTGATTAAGCAGGGGACATTTCAATCGTGGACTTCTTCATTCCACTGCTCCTAGTACGTGTATTGCCAAGCACCTGGCTAGGTAGTGACAGGTAAGTCATTGGGTTGACTTGGCCAGGATTCGAACCCGGTTCGAATCCCACGAACAACCAGAACGGGAGGCGGACGCTCAACTCATTCGTCCATTGCGTTTGAGACTGAGTAGTGGACTGGGATGCAGACAGTTAATTGCATGTTGCGACAAAGGCTAGACAATGTATGTGACTCCTGACAGCCGGCAGTGTGGCTCTGTTGGTTGGTGAGTGTGTGTGGGTGGGTGCGGGGGGGGTGCTGGAGGTGGGGGGGGGGGGCGAGTAGGGATGCCTCCAGGGGATGGTGTCATTCTGGGCTACATCCGGGCAACCCATATGCCTCCCCCCTCCCCCCACTGAGACATGTCTTACCCGAAATTAGCAGACCACTTCTGTTATAATTACTTAAAGTTGCATATTCCGATGGTTTTGAGTTTTTTTGAAATTTTCTGAGATAAATACATTAGAATAAAGTTGCATAGTCCGATCGTTTTGAGTTTCTCACAATTTTTCTGAGATAAATATATTAAATTGATCATTATAATCTACCTTACTTTAGTTTGAAGTAACTTTTAATTGAAATGGCTACCTTTTGAGATATTTGAAATTCAAACATTTCAAATAATGTTGGCAAGCACGCCAAAACTTTGATACCATAGGCTTCTGCAGTAACAGGTTCTGTTAAATTGACCCAGTGTTCCCTTCTGGGTGGCAACAAATACTTAATAAGTGCATCAGTATCTAAGTTAGATATGTCAAATCAAATCTAGATAATTGATTTTATTTTGAAAATTTGATGCTTCATCGGACTATGCAGCTTTAATCAAAATAGTTTACTTAGCTTTAGTTTGAAGCAACCGAAGCAGTAGACGGACGCTCAACTCATTCGGCCCTCCCGTCTGAACTCTGATTTCAATCCCAGATCATGCTTCCTATACCTGTATTGTTGCATGTCATTTGGGACGTACAACCATCAGTTAAGTCTGTATAATAAAAATAAAGAAAAGAAATACTAATAAAAAGACCTTTTAAAAAAACCCATAACAATATGCAACAAAAAAAGGCTACCCACAGTTATCTGAATATTGTACTTAACGCGAGCTAAGTGTACGAAGGCGCCCGTGTTTAGATGCTAAACGATTGTATTTAAATGGACTGCAGTTCAGATCAAGTTACAGGCAATTGTATAAGTGTGTATGAGAAGCTGCACTTAGTTACCTGCACCATTGGTCAACCACGTGACCAGTAAACCCTGTATCACTATCATCATTGTCTGCAGTCAGTGTCATCATCCATGCGGCCATCTTGGAATTTTGTAACTATTTTGGTGTGCTGTCTGTGGGGAAAGTGCATATAAAAGACCCCTTGCTGCTTATCGGAAAGAGTAGCCTATGTGGTGGCAGCGGGTTTCCTCCAAAGAAACATGTCAGAATGGCTGTATATTTGATGTCCAATATCTGATGATACGATAACAAAATCAATGTGGTATATAGGCTTCATTAAATAAAACAAGCTTTACTTTGTAAGGATACTGAATTGTGACAGTGCGCACTCATGGCAACTTTATAGTGCTGCCCCACTGGGACACCAGCCCCCACCCCTATGCACCAAGACACACTATTCTACACAGTCACATCGTCCATGATGTGCGCAACATGGGTAATTGATATCATGAGACTGTGTATTTCCCATTGACCAACAACTTTTGGCGCCATCTATATTCTTGATCCTGAACTAGCAAAAATGGTCGTCGATTGACCCGCCACCTACTGTAGATTCCTTGAACTCAATACTACGCAGTTACTGAAACTGCGCAGTAGATTTTAAAATGTGACCATTGGCGCCACCTATATATTTCTTGTGAACTACGATTTGGCCGCTACTGACGCGCCATCTACTGTAAATTCGGAGCAAAGCCTATGACGCAGTTACAAAGTCTAGACACTTCGACCTTAGCTTTTCAACCGATCGGACGTGCTACTTCCTGTAGATTTGCCATCCCACCCACCCAACTAATGACATAGATCGATAGGGTTAAGTGCCTGTAATCCTCGAACTTATCAACATTTCTATTCTTCAATCTTAATGTAACAAGCTAATCTAGTAAGAATAAATGCCACTATATATACAACTGTCTCGCGTTTGTTCAATTATCTTGATACTGTGCTAACCAGTCCTTGTCCTATCCTATTGTAGTTGTCTACACTGACCTCTCAAGCAAGGATCCAAATAGACAGGTGGGCGTGGATAGGGTGGTGACATCAGGGAGCGTAGGTGATGTTGAAGATGTATACCGCCTATTATGGATAAATCTGAATAGTCTTGTTTTCACCATTAGACAGTTAGTTGATAGAAAGCCTGACATTTTACTGACCCAAGGAATTTTTAACCTCACCACAAAGACATGATATGAGAGCAAATAACCTTTGATAACGCTGTAAGTTATTCACAGCGGTGGAAATCCAAATTGGCAGAATGATGGCATGAGGAATTGAACCGTCAACCTTCAGATTAGGAGTCTGACCTAGAAAAAAGACACTCTAACCACTCCGCCACAGAGAACACCACAATCAGAATATTTATATAGTGTTTTCACTTTTATGCATTGCGATCCACAGTGCCTGTTATGGAATTGTGCGTTTTATCATGGAAGACATCCCGCCTGCTTTAATAGAGTTTGTTTGTTGTTTGTTTGTTGTTGATTTACGTTCTAACAACAGCTAAGGTCATATCAGGACGGGTACTGACTTGTGACAGTGCGCACTCATGACGACTTTATAGTGCTGCCCCATTGGAAGACCAGGCCACCAGCACCATGAGCTAATATCCCACTCAGTCACTCTGACACTGAGCCAACCAGTCCTTGTCCTATCCTAATAATGCCGAGCACCAGGCTAGGAAGCAACATGTATACATTTTTAAGTCATTGGTTTGACTCGACCTGGGTTCGAACCCACAACCCCATGATCTACCAACGGACGCTCTAACTCATTCGGCCATCCCGTCTGGTTGCGCTGCTTTAATAGATCATATTGTGGTAATTATCTGTGTGACATAATCTTCCGCTGTAATAGTCATACTGCTTTGGTAATGATGGCGCAATTTAAAACCAATTTAGGCGATATGTCATGTGGTTTTATTTTATTTATTTTTTGGTAAATATGTTTATTCTGCTGAATATGTCTTTTGTCGGTGCCGAAGGACTGGTCTTCCAGCCATTTTTTCAATTCAGGATTATTTACACAAAATGTTATATAGAATAAGGTATACAATAACTGTTGAATACACACTTTGCAGCAGGGGGCGGGTCAGGCGGGTTCATGAAGGCGGTGTCGTGAGCGCCGGTGGCTGGGCTGTCCGGTGAGGGTCCCTCGTGAGGCTGGGCCGTGTCGTCCGAGGTGTGAGGTGCGAGGTGGTGGACTCCGGCTTCGTCTGAGCGGCATTTCGATTGGTGGTCGCTGGGAGGTTGTCGGTGGAAGTCGCGGGGCTGTCGGCAGTGGTGAGGGTGAGGCGCCGGGAGGGGCCCCCCGGGCCGGCCGGGGGGGGTCCGGCGGATCAAAAATCCGCCGAGGCGGCCGGGGTCTGGCGCTCACGGGCTTGCTTGGTGAGGCATTCGGCCTCGCAGTGCCTAGTTAGTATGCGCCGCACATTGGCGCAGTAGGCGCAGATGTGCCGGCGCCTGTCTCCCACCTCGCCGTGGGCCTCCCCGATGTGGGCCCGATCGCACGAGGCAGGATCGCGGTTCCAGGCGGGGCAGGGGGCCCCGTGAGTGTGCCTATCGTAGGCGGTGCGGGTGTCGGCTTGAGGCCGGGGCAGGGGTGTGCCTCGGGCCCATTCGCCTCGGGGCGAGTCCTCGCCTCGGGAGACTGGTGTTGCCGGAGGGGTGGGCGAGGTGATGGAGTCCATCCTCAGGGTGTTGAGGGCCACAGGGTCATGCCATCCGTGGGGGAGCCTCCCGTCCGCTATCCAGGTGAAGATGGCCTCGGAGTAGCGGCGGATGGTAGGCCACGGATGCACGAGGATATACCTCATCATGGTGAGGTGGTGGTGGCGTAGGCCCTGGAGGGAGTGCTCGGGGAAGGCTGGATGACCGGCGAGGGTGAGGAGGGCGAGGTTATATTCATCGCGGGTGGCCTCCCCTCTCTTGACCGGCTTCCGCTCAGGGCCCCTCTCGATGAGGTCCGAGGGGAAAATGTATCCCGAGGGGATGCCTTGGCGCCTGCCGGCGCGCTGCGCCTCGGCGGAAGCGAGGATGTCTCGGACGGCGTCGGCCGCGGATGCTGGGGTGGTAGTCCTCGGCGACGTCCTGGAGGTAGGCCGGGGGAGGCGCGGGGCCGCCTCGGGCGGCGAGGCGGTCGTATTGCTGGTAGTGGGGGTGGGCTGCCCCGGGCAGAGTCGCTTGAGGTGGCGGCGGGGGCCGGGCCCCGGCGGCGGTCTGCGCCCGAGGAGCTGGGGCGGGCGGCGTGCTGTATCCTGCCTGCGTCTGCTCCGGCGCTCCTCGGGCTCCCGCCGACTCGAAGGCGTCCATTCGCGTAGTGAGGTGCTGCAGGGCCTGGAGAATGATGGCTGTGTCGGCGCCCGAGGTGGCCGAGGGGGAGGCCAGGGCCGGGGATGTTGAGGCGTCGCCGGGCGAGCCCGAGGCGGGCCCCGGCGTGGCCCGGGCGGTGAGCCTGGTGCTCTTGTGGCCTCTTCCCTTTCCGCGTCCGGGCATGGTGCAGGAGCCTGAGGCGGGGCAGCGGTCCGAGGAGGAGTGTCAGGAAAGAAGGCAGAGAGCTGGAAGGCGGCAGGAGGGCGAGTGCAGAGGGAGGCCGACGGGCGGCCTTATAAGGGAAGGGAGGGGGGTGGCGGCAGCAGGTGAGTGTGAAAGCTGCCGGCCCGGGGGAGGGCGAGCAGCGGGCGTCGCGTGAGGCGCGAATGCTGCGCGACACGGGGGCGGGGGAGGAAGCGGCGAGCAGCGGGGTCTGGTGAGGTGTGAGCGCCGCGCGACAGCGCGGGGCGGGGGGAGGGTCTCTTCCTCTCCTCGCATCAAGCGTAATGCTTCGCATCACGACCAATGCAGTTCTGTAACCCATATGTTCTGTAACACTTTGGCAGTAGAAATGTCATATGACTAGATCAATAATAGTCAGATCAATGTGAGTATATACATGGTGTTTAAAATGTAAGCAGAAGTTATCTTCTGTATTCATTTCATAAAGTTGTAGTAAGTTTTAAGGTAGGGTCTGGTCAGTTGGAGTTAGACAAATGGCTTATAAATGTCAGTTTACTAGAACTATTCTAGTGTTACCCTATTGTGGCAAGGTGATGGCATTGGGAATTGAACCGTCAACCTTCAGATTAGGAGTCTGACCTAGAAAAAAAGACACTCTAACCACTCTACCACAGAGAACACCGCAATGAGAATATTAATATAGTGTTTTCACTTTTATGCATTGCGATCCACAGTGCCTGTTATGGAATCGTGCGTTTTATTACGTGAGTTTGTTATTTGCAGTTTGTTGTTTTAGGGTTGACAGTCACCTCACATAGTCACACTAGTATGGATTCTTGGGGTGGGGTTGTTAGTAATAAAGTTAGTTATTATAAAGGATTGTCATAAGATGGTAGAATGAGTTGAACATCTGCCTCCCGTCTTGGTACATTGTGGGACTCGAACCGTAGGAAAGTCAAAACAATGGCTAAAGCCCCAGTCAGACCTCACCGGATTGAGGAAACGGACAGAAACCAGACACTGTCCGGTGAAATACGGCAATGTACGGTTTATATATGGTACCCATCCGGCGTGGTCGTTCTATCTCCGGTGGTGTCTGGTGGTGTCCGGTACAAGTTTTGAACATGCACAAAACTTGTACTGGACACCGGCACACTGACATGTACGGTTGATGTCCATTTTAAGTCCGTTTTGTCCGTTTTGTCCATTTCATGTCCGGTACCCATCCGTTATGTCTCCGGTTTGCTTCCTGCAGTGTCCGTTGACGGTAGCTTTTTGTTTTTTTAAATAAATTTTATTGCGGGAATTTGGTCAGTATATGTTTTCTGCGCGTCTGTGAACAATTCGTTTGACATTCGGTTTTCATCCGGTTATCGTCCGGTGGCTATTCATTACTGTATGTTCCTTGTCCGTTTAGTGTTTGTTTCATACGGTACATTTTGGTACATTTGGTACATTTTGGTACATTTTGGTACATTTTGATACCGAACACCACCGGACTAAGACAATTCTTTGTCTGGTGGTGTCCGGTACTCAGTTTAATAATGTATACTTGTCACTTCTTAGCCTGGCGTTCAGCATTAATAGAAGAGGGACAAGAGTGGTGGAATGGGGGAGACTGATTGAAATTGACCATGATTAATCAAGTAATAGCACACAAACAATAAACAGATAATACAAAATATATACAAATCTGGAGACAGTTAATCCTTTGGTGGATTAGCTGTGCCTTAGGTGATTTCCCGAAATATGCTAATGGTATTTGCTATTTTCTAACATGACCTCTCAGTCGTAGGAATTCTCTCATACGGTCTATTCTATTTGTCAGTGCATAGCTGTTAGCATGTTTAACCTAGTTCATATTCTGTGGACTCTACTCTATTTCGTGCTGGGACGGACAGCGAGGGGCTAGACGCCCAGTTTACAGCAGTGCAAGACTGACAGTAGTTTAAGGACTCGAGTCACCACTGTCAACATGACTTGCACAACAAAGGACTGGGACATTGTGCGCGGCTTGGTTGTTGGGGTTTTACGTCCTGGCAACATCTAATGTAATATCAGGACGGGACATTGTATACAGCTGACAGAACAAACCGAAGTATACACCAGATTAATCGTGATATATATATAGAGAGATAAATAAATCGAGGGCACATCACATACTGCTTACTCGGATAAAGATGTCGTTCCACAATCGTGATATATACAGATATATAATGGGTCGGGATATCACATACAGCTGATTCAGATAAAGAAACCTACCAACAATCGGCTCACTCAGATAAAGATGCCTATCAACAATCGTAACTTAGCTAATGGGGGTGGACATCGCATACAACTTACCATGCTTACTCAGACAAAGATGCCTTCCAACATCATGATATATATGTAGATAGATAATGGAGGGGGGCATCGCATACAGCTTACTTGGGTAAAGATGCCTTCCAACAATCATGATATATACATATATAGATAATGGAGGGGGGGCATCACATACAGCTTACTCAGGTAAAGATGGCATCCAACAATCGTGATATATACATATATAGATAATGGAGGGGGGCATCGCATATAGCTTACTCGGGTAAAGATACCTTCCAACAATCATGATATATACATATATAGATAATGGAGGGGGGCATCGCATACAGCTTACTCGGGTAAAGATGGCATCCAACAATCATGATATATACATATATAGATAATGGAGGGGGGCATCGCATACAGCTTACTCAGGTAAAGATACCTTCCAACAATCATGATATATACATATATAGATAATGGAGGGGGGCATCGCATACAGCTTACTCGGGTAAAGATGGCATCCAACAATCGTGATATATACATATATAGATAATGGAGGGGGGCATCGCATATAGCTTACTCGGGTAAAGATACCTTCCAACAATCATGATATATACATATATAGATAATGGAGGGGGGCATCGCATACAGCTTACTCGGGTAAAGATGGCATCCAACAATCGTGATATATACATATATAGATAATGGAGGGGGGCATCGCATATAGCTTACTCGGGTAAAGATGGCTTCCAACAATCGTGATATATACATATATAGATAATGGAGGGGGGCATCGCATATAGCTTACTCGGGTAAAGATGGCTTCCAACAATCGTGATATATACATAAATAGATAATGGAGGGGGGCATCGCATATAGCTTACTCGGGTAAAGATGGCATCCAACAATCGTGATATATACATATATAGATAATGGAAGGGGGCATCGCATATAGCTTACTCGGGTAAAGATACCTTCCAACAATCATGATATATACATATATAGATAATGGAGGGGGGCATCGCATATAGCTTACTCGGGTAAAGATGGCATCCAACAATCGTGATATATACATATATAGATAATGGAGGGGGGCATCGCATATAGCTTACTCGGGTAAAGATGGCTTCCTCCAATCGTGATATATACATATATAGATAATGGAGGGGGGCATCGCATACAGCTTACTTGGGTAAAGATGGCTTCCAACAATCGTCATATATACATATATAGACAGTGGAGGGGGCCATCGCATACAGCTTACTCAGGTAAAGATACCTTCCAACAATCGTGATATATACATATATAGATAATGGAGGGGGGCATCGCATATAGCTTACTCGGGTAAAGATGGCATCCAACAATCGTGATATATACATATATAGGTAATGGAGGGGGGCATCGCATATAGCTTACTCAGGTAAAGATACCTTCCAACAATCATGATATATACATATATAGATAATGGAGGGGGGCATCGCATATAGCTTACTCAGGTAAAGATGGCTTCCAACAATCATGATATATACATATATAGATAATTGAGGGGGGCATCATATACAGCTTACTCAGGTAAAGATGGCTTCCAACTATTGTGATATATACATATATAGATAATGGAGGGGGCATCATATACAGCTTACTAAGATAAAGATACCTTCCAACAATCATGATATATATATATATATATAGATAATGGAGGGTGGCATCACTTGCAGCTGATTCAGATGAAGATGGCTTCCAACAATCCTGATATAGATATATAGATAGATAATGAGAGAAGACATCATTTTCACACCTTCCCGCACATCCATGTCATGCTTAGTGTAATATTCCAGGCACCCCCCCCCCCCCCGACTGTGACGTATGTAATTCATGCATAACCACTCTGTATACATATGTGATACATACAAGTGCGTGCTGCATAAGTAAATACACAAGTATAAATAACGGAAGGTTCTAGTTCCTCACACGCGAGCATGTTACAATTATATGTACTTTATAAGGATTTATGCAAATACAAACAACCTAAGTTCCTATGTCATTTTGGTGATGCTTTTGGTGGCGCCACCACACAGCGTCCAAACACACTAATTGCGTCCTCCGCGCCTATCAGTCGCATCGGTAAAGGGATGGGGATTGATCCAATAACTTCCCGCGCGGGAAGCGAGCATTCTACGCATCTGCGCACCTGTCCAGTTCGACTACAGAGGGAGTTTGTTTTGTTGTGTTGGGGCTTCTTCTCCTAGCAACAACTAGGGTCCTATCAGGATGGGTACCACCTTGTGACAGTCCGCACTTATGGTGACTATATAGTGCAACCCCACTGGTAGACGAGGATGCTGGCACCATGGCCCGATATCCAACTCAGTCACATTATCCTGATACTGAACAGACCAGGCCTTGTCCTATTCTATTACTGCCTTGCGTCAGGCCAGGTATCGACAAGCATATATTTGATAAGTCATTGGCTTAACACTACCTGATATGACTTTATATGTTGCCAGGACGTAAATCTCCAATGAGCAACACTACGGCCATCCTTAGTGTTTCTAAGCACAATGTAGTTAATATCACATTTCTAGGATTTGGATATTTTGTTACCACATGGCAAATATATTCATCCAAGGAATACATGGTAAAAAGAAAAAATCACATGACCAACTCTGGTCGAGTCAAACCAATGACTTAAAAATTGGTGCTTGTCCCTTCCTAGCCAGGCGCTCGGCATTATTAGGACAGGGCAAGGACTGGTGTTCTCAGTGTCAGGATAATGTGACTGAGTAGAATACCAGGTCATGGTGCTGACTGCCTGGTTTCCCAGTGGACAGCACTATAAAGTCGCCATGAGTGCGCACTGTCACAAGTCGGAACCCGTCCTGATATGGCCTTAGATGTTGCTAGGATGTAAAACAACAACAAACAAACAAACATTAAGCATACAATGCAGACCGACCAGGTACAGTCAGCCTAAGGCCGCCCGGGGAGAGAACCCAGCTGAGGTAAGCCGGGGCGGGGCGGGGCGGGGCGGGGCGGGGCGGGGCGGGGCGGGGCGGGGCGGGGCGGGGCGGGGCGGGGCGGGGCGGGGCGGGGCGGGGCGGGGCGGGGCGGGCGGCTATACGCGCTGACTCAACCCACCTCGATTTATCATCACAAAATGTCACAAGTCATCGCGCCGGACATTTATATTAATTCATCCTGGCCACGATCTGGATCCTGGCGACCCGGCTGACCGGGGGGGGCTGCCAGTCCGGCGGCCCGGGGATCCCGGTGCCCAGACGGCTCGGGATCTGGGCGGCCCGGGGACTGGGCGGCCCGGCGGCCCGGGGGTCCCGGCTGCTTGGCTGCCCGGAGTAGCGGCCAGACGGCCCGGGGGCTGGCTGCCCGGAGTAGCGGCCAGGCGGTCCGGGGAGCCCGGTGGCCCTGAGTAGCAGCCAGGCGGCCCGTGTGGGTGGCTTCAGGTCTGCACGAAGGCGCGGCGGGAAGCAGACGACTTTGACGTCTTGATTCTGCGCAAAGACGCTCTAAATGTTTGATCCACCCACACGACCCTGCGGGGGGAGCTTAGGTGAGGTCTAAGTATGCCATGAGCATCAGTGAGCTCACCAGTTGAAATGCCACATACACAGGTAGGTGGGGGTAGATTGATTGCACTACTCCTCAAGCTATTTATTAGGTAGTTTATTACTCTAATATAGCACATGTACTACACACACCACACGTTATGCAACACCACCACCACCACCACCACCAATGACCATCAAATAATGCAGGGGCAATGCAAGTTGGTTATTGCAAATATTAATTGGTGCCGGCGAAATATAAAAAACCACACCATAACATATGCAATAAATCGATCCAAGTACCAGCAGCATACAGTAAAACCTCTCTAAATCGACCGACCATGGGACCGACTTTAAATGGTCCATTTAGGGAGGTGGTCAGCTTAGGCAGTTCGCACCCCCCCCCCCCCCGTTACAATGGTATTGTATGGGCGATTGTTGGGTACCCACATACATTAATCGACATAGGGGAGTGGTCGACCTGTGGAGGTGGTCTGTTAGAGGAGTTTTACTGTATATACCATTTGCCAGCCTTGCTTTCGTATTACTGAGCAGTCACGTGATTCATCTCGATCTGCCAGGCACACATGCCTTATTCATGGCCGCAACCTGTACCACGTGACCGAGCAGGGGAGGCACCTACCTACACGAGTTTGTGGGGAGAAGGCTCCTTAACCTGGGGAGGTGCGTGGGTTAAAGTTCCCAGCCTGCAGTCTAACATCAGTTCGGTATCGTCCCGATGTCAGCAACCCGCATCGACCTGACATCACATTCCGATGTCGGCCCGACATTACAGTCCGATGTTGGCTTGACATTACAGTCCGATGTCAGCCTGACATCATAGTCAAGTGTCGGCCTGACATCACAGTCCGATTTTGGCTTGACATCACAATCTCATGTCTACCATACATCACAGTCCGATGTCAGCCCAAATTACAATCCGATGTCGGCTCGACATCACAGTTCGATGTCGGCCTTACAACACAGTCCAATGTCGGCTTGAAATCACAGTATGATGTCATCCCAACATCATATTTCAGTGTCTCCTGACATCACAGTCCTATGTCGGCTTGACATCATAGTCCAGTGAGTGTCAGCTTGACATCACACTTTCACAGTCCAATGTCAGCTTGACATCACAGTCCGGTGTTAGCCCGACATCACAGTCCAGTGTCAGCCTGACATCACATTCCGATGTCAGCCCGACATCACATTCCGATGTCGGCATGACATCACAGTCCGAAATCAGCCAGACATCACAGTCTGACTTAATCTGCAATATTAAAAATAGATGGGTATTTGTGTACTGCTAACAGTAATTTAATTCAAGAATATGAATAGATTGGTGGCGCCACCTGCTGAGTTCTGATATCGGAATGTCCGATCTGTTTTGCAACATCTGGCCTTCAGGAATCCAATATAAAATTTCGGACCATGTTACAGCATGTTGCCGATGTATCCAACGTATCCCGACATCGGCGCGGCGCCATTTTGCAGACTGGGTTGGCTCCAGTGATGCTGTTTACTTTCTTGTAGTTCGTGGCGGCACAGGTGCAGAACGACTGTGGTGCTACAGTAATGTACTTATGCATGGAATATATATTGTAGTAGTCTGCACTGACCTCTCAGGCAAGAATCCATATATACAGGTAGGCGTGGATAGGGTGGTGACATCAGGGAGTTTAGGTGGTGTAATGATTAGCACACTGGCCCGGTGTGGCGGTTTCAGCCATGCGCCAGTTTCAGCCGTGCGCCAGTTTCAGCCGTACCATCAAACTCAAGGCATTGTCAATGGTCGTGAGTCACTAACCTTATAAATTTAATATAATGTTTTTGGTAAAGATGTTTTCTATATGTGTACCAAATGATTTGTTTCTAGGTGGTGTGTGGTTTTAGAGATATTTCACTTTTCCTGGATTTTCTGTATGAAGATTGCTCACCACCATTGACAATGCCTTGAATTTGACGGTACGCACAGTGCAAAACATTAGTTTTATTCAAAATTAATAGAAATCCAGGACTCTAACCTTAGAAATTTAATATGATGTTTTTGGCAAAGATGTTTTCTATATGCTTACCAAGCGATTTGTTAATAGGTGGTGTGGTTTTAGAGATATTTCACTTTTTCTGTATTTTCTATATGAAGATTGCTCGACCATTGACAATGCCTTGAGTTTGACTATGCGCATGGCTGAAACTGGCGCACGGCTGAAACCACCACACCGGAATGCAAGAAATGTGGTTTCGATTACTGCGATAGGTGCAATATTTCCCATTTTCATTACCCCCATGACACTGGTTACCATGACCCGGATCCTGTAAAGCTATACGCTGTGTGGTTGTTGAACCGACCCTGTGTATGAATATGTAAGTCCATTGCCTGTATATATGTAATTGTACACATTAAAACGACCTATGGACCATTTAAAAGAATTATAATTCCAGGGGGGCAAGTGTAGTATTCTGCACTGACCTCTCCGGCCAAGACCCACATAGACAGTTAGGTGTGGATAGTGTTGTAACATCAGGAAACCTAGTTGGTGTAATAACACTGGCCTGGAATACAAGATATGTGGTTTCGGTTCCCGCTCTAAGTGCAATATTTCCCATTTTCATCACCACCCCACGACAATATTTATATTTTTTATGTCTATATTAATATGTCTATGAACGGTGATGTATGTCGGGACTCGGCTGTCTGAACTCCAAACATTACTATGCTCCACAGGTGTGTTCTGACAACTGTCTGTTAGTTCACACCTGGAATTACTCTCAACAACTCATAAGGAAGAAAGGAAGACAAGTTGCGCAAGACAGTGAAGAGGTTGTGCTTTATTGGCATCAACTCCTGTTCACCTACTAGTGACCTATCACCCTCACTCCTTACCAACTGCCCACACAGATCCTCATGTCTCTTTCTGGTGCATATCAGAATCAGTGCCTACAGCCCATTGAACCGGAGTCCAATGGTTGTTGCACACAGCTCAGTGTCTTTGGAATAGATGTTGCTAGTTCGAGTGTAGAAAGTGGAGTTCCCTCCAAGAGTGTTTCATGTGGGGTCTGTATATCAGGTGTATGGAATGCAGGTGACTGGACTCACACAGCCAGCCAATCAGACACCCTCTACAGCCTAGGTGGGTGATGCCCTAATAGGGGGCAGCTGTCACTCAACCCCGACTGCAGGTGGTATCCCTAATATATGCAGAAGGGCTGGGTGTGCTTGTCCAGCGGTCCCGTGGTAACACTAACAAGTAGTCATCAACAGTTACAACAAACATATATCAATGCTTCTCTCCTTCAATGGCTCTCTTTCTGGTGCATGAAGGGAACATTTAAATAATTATTAACTGTCTCTTAGGTATGAACATCACATCACAATCTCATTCGCTATGTGTTATCACATTTCCACATAGGCGCTTATGTCACAAAGCGAGCGGGGTACCCATTGCTTCTCTGTTACATAATCATGGTCCCCACTCCGTTGCCCGAGAATAATAATGTTCTTAGTCAATTTATGAATCCGAACCGAAAATCCGTACATTTTACATAGTGTCACATCCCTCACTCTGATCTGAGGCCACTTACTCTGAAGTCCAGTAAAACCTCTCTAAATCGACCGATTATGTGACCGACTTTAAATGGTCCATTTAGGGAGGTGGTCGCTCCACAGTGCGTTTAAAAAAAAATCATTACCATGGTATTGTATGGGCGATCGTTTGGAATCCAAATAAAGCGATCGATATAGGGGAGTGGTCGATCTGTGGAGCTGGTTGGTTCGAGAGGTTTTACTGTATCTCAAATCAAACATGAATGGGAAGAACAGCCACAGGATAGTGCTGGGTCTCGGGGGCACCACGTTGTCCTCACTTGCTGTAGCATAGGCGTTACTTGGCTGACTCATGTATTTTTACTCAAGGGAGAATCACCTCCTGAGTGCATTCAGGTGTCGCTGTCCACTGATGCTCCGCCAGACTCTTCTGGAATGCATACATTTCATGGGTTTGTGCCAACAAAGTGTTAATGTAAATAATGGCTGGCGCACATCTCCCGTTTACGACCTAAAACTGCCCGTTTTGCGCATAAAACAGGGTTTTAGTCATTAGGTGTGCGACCCCCGCGCACACCAGACCTTTGCGATTCGCGACTTAAAACCCAGTTTTAGGGCTTAAAACTGGAATCTTATAAGATTCGAAAAATGAATCGGCCAGTTTTAAGTCGTAAACGGGTCGCGAGTCGCAGTCAGTTTTAGTGCGCGAATCGTAAACGAGAGGTGTGCGCCAGCTATTACACAACAGAATTGTTTATCGATATAAAACACAAACAAATTTGAGCATTTCTAAGAACCTTTGGACTTAATCACCTCCTGTAATATTAGCGGTTTTATGCAGTATATCTTGAATATATATGTTTATATGTGCTCTATAATGAGGTTATGTTGGTTTGTGTGTTGTTTTACGTCCTAGCAACATTTAAGGTCATATCAGGACAAGTACCGACTTGTGACAGTGCGCACTGATGGCGACTATGTAGTGCTGCCCCACTGGGAGACCAGGCCGCCAGCACCATGACCTGATATCGCACCCAGTCATATTAGCAGGTATAGCAATACCTCAGGGAGTTTGACGCCCCTGCCTTGCAGAGTTGTAAACCACTGCCTTGTGGTACAGGTTCTTGACAGAACCGAAGGCAAGGGAACAAACCCTAAACAGAAAACCATGTCACTGTGGCAGCATTAAGGGCGGTTGATGTATGGAACTCCCAACATCTCCCGACCAGCCACTGCAGGGACAAATAGTTTTGCGCCTGTCTTGACATGTTCTTGCCGGTGTGAAACCTCTATTTGCTCCCCGAGAGAGTGCGCTGGTAACTTGCAAAAGCCAGCAGCACTTCAACACTTTTGCAGGCAGCTTTCATGAAATGTAGCTAAATGGAGAGCGGCAGTCAAGTAATGAAAGCAGTCTTTGTTGCATCGCGACCGACAGCATGATGATGATGATGATGATGATGATGATCTCAGAAAAATAGAGTAGATACTCAACAACCATCGGGCTATGCAACTTCAATATAACAAATCTTTGCCAGTGTCTAACATAGATCTATACGTAGCATCAAATCTATGGAACTGGTTTTGCTTAGAAAAATGCATCGTTTTATCGGATTCTGCGGCTTTAAAAACCAGAAGAAAACTAGTAACCTTTTATCACACGGTTCTTGTCTTTATTCATTCACAGTGTGTCAATAGACGAGATCACCGTTTCGACTGCGCATGCGCTGAAAACGGCATTGGCAGCAAAGCAAAGGCGTACAGCCATTGAGTTTGCCGATACGCATAGGGCAAAACATCGATTTTATTCAAAATTAATAAAAATACATAACAATTTGTCACAAACATGGACGGAAGGATGCAATATAAAAATATAATGAATATGTTTATGACACAACTCTCCACAATTAATCATTTTGGGCTAAGAAACATACAATTTCAGTCACTTTGTGTCAAGAAAAACTTATTTCAAAGAAATATATAACCATCTGATTAACCCTAGTCATTTTCTATTTCTACATATGTCATTAACATAGGATATAAATAAAAACATGAATAAAATAAGTAAAACTGACTCTGGCTATGGCTCTAACACTAGTCTGAGTCTGTTTAGATCTAAATGCACATGGCATAAGATGTGTTGATTATATTGATGTAAATGCAATGCTGGATAAAAGATTAATATATTAATTTATTATATATATTTGTTTAGTTAGTGTTCTATGTTTCAAACAAGAGCTGAGATGAGCTGAAACTAGCACATTTCATTGCTGCACCCAGTATATTAGCATGTGCCGTGTGCTTCTCGCTTTTGCTTTGACCCATCCCACAATGCACCGCGCCGCTGGAATGGCGATGTAGTCTATAGCCATGGTTCTTCACAGGGTCTCTACACCCGGGGCGTACAACCCGCCCAGAATCATGTTCAAAGCACCACCATTGTCAGCCTCTGGTGATTCGAATCCATCATTCTAATATAACACGACGCATTAATTGTGTCCAATCGGCGCAACGACACGCGTTCCACAATGGAACAGGGGCGGAGGCCACCCTCCCACACACCCACATGTGTGTGGGTGTCTGGGAGGTAGGTGGTGGGGAGGGGGTGAACTCAGAGCCTCGGTATGGCTTCACTGTGAAATGATTGGTTGGTTGTTGGAGTTTTACGTCCTGGAAACATCTACGGTCATAGCAGGACGGGTCCTGGCTTATGACAGTGCACATTCATAGTGACTTTATAGGGCTGCCCTACTGGGATTTCAGGCCGCTGGAACCATGTCCCAATATCCCACTCAGTCTCATTATCCTGACACTGAGCTAACAAGTCCTTGCCCTATCCTATTAAAGCTTAAGTCACATCTACCCTGATCAGGGGTCGGACGCGCCCCGACCTGTGATCCGGCGTGGTCCGTGGTGATCCGGCGTCATCTGTGGCTCATCTGTGGCTGGTCCTTGGTGATCCGTGGTAAGCCATGGCTGGTCCTCGGTGGTCCAGCCTCATCCGGGGTCTGCCCCGGATGTTTTAAAATGTTTAAAACATCAGGGCGATCCTGGGCGATATGGGGAATATTGCAATCCGGGGTTAACTGGCATCATCCATGTGTGATCCGTGACTCATCCGGGTAGTCCATGTGTTTTCCGGGGGTCGTCCATGTCTCATCCGGGGCAGTCCGGGTCATTTTATACTCCGGGCTATCCACGAGTAATCTGGGGGTCGTCCGGGGGTTGTTCGGGGTTCGTCCGGGGTTTGTCCAGGGGTTGTCCCGGGACTAATCCATGGCTACACCGGGTAGTCTGAGGGTTGTCCGTGCTGTGGTCCATGGGTTGACAGTGGCTTGTCCGTGTAGGTGTGAGAGCGAGCCAAAAAACGACCAAAACAGCGATTTTATCCGGGGCTGTTTGGGGGAATGGTCCAGGGGTGGACTGGCTAAAAATCCAGAGCTAGTCCAGGTAGGTGTGACTTGGACTTTATGCGGACAAGCCAGGCAAGGAATCAACAAGTATCAATTTTATAAGTCATTGGTTTGACTTGACCGGGAACCAAACTCCCAATCTCCCGCATGCGAGGCCCGCGCTCTACCGATTCGGCCACCGCGCCCGGTCACTGTCAAATGGAGGCAGGTAGGTATTGTCAGATGTCAATAAATAACAGGTTTGTTTACTTGCTTGTTTGGGTGTTATACCCTAGCAACATCTAAGATCATATCACAGACAGACAGGCACTGACTTGTGACAGTGTGCACTCATGGCGACTTTATAGTGGTTCCCCTACTAAAAGATCAGGGCACTGGCACCATGACCTAATACTAGTAATAGTAATATCCCACTCAGTCACATTATCCTGATACTGAGCGAATCAGGCTTTGTTCATTCCTATTAATGCATAGCGCCAGGATAGGTAGAGACAAATATCAGCTTTGTAAGTCATTGGGTTGACCCGGCCAGTTTTCGAACCCCTGACCTTCTGTCCGGGAAGCCATCACTCTTACCAATTTGGCCACCGAGTCTGCGATTGGCGTATGTAAAAGCTGTGTACACGGATTTTTGGGTGTGTGTGTTGAGTGTGTAGGTTGGGTGTGTAGGTTGGGTGTGTGTGTTGTGTGTGTTGGGTGTGTAGGTTGGGTGTGTAGGTTGGGTGTGTGGGTTGGATGTGTGGGTTGGGGGTTGGGTGTGTGTGTTAAGTGCGTGGGTTGGGTGTGTGGGTTGGGTGTGTGGGTTTGGGGGCTGGAGGTTGGGTGTTGGGGTTGGGTGTTTGGTGTTGGTGTTGGGGCGTGGGCGTTGAGGTTGATTTTAGGTGTTGGGGTTGGGTGTGTGGGTTGGGTGTGTGGGTTAGGGGTTTGGAAGTTGGGTGCTGGGGGTTGGATCTGAGGGCTGGAGTTGGTGATTGCGGAGTGGGGTTGTAGTTGGGATTGTGTTTGTGATAGGATTGGAATTGGGTTTATAGGTTAGCAGTTGAAGGTGGTGATGGGGTTCTGGTAGAGATGTGGGGTTGGGGTTGATATGTGGGTTGGGGTAGAGATGGGAGTCGGGGTGGAGATTGGGGTGGAGATTGGGGTGGAGATGGGGTTATGGTGGAGATGGGGTGGTATGTGGAGAGGGGATTAGGGTGGAGATTGGGTTGCGGTGGAGATGGGGTTGGGGTGAAAATGGGGTTTGTGATGGAGATGGAGTTGGGAGGAAAATGGGGATTGTGGTGGAGATGTGGGTTGGGGTGGAGATTGGGTTGCGGTGGAGATGGGTGTAGGCATAGAAATGGGGGCATGGTACTGGGGATGAGGGTGAATGGGAGGCTTAAACCAAGGTAGTGTCGGTTAACACCAATAGTCTACTCACAAATCACCGACCAGAGTTGAACATTTTATCTACAATTTACCTGCGCTAATTGTATTGCATCAATAAATCACCTCCTTATTATAGAGCTATTTTGTAAACCTTATTTTATTTGTGAATCACAAGATGTCAGAGTGACTATTATTGGATTGCTATGCACATTTTTGTGCATTTTTTATGATTCCCAAGGTGGATATATCTACGCAATACAATTTTACCTGGACTGTATAATAAAGGCATGGAATATGGGCAGCAGAGGATATACTTGGCTTTGATGATTGGAGGAGAACAAATAACAATAGCACCAACAAGAACAAGAAATTAGCGATTGAACTAGTTGTATAATAGTGTCCCCTCACCCGGATAATATGCTCTGAATGGCGGGAACCACTCCTCCCTACCCTCACACCCACCCACTTCCACCCCAACCTCCACCCTCACCCTCACCCACACCCACTTCCACCTCAACCTCCACTCTCACACCCACCCACTTCCACCCCAACCTCCACTCTCACACCCACCCACTTCCACCCCAACCTCCACCCTAGCCCACCCCAACCCCCACCCACACCCACACCCCCACCCCCACCCCCACACCCACACCCACACCCACACCCACACCCACACCCACACCCACACCCACACCCACACCCACAACCACACCCATACCCACACCCACACCCACACCCACACCCACACCTGCCGGAAAGTGGTCGAATCGGAAGAGCGCAGGCCTCCCATGCGGAAGTTATGTAGTTCAATTCCCAGTCGAGTCAAACCAATGAATTACTAAATTGATACTTGTTGCTTTCTAGCCAGGTGCTTGGCATTATTAGTAGAGGGCAAGGACTGGTTGGCTTGGTGTCAGGATAATGTGTCTGAGTGGGATATCAGGTAATGTTACTGATGGCCTAGTCTCCTTGTGGGGCAGCACTATAAAGTTGCCATGAGAGTGCACTGTCACAGGTCGGTACCCATCCTGATATGACCTTAGATGTTGCCAGGACATAAAACTCAAACTACCAAGCAACCAACAACCACCACTCACTTCCATACCCCCCTCACCCCCACCCACTCCCACCTCTACCCACACCTCCAACCCCACTCCACCACCACCCCCTACCCCCACCCCCTCCCTCCCGACTGTGTGGTGGCGATCCTTTATTTAAATCGGCATTGTTGGTGCGTCAAACTCACCAATTGGCCAACATCACAGGCAGCTATATATTATAAAAATCCAGGTTTAAGTTGTTTTTGGTAAGATTTTTCTTATGCATGTCTATCGGTGGAGGCGGTGAGGCTGACTTTGTAATTAGCAATTATGGCAAAACTCACAGCATGACTTCTGTTATGGAGGGCACACCTCCAACCCCACTCCACCGCCAACACGACCTCTGTCGGGAGTGGGGAGAATTAGAGTTGAAAAGTCCGATAGTTTTGAATGTCTGCCATTTCTTTCTGAGATAAATATATTCCATTGATTGTTATACTCTACCTTACTTTAGTTTGATGTAACTTTTATTTTAAATGACTAACTTTTGAGATATTTGAAGTGAAAACATGCGACAATAATTTTGTCAAGCACAATAAAACTCTGACACCAGAGATTTATGCAGTAACACTAACAGGTTCTACTGAAATGTTTAATTGACTTGATATGGCATTCAATGTGGCAACAAATGCTTAATAAATGCATCAGTACATCTGTAGAATAAAAGCTAGGTGGGTGCTTTAATGTTGGGGCAACAACCCACTGTGGATACATAGTTGATTGGTTGTTGGAGTCTTACATCCTGCCAACATCTAAGGTCATATCAGGACGGATACCGACTTGTGAAAGTACACACGCATGGCAGCTTTATAGTGCTGCCCCACTGGGAGACCAGACCGCCAGCACCATGACCTGATAACCCACTCCTGACACTGAGCTGCCCTATCCTTGCCCTATCCTAATAATGCCAGGATACAAATTATTATAGAGGATTTCCACCACTAGCATGAACTCTACTCAATCAATCAATATCAATCAATAGGATACAGCTATAATAGGCCTTGGACCCATTAGCGGCTCTTAATTAATAGAAATGGAGACAGTTCTTCAGATGTGGTGGATTGTAGCAACTGTCACTGGCTCCAAGATATACGTAATGCTTGACCAGTATCCATCCAGTCGGGACTTGAAACAGTTCACCGACTCTGTGGTACGACACTCTCCATCAAGGCATTCCACAGGTCAACCACCCTAAAGCCGATCCAATTGTGTTGCAGGTCCAGTCTGGAGTACTGCTTCCTCACCTGGTCCTGGTGTTGGAGTCTCTGATAAGGGGGCTGCCTATCTTGTAGATGCCATGGAGATATTTGAATACTTCAATCATATCCCCCCAGGGCCGTCTGGGATCTTCAAATGACACATACATTGTTCATAGTGGCAAGAATTACTTTCTGACTGGCAGCTCAGATAGCGGGAAATGTCTCTTATGTATTATACACAATGGTAGTGGCCACACTCCTCAGTATAATGCAGTATTGCAGGTGATCACGTGATCTACTCAATGTGCTCGCTATGTTTCTCTACGCAAAGGAAAGACTGTGGTCGATTTATATTTAGAGCAGATTGCAAACCCTCAAAGATGAATAAAACAGGGGTTTGCAGGAAGTAGGGAGGTGAAGAGATTAGGGCGAGCAGAGGGGTGGCGGGGGTGGAGGATGGGTGGGGAGGTGGAGGATGGGTGGGGAGGTGGAAGATGGGTGAGGTAGAAGAGAGGTATGAGGGTGGGGAGGTGGAGGAGGGGGTGAGGTAGAAGAGAGGTATGAGAGTGGGGAGGTGGAGCAGGGGGTGAGGTAGAAGAGAGGTAGGTGGGTGGGGAGGTGGAGGAGGGGGTGAGGTAGAAGAGAGGTATGAGGGTGGGGAGGTAGAGGATGGGCAGGTGGGGTAGAAGAGATGTAGGAGGGGGTGTTGGAGGAGGGGGAGGTGAGGTAGAGCAGAGGTAGGAGGGTGGGGAGGTGGAAGAGGGGGTGAGGTTGAAGAGAGGTATGAGGGTGGGGAGGTGGAGGAGGGGCAGGTGGGGTAGAAGAGATGTAGGAGGGTGGGGAGGTGGAGGATGGGTGAGGTAGAAGAGAGGTATGAGGGTGGGGAGGTGGAGGAGGGAGGTGAGATGGAAGAGAGGTATGAGGGTGGGGAGGTGGATGAGGGGGTGAGGTTGAAGAGAGGTATGAGGGTGGGGAGGTGGAGGATGGGCAGGTGAGGTAGAAGAGAGGTATGAGGGTGGGGAGGTGGAGGAGGAGGTGAGGTAGAATAGAGGTATGAGGCTGGGGAGGTGGATGATTGGCAGGTGAGGTAGAAGAGAGGTAGGAGGGTGGGGATGTGGAGGAGGGGGTGAGGTAGAAGAGAGGTATGAGGGTGGGGAGGTGGAGGAGAGGTAGAAGAGAGGTTGGAGGGTGGGCAGGTGGAGGAAGGGCAGGTGAGGTAGAAGAGAGGTAGGAGGGTGGGGAGGTGGAGGAGGGTTGGTGAGGCAGCAGAGAGGTAGGAGGGTGGGGAGGTGGAGGAAGGGCAGTTGAGGTAGAAGAGAGGTATGAGGGTGCGGAGGTGGAGGAGGGGCTGAGGTAGAAGAGAGGTTGGAGGGTGGGGAGGTGGAGGAGGGTTGGTGAGGTAGAAGAGAGGTTGGAGGGTGGGGAGGTGTAGGAGGGGGAGGTGAGGTAGAAGAGAGGTAGGAGGGCGGGGAGGTGGAGGAGGGAGGTGAGATGGAAGAGAGGTAGGAGGGTGGGGAGGTGGAGGAGGGGGTGAGGTAGAAGAGAGGTATGAGGGTGGGGAGGTGGAGGAGGGGGTGAGGTAGAAGAGAGGTAGGTGGGTGGGGAGGAGGAGGGAGGGGAGATGGAAGAGATGTGGAAGAAGTGGAGGAGGGGTGAGGATGTGGAGGAGGGGGACGTGATGTGGAGGGGCTGGAGAGGAGAAGGAATGGGGGAGGAGGGAGGAGGGATTATGGGGGAGGTGAAGGTAGGGTCGGGCAAAGTGGAGAGGTAGTCAGGTTTAGGAGGTGGAGTAGGGATTTGGATGGGGAGGGGTCGGGACAGTAAAGGGAGGAGGTGAAGGAGGAGCATTGGAGGAAGTAGAGGGGTGATGGGGACGTGCAATAGAGGTGGAAGGACGGAGGGGTGGGGAGCAAGGGGGTGAGAGAAGTGGAGGGGTGGGGAGGCGCAGGAGTCGGGAGGAGGTGGAGGCGTGGGGAGGAGGAGTCGGGAGGAGGTGGAGGCGTGCGGAGGAGGAGTCGGGAGGAGGTGGAGGCGTGGGGAGGAGGAGTGGGGGGTGGAGAGGAGGTGGAGGTGGAAGTGGAGGGGTGGATGGGTGGAGGGTTGAGGAGGAGGTGAAGTGGGTGGGGAGAAGGTGAAGTAAGGGGAGAAGGGGAGGAGGTGGAGTAAGGGGAGAAGGGGAGGAGGTGGAGTAAGGGGAGAAGGGGAGGAGGTGGAGTAAGGGGAGAAGGAGAGGAGGTGGAGTAAGGGGAGAAGGGGAGGAGGTGGAGTAAGGGGAGAAGGGGAGGAGGTGGAGTAAGGGGAGTTGGAGATGGCGATGGCGGAGGGGTGTGGGAGTGGAGAAAGAGTGGAGTGACTGAGGGGTGGGGAGGTGGGGGAGAGTGGGATTGGGGAGGAGGTGGAGGTGGGAGGGTGGGGAGGGAGGGCAACGGATGCAGGAGGTGAAGGGGCGAGGGCGCGGGAGGGTTGTGTAGGCGATGGTGGGGGAGGGTGGACAGGAGCAGAGTTGGGTGGAGAGGTGAGGGGAGAGTGGGCAGACAAGGCTTTTGCCAACAGGAACTTAAAGAAGTCTGCCTTCCGCCCGACTGGCCCCGAAGAGAGCAGCAGGTCTGCGTGCAGCTCAGTGCCCCCACCCTCACATGCTAAGGTGATAATTAAAGAGCCCTCACCGACTAATAGCCGTAATTACCATCAGCGCCGATAGAGGGCACCCCGCCACCACCGTGTTAGTGTTACCGGAGGGGCGCCGACCCGCCGGGCATGTGAGGAGGGTGCTTCTCGTGGCACGCTGTCAAGGTGTCAGGTCAGTCTGGTGGAATCGGCTAGGCGGGTTCTGTTCAGAGCTCTGAATGTGTGAGTTGTCCGGCAAGGTCGGGGTATGTGTGAGGGGGTGGGGTGTGGGTGGGATAATATATATATGTTGAGAGGGATAGCGGGGAGGGCGATTATATATATATATATATATATATATATATATATATATATATATATATATGTACATATACAATATATATGTATATATACAGTAAAATCTCTCTAACGGTCCACCTGCACAGATCGACCACTCCCCGATATCGATCGCTTTATTTGGCTCCCAAACGATTCCCCCTTACATTACCATTGTAGCAATAACAAAAAAAACTCCCTAAATCGACCACCTCTCTAAATGGACCATTTATAGTTGGTCCCATGGTCTGTCGATTTAGAGAGGCTTTACTGTATATATGTGTACATATGTGTGTGTGTATTATAATGGAGTATAATAATATAATGCAACGTAGTATACTCCAAGGTTTATATATTATATTATTGTACATTTGATATTACATATATTCGTAGTCGCGCACCCACCTTGATCAGGAGTGCGTGAATGGGGCACCACCTGTGGAGTGCAAATTGTACCAAAACGTGACCGTATCTCTGTCACTTCGTCTGTAATTTTCTTTTTATGTAGGTGGGGGTGTATAATTCCCCTGCCAGAGAACTAGTAATAAATAGACTCTGCCTTCTTCCTTATTTCCCGAAGTGGTTATATATATATATGTGATGTATAACGCATTATGCGAGTATAAAGGCGCGGAAGGGAATTAACCCCTCTTAATTATTATTATGTGCTAATTATTGTTAATATTACACTACATACCGTACTGCCTCCTCCATCTCGTGACTGGTGGCACCACCCCCGCTGCGCCCGGTACCTGCCTACCCTGAATACATCACTCGCGTCGGGGATTTTTTTCCCTTTTATTGTTAGGCTGATATTCCTAGCCAGAGAATATATAACTCATACCACTACTTTTCTTGTTCTTGTTCCTTTGTACTGTAGCCGGGCTTTATATATATATATATATATATATATATATATATATATATATATATATATATATATATATATGGGTCTGTGTGTGGAGGGAGAGAGCCGGGAGGTAAGAGGAAGAGGGTTGTACAAATATATCTATGTGGGGTGGGAGGATGAGGGAGAGAGGGGAGTGTATGTACGTGTGTGGAAGGGGGTGGGGTGGGGGTGAGGGTGAGGGAGAGAGGGGCTGGGAACCGGGGCCCGGGGCCGTGGCCGGGACCCCCTCAACGACGGGCCGGCCGAGGGACGGTAGAGAGCTAGCATGACAATATACGTTAACAGTGGGGCAAATTGGGCAATTTGATGAACACCCTGGGCATTAGGCACTGTGATTCTCGCGTCCAAATACTGCTGGCAGTGTGTGTATGAATGGTAGGGTGTGGGGAGGTGTGGGGAGGTGTGGGATGGGTGTGGGTGTGGGTTAAGTCCCAGTCAGACCTCACCGGATTGAGGAACCGGACAAAAACCGGACACTGTCCGGTGAAATATGGCAATGTACGGTTTATATACGGTTGCCATACGGCATGTCTGTTCTGTGTCTGGTGGTGGCCGGTGTGTATGGTAGCAAGTTTTGAACATGCACAAAACTTGGAACGGACACCGCCGGACTGAGGTGTATGGTTGGTGTCTGTTTTAAGTCCGTTCAGTCCATTTTGTCCATTTCATGTCGGGTACCCTTCCGTTAGGTGTCCGGTTTGTATCCTGAAGAGTCTGTTGACATTGCTGCGGCAATTCAGTCCGACGGTTTTTGGCGCATCCGTGAACAGTCCGGTAGGTGTCCGGTTGGTGTCCTGTTGGTGTCCGGTTGGTGCCAGGTCCGTCCGTTAGACATTTGGTTGTCGTCCGGTTATCATCCAATTATCGTCCGGTACATTCCTTGTCCATTTAGCGTTCGTTTCATCCAGTACATTTCGGTAAATTTCGGTACATTTTGACACTGGACACCAACAGACTAGACACTTCTTTGTCCGGTGGTGTCCGGTACTCAGTCCGGTAAGGTCTGACTGGGCCTTTAGGGGCGACCATAGCGATATCAAACTATGGTTTGTTGGAAAGATGCCCCTGCCCCTTATACTCATTGTATAAACTGTATATATATATATTTATATATGTATATATACAGTAAAACCTCCCTGACCGAATACCTCCACAGATCGACCACTCCCCTATATCGATCACTTTATTTGGGTCCCAAACGATCGCCCACACAATACCATTGCACCTATCTAAAAAAGTCCCTAATCTGACCACCTCCCTAAATGGACCATTTAAACTTCCCATGGTCAGTTGATTTAGAGAAGTTGTACAGTATTGTGCAGTCACACATGCAATTATGCCTTTCAGATTGATGGTGAATGCCCATGGTGTCACAGCGGGGGTTAGGGGTGAGTGGGGTGGGGGAGATATGGAATAGGTGGAATCCATTCTGAAGCAGACGACATTTCTGCGTTTACTGTCGTGCGGTCCCTTTGCGCTATTTTGCAATTTAATTGAAGATAAAAAAAAACTTTCCAAAACCTGGCCAACAGAAAAGAAGAGTTCAGGCGCAAATCTCCGTAAACGCCAATCCAAAAATGTAGTTTAAGAACAAGAATCTTTCCTGAAAATAATTTTAGTTATCACTAATTCCACTTTTCTTATGATCACATGATTATGGAGCAATGAACAAAAAAAGTAGGAATGCAAAAAAATCTACATTTTTGAAGGTTTGATTCCAATGTTTATCTCAATTTTTGGATTGGCATTTCCGGGGTTTTGCGCCTGAACTCTTCATATGACCCACTTCATAACACATCATGAAGAACCCCCCCCCCCCCCACCCGCTCTCACCACAATAGGTCCATCAATAATGATCCTAATTAACCCTGGGAAACGACACCCCCAACCCCCAACCCCCAAAGGATTGACTTTGCGACAAAAAGCAGGCTTAGTTTATCCACACACGCCGACTTCCCGTGTAGAAGTTCGGGAGTTCAAATCCCAGCCGAGCCAAACTAAAGACTTATAGAAGATTGATACTTGTCACTACCTAATGTGGCACACTGCATTATTAGAATATGGCAAGAACTGGTTGGCTCAGGGTCAGGATCATGTGACTGAGTGGGATATTGGGTCATGATGCTAAAGGGGGGGGGGTCTGATCTTCTCCCAGTGTGGCAGCACTATAAAGTCGTCATGAGTGCGCACTGTCACAGTCGATATCCATCATGATATGACCATATATGTTGCTAGGAAGCAAAACCCTAACAAACAAATATACATATCTGTTTGTTTGTTGTTGTTTTACGTCCTAGCAACATCTAAGGTCATATCAGGACGGGAATATACATATCTACTTACTATGTATATGTATATACACATACACATGTGCACATATATAATATACACATAAATATATACATATCGTGATATGACCATAAATGTTGCAAGAACATAAACCCCATCAAACAAATACACATAGATTCATACTATTTACACGTGTATTCACACACACGTGTGTACATTAATATATTCATAAATATACACATGTAGTAGTCTGCACTGACCTCTCAGGCAAGTAACCACATATACAGGAAGGCATGGGTAGTGTGTTGATATCAGGGAGCCTAGGTGGTGTAATGGGTAGAACACTGGCCCGGAATGCAAAGACATGCCGGTTCGGGTCCCGTTCTAGGCGCAATATTCCCCATTTTCATCACTTCCATGATACACACACATAGACATATACGAATATACACACACACATACATACATACACACGTTATAAATGCACAATTTAGATGGACATAATGAGTCGGCGAACCGTTGGTAGCGCGTGCCCCGCCGAGTGACTGACGCGCCGGTCACGCTTCACTGGCTGCTGATATTGAGGCGGTGGGGTTGCGCCTTAGGGCATGCTTTAATTGGAGAGGCGGCTGGCCGGGGTCCTCGTCTCAGGTATACCTCTGCACATCGCACGGTCGAAGGTCCATTGTGCTGCTTCCCCCACCCCCCACCCCCACCTGCCCACCCCCACCAGCCACACACCCCTCCCTGCCGACACCCACCCACCCTCACTAGACACTACACACATGCAGTAGGTAGGCTCTGCCTGTGTTACAGTGTGGTTGTTTGGTTGTTGGAGTTTTACGTCCTGGCAACATCTACATTCGTTGGTTGTTGGAGTTTTAGATCTTGACAACATGTAAGGTCATATCCGGATGAGCATCGACTTGTGACAGTGTGCCCTCATGACAACTTTTATGGTGCTGGCCCATTGGGAGACCAGGCCGCCAGCACCTAGATAAAAGATTCACACGGTACTTGTAGTACACGGGTGAAGGACAACATACTGTAAATATGGGCGACAAAATAATGTTAGTATGGAACAGGAAGTACAATGCCTGGCTGCAGTATTAAATGGTTACTTATATCGTCACAGAGTTGGTGAAATGGGAGAGAATGCAAAAAGACAAGATGGCGGCCATAGAATGCCATCGATTTCACTTTTAAATCTTATTAAACCAGATGTTTTATTATATTTTTCAACTCAAAGGTAGCGGGGAAATATGAAGACATATACAAAGAATAAATGTTGCTTCTTAGATTGTGAAATTAGGCTCTCATAAAGACTCATTTCATTAGCCCGATTTTTTGACCGTTTTTATATAAGGCTGGTCTTGCCCATGTACTGTGAGTTCCGGGTGAATCCTTTATCTAACCAGCACGATGCCCTGATATCCCACTCAATCACATTATCCTGACACTGAGCCAACCAGTCCTTGCCCTATCCTAATAATGCAGAGCGCCTGGGTAAGAAGGGACAAGTATACATTTTTAAGTCATTGTTTTGACTTGACCAGGGTTCGAACCTATGGGTTCAAATCCCACGATCTACCAAAGCTGGAGATGGATGCTAAACACATTCGGTCATCCCTTCTGGTCACATTGTGCTGCTCCCCCCACCCTCACCCCTCTCTCCCGACAACCCACCCCCACCCCACACTACACACATGCAGTAGGTTATGTGTGCCTTATACCCCTGTCACACTGTGACGTAACGAGCCAACGTAAGTCTGACGTGCTCACGTTTCGTCATTACGTTGACGTACATTGGGTTGCGCTATGATGATGTCAGAATGACGTTAGACTGATGTCGAGCTACGTCACATTACGTCATGTTACATCGGCGCGCGTCAAGGTTTTGAACCTGTTCAAAACTTTCGACATGACTTGAACGTAAGGGTTTATGTTCGCCGTACGTTCTCTACACGTTCGGCGAAGGTCAATGATGTTAAACGGACGTTAGTCAAACGCTGCTTACTACGTTCTACTACTTTCCACTACGTCGACCCACATTAACGCCGGTGGAAACACCCACGTGGCGTAATAGGAACGTCAGCAGAACATATGCCGAACGTACATCCAACGTACGTTCAACGTACGTTCAACATTTCACCACCATATCATGACGTATGTAACGTCATGTAATGTAGTTCTGGTGATGGAATAACATACATAACGTTCCGTGAGCGTAATGACGTTGTCCTCTCGTGTGGAATGACGCTATCACTATGCTTTACCGATGTTATGCTCTCGTCAACTATGCTGCATCCACGTTCAACTTGTCCCCAAATTTGCATAATACGCCGAGAAGTTCAACGTTTTTCACGTTCTCCCTACGCTGACGTCGTCACATCATAGTGTGAGAGGGCCTCTATACAGTGTGTTCGCTCCCTCCCCGACCACCCACCCTTCACCATTCACCATCGACCCTGGAGTCACTGAAGCAGACATTGCTTATATTTACCGGCACTTTTCTGAAACCGGAAACTTAAACCAGGCCTTTCCGGACCGCCACCCGCAGGTGAGGCGGCCGAATTTTGTGGAAAGAAACGACCCACACCGGACGCGATGATCTAATTGGTAGAGCGCAGGCTTCCCATGCGGAAGGTCACGAGTTTCATTACCGGTCGAGTCAAACCCAATGACTTACAAAAATTGTACTTGTCGCTTCCTAGCTTGATGCTCGGCATTATTAGGATAGGGCAAGGACTGGTGAGCACAGTGTCACGATAATGTGAGTGAGTGAGTGGGATATCAGGTCATGGTTCCGGCGGCCTGATTTCCCAGTGGGATAGCACTATAAAGTCACCATGAGTGTGCACTGTCACACATCAGTACTCATCCTGATATGGCCTTAGATGTTGCCAGGATGTAAAACTTCAACAACCAAGGAGCCAGCGTTGCGCCCAACTTGCGCCATTGTTGAACTTGAAAGCTGACACTAGTAGTAGTACGACTAGTCGTAGTGACTTGGTATTGTATTCACATGTCTCAGCAACAGCAATATGCAGAGAGGGCCGTAGCTGGAGATCACGTGATCACATGGCTCCTCCCAGACGCATTTGACGCAGATTGACGAGCAACTGGTACTCCACTGCACTTTTGGAACATTCCGCTTATTTGCATGTATGCAGAGATCTATCAATCAATCAATAGTTCCGTCCTCTAGTCGAGGGTTGGATGCAATGGTTCTCCACTTGTCGCGATGGTGTGCTGTTCTGATAGACTGTGCATAATTCAAGCCTGTCCACTGTGAAATATTTGTAAACCATGATGTTCTTGGTCTCCCTCTCCCTCTGCTGCCATTCACCTTCCCTTCCAACAATGTATGGTATATTGAACTCTGACGAATGATGTGGCCAAAATAAATAAGTTTCTTTGTCTGTATAGTGGCAAACAAGCGTTTCTTATTTTTAATTTTTCTGAGAACTTCTTTGTTGGTGATCTTCTTTGTCCATGATATTTTCATCATCCTTCGATAAGTCCACATCTCAAATGCTGTTAAACGTTTGTACATTTTCTTAGAGATTGTCCAGGTCTCAGCCCCATACAATAGAGTAGACCACACATAACACTGAAGAATATGCTTCCTTGTATGTATTAATATCTTACTTGATGTTAACACTCTATGCATTTTGGAGGATCTATGCACATGTGTATTTATATAAATATGCGCATATCTACGTATTGCAGAGTTAGATATGTAGATATGCATATATGGGTCATTCTTTAAAACTGGGCACCACATATTTGGTTTCCACATTACGATGGTGATAATTTGGTCTTTCTTTTATTGATTGCAAGTCAAATAATTACTGTATCCTCTGTATATTAAGCATGTTAGCAATAGTACATTTATTGAAGCTGTCCCAAGAAAGAAATTAAAAGTTTACTTATATGATTTTGTGCTAATGTGAAGAAGTGAAAAATTACACATTTACACTATGCATGTAGCCAAACTTTTTTTCAACTTATTTTTCAACTTTTTTCTCGTAAGACATAACCTTGTCTGCTTAAGAGTAATCAATCAAATCTTGTTTGACTATCTTGTATATGTCCAGGATGTGTCTTTGATTTTCATGTTATATGAGTGATATTAATGTATTGCTCAATTTGTATAAGATCTAATTAAAAAAGTGAAGTTATTTTTTTTCAACTCTGATATATGCACAACATGCATACTTTCATAGGACATTCGATTGGGCTATTATTTGGAGGTTTCTTTGCTATTATTTGGAAGGTTTTCACTTTTGGTTTCCATGTCACACTTTCATGCCCAGTATGACCCATATACATATATTTATAGCTATGTGGATATGTATATATATATATATATTTGTAGCTATCTATTATATGGATAGTGATAAGTCCCTTATCACCTGTTATCATCAGGGAGTGGTGATTGGCTCATCATATGCATATATGTATGCTTATATATGTTTATATAATTATATACATATATATATATATATACATATTATGTGTATATGTATAATATTATATAATATATATAGTTAGTATATTTATATACGTGTATAAAATCATCGGTATGAGGTATTTCTTATTATTGCCTATTATTATTATGATCCGTTATTGTCCACTAACAGACCCAGATCTATTCACTGCGGCACTCATTTGCCTACGGTGGCGCCACCACCGGCAGTTCTTGGTACTGATTCCTCAGAAGTTGTATGGATCACTTGCTCTGAAAGTATAGTATATGTATGCCGTCCTGATATGACCTTAGATCTTGCTAAAACATAAAACTCCAACACCCAACCAACCAACTATATATATATGCATGGTATTGACCTATTTCTGTACTGTGAGGGCCATTGTGCCGGAGAGTTGTTAACCTCACACGGGTGAATGAATACATGTCGTCCGAGTTCCTGACCTCTGACCTCCGACCAAGGACTGAAGCTGCTTCCCTGTGTGTTTAGACGCCCGGAGGTTGGGCGATAGTCTCTCCAAGCATCCTTCACTATGGTTCCGATATTTCAAAGCTGCATAGTTCGATCAAAGCATCAACTCTTCAAAGCCAAAACACTGACCTAAATTTTATTCTACATACCTAACTTAAATACTGACGCACTTGTTAATTATTTGTTGCGTCATAGAATGAAATACCAAGTCAATGTAATAGAACCTGTTACTGTAGAAGCCTATGGTGTCAGAGTGTTGATGTGCTTGCCAACATTATTTTGGCATGTTTGCACTTCAAAGAGCTCAAAAGTTAGCCATATAAAATAAAATTACTTCAAGCTAAAGTAAGATCAAATATAATGATCAACCTAATATATTTATCTCAGTAAATGTCAAAAAAAGTCAAAACCACCACTTTTACACTATGTGATGCAACTTTGCATCACATAGTGTAAGCACTATTAACTCAGTCTGAACCCATAAACCCATGGCTTCTAATAACCAACTGTAGTAGGTTTACCCTATATTTGCTTCCGATTTTGGTTATTGTGAAATTGCGTTAATAATTGACATATAATTATAATGCAATCTATTCTTCTTACCTGTACCGGGCGCGGTGGCCGAATCGGTAGAGCCTGGGCCTCACGTGCGGAAGTTCAGGAGTTTAGTTCCCAGTCGAGTCAAACCAATGACTTATAAAATTGATACTTGTTGCTTTCTAACCTGGCACTCTACATTAATAGGATAAGAGGGCAAGGACTGGTTAGCTGAGTATCAGGATAATGTGACTGAGTCGGATATCGGTTCATGGTGCCAGCAGCCTGATTTCCCAGTGGGGAAGCACTATAAAGTCGCCATGAGTGCGCACTGTCACAATTCAGTACCCGTCCCACAATATGGGTACGGAGAGACAGGAAGGTGAGTGGGTGGGTGGGGGGGGGGGAGAAACAGTTCAACAGTAGATCTACAAATCGATCCCCGTTGCTCGCGTCGGAAGTCGACAGCGCCAACTGTCAACCGCCCACCTCCACCGCCATCCCCGCCCCTTTCACCCACCCACCCACCCCTCCCACCCACCTACACCGCCAGCTTATCTCACAAACGAGCCACACTGTCGAGATTAACGACGTGGACATGCCACTCGTGCTCAGAAGTGTGCCTTCTCGTCGGCCTATATCGGGGTAAGACGGAGGGAGACAAAGGAACAGCTCACATCGCCGCGCGGCAAACCTGGAGCGGGTCACGTGGGCCTGGTTCACGTGACCGATCACGTGATCCCCGCTCTCCCCCCATCCAGGTGGTTCTGTGGGTGGTGTGTGGGTGGTGGGTGGTGGGTGGTGGGTGGTGGGTGGTGGGTGGTGGGTGGTGGGTGGTGGGTGGTTGGGCAGCGCTCTTGTTGTCAATTACTTCGCCGCGCGCCGGTCTTGTTTGTCCCGGACAGGTCACTGTCAAGGTCAATGTCAATGTCAATGTCAAGGTCAAGGTCAAGTCAAGTACACCCACCACAGACTCAACGCACTCATCGCTGTATCAGTGTAGCCTAATAGCTTAGAACACTATCCATAGAATGGCAAGAATTAAGTGTGGGTTCGGATCCAGCTATAGGCGCAATTTTCCACATTTGCATCCTCCCCCTCCTCCCCTAATAAGAACATTGGTAAGACATCAAACATGTATGTATGCCTTAGAGTTGCATAGTCTGATAACCTTCAGTTTCTATCCTTATTTGAGATAATTGTTGGATATTTCACATTTGCATGCTCACCCCCCCCTCCCCCCCCCCCCCCCTAATAACAACATTGGTAAGACATCAAACATGTATGTATGCCTTAAGGCTCAGTCAGACCTTACCGGATTGGGGTAAAGGATAGAAAACGGACACTGTCTGGTGAAATACGTCGATGTCCGTTTTACATACGGTACGCATCCGGCGTGTCCATTCTCTGTCCGGGGTGTCTGGTGTGTACGGTGTCAAGTTTTGAACATGCACAAAACATGTACCAGATACCGGCGGACTGAAGTGTACGGTTGGTGTCTGGTTTAAGTCCGTTTAGTCCGTTTTGTCTGGTTCATGTCCTGTACCCATCCGTTAGGTGTCCGTTTTTTTTCCTGAAGAGTCCGTTGACGGTGCTGCGGGAATTCGGTCCGTCGGTTTTTTATATGTTTTCGGCGCTTCCGCGATCAGTCCGGTTGGTGTCCGGTTGGTGTCTGGTCCATGTCCGGTTGGTGTCTGGTCCATCTGTTTGACATTCGGTTTTCACCCGTCGGTTGACCATTGCTTGTCCGTTGTTATCCGGTGTCATCCAGTTATTGTCCGGTTATCGTCCGGTGGCTATTCGTTAATGTACGTTCCTTGTCCGTTTAGCGTTCGTTTCGTCCGGTACATTTCGGTACATTTTGATACCGAACACCAGTGGACTAGACAATTTCTTTGTCCGGTGGTGTCCGGTATTCAGTCCGGTACGGTGTGAGTGGGGCTTTAGAGTTGCATACTCTGATAGCCTTCAGTTTCTATCCTTATTTGAGATAATTGCTGGAGGTTGATTGTTATAATCTGCCATAGGAATACCTTAGCTTGAAGTAATTTGTAATGTTATATGATTAACTTTTGAGATATTTCAAGTGTAAACATGTACAAATAACTTTGGCAAGCACGTCAAAATTCTTCAGCAGTAATGGGTTCTATTAAAATTGACATGGTATTCCTTTACGTCCGGCTACAAATGGTTAATAAGTGCACCAGTATCGAAAGCCCCAGTCACACCTTACCGGATTGGAGAAACGGACAGAAACCGGACATTGTCCGGTGAAATATGGCAATGTAGGGTTTATATACGGTTGGCATCCTGTGTGTCCGTTATCTATCCGCTGGTGTCTGGCGGTGTCCGGTACAAGTTTTGAACATGCACAAAACTTGTACCGGACACCGCCGGACTGAAGTGTATGGTTGGTGTCCAGTTTACGTCTGTTTAGTCTGTTTCATATCCGGTACCCATCCGTTACGTTTCCGGTTTACTTCCTGCAGAGTCCAGTGACGGTGTTGGGGGAATTTGGTCTGTCAGTTTTATCAGCGCGTCTGTGAACAGTCCTGTATGTGTCCGTTTGGTGTTCGGTCCGTCCATTTGACATTCGGTTGCCGTCCGGTTCTCGTCCATTGGTTATTCGTTAATGTATGTTCCTTGTCCGTTTAACATCTGTTTCGTCCAGCGGCCGTTGCAACAGTTCGACAAATTTCGGTACATTTTGATGCCGAACACCAACAGACTAGACAAATCTTTGTCTGGTGGTGTCTGGTACTCAGTCCGGTAAGGTGTGACTGGGGCTTAAGCTAGGTATGAAAAATCAAATCTAGATGAATGTTTTGGTTTCGAAAAGATGATACTTTCCTCTGCCAATGCGAACTCTGTCTCCCGTTTTGATAGATCGCGGGATTCAAACCCACGGGTTCGAACCTTGGTCGAGTCAAACTTATGATATAATAATTGATACTTGTCGCTTCCTAGCCAGGCACTCGGCATTATTAGGATAGTGCAAGGAGCGGTTGGTTCAGTGTCAGGATAATGTGACTGAGTGGGATAACACATTATCAGGTGATGGTGATGGTGGCCTGATCTCCCAGTGGGGCAGCACTAGATGTTTCCAAGACATAAAACTCCTTATATGTTTCCAAGACATAACATTCCAGCAACCAACCAACCAATGACAATGCAGCTCTAATAATGCAGTAATAACTATCATAAACACAGCACGGTGGCAGGAAATAAGTGCCAGCCAGCACTAATGCAGTACCGATCTGGTAGGTGGCGCTGTGAGTGGGGTAAGCATGATGTAAGCAATGGCTCCTTCATAAAGCCCTGGTCACATACACGTTTGTGAACGCAGTTGAATGTAGGATAGATTAACGTGGGTCAAACATGGTGTAAGTATGTTAAACTATGGTGAAAAATGTTAAGGTACAGCAGGTTTTGGTATGGATAAATACGTTACTGCATGGATGCCGGTACCTTCAACTATGTTCAACATATGTTAGCCTCCACTACGGTCAACTATGTTCAACTATGTCCAAGTACGCTAAAGTATGCTAAAGTATGCTAGAGAATGCTAGAGTACGCTAGAGTACCCTAGAGTCCGCTAGAGTGCATTAGGACTTAATAAGAGTCCGGAGACTTCATCACAGTACATTAGCCTCTAATGTAGTGCTCTCTTGAACATGTCTCAAGATTAAATCGGAACCCAGGGCCCACCCAAGTTATTACCAAGTTAGCAGGATGGAGAAGTATGGATGCCGGTAGGCTCAACCAGGTTCAACTCTGTTCAACTACATCCACTAACGTGTATGTGACCGGGCCTTAAGTGTCTGTAAAGCATAGGAGTCGATTGCAGCTCACTTCCAGAACAGAAGAGGAACATAAGCAAAGATCACACACTAGCTATTACTGCACAAGTACACCAAAGCTGCATACTTCGATGAAACCATGTGAAATGTTTATGTTTCTTTTTCTATAAATCCCTTATCTACTTCTGCTATCCTGGTAGGCTCAGTGTCTGAAACATCCACAAGAAGACAACATTGTACTCACATGGTTTATTTAATCTCAACATAGTTGCTACATGCACATGTACATAGTCAGGACTAGCTGGTGGCCGTGGTGAAAGAGAGAGAGAGAGCATGTGACTTGCACCCTTATTTATAGGTTTAAATCCGGGTAACAGTCAAGTGACCTTAGCTTGTAGCTGGCAGCTCATTGGCTACAGAGTACCAATGCAGCCAGGTACCAGTCAGGTGACCTAGTTAGCTGCTACCTGGCAGCCTGTTGGCTGTATAGCACTAACTAAAAATCACCCTGAAATTCCCGAATATTTTACACATGGGCTTCTCCAAACCAAAACACTAAACTAGATTTGATCCTAGATATACTCCTTTTAGATATCGTCGGCTGAGAATTAACCAGGCCTATGTCCACTTTCAGAAAAAAATTGTATCTGTACATAAAACCCATATCTGAGTTGATATGCCTTATTTCCCTAACCCATCATCATCATCATGCTGTCGGTCGCGATGTGACAAAGACTGCTTTCATTACTTGACTGCCGCTCTCCATTTAGCTCTCTGCTGTGAGAGTGATGTTCATGAGTTGGTCTTAATGTCTCTCAGCTTCAGGTTTCTCTTGATGGTATCCTTGAATTGGAGACGAGGGCGCCCTCTCTTTCTGTAACCAGAAGACAGTTGAGAATAAAGGATCTACTTTGGTAGCCTGTCTGATGACATCCTCATGAAGTGTCCAGTCCACCGGAGATTCTTATTGATCAGAAGATCTTCCATAGAGGGCAGCCCACATCCGTTTGAGTATTTCCTTATTTGTCACTTTGTCCTTCCAGGTTAGCCTCATGATTGAATGCAGATGTCGCATCATGAAGGCATGCATCTTTTTCACCTGTCGTCTGTACACTGTCCAGGCCTCAGCTCCATATAGTACTATTAGTAGGATGGATAGCACGATTGCACGGTAGATCTTGCCTTTGGCCCGCATGGACACATGTTGGTTGTTCCAGAGTCTCTGGCATAGTCGGCTGAAAGATGCGCTAGCCTTGGCCATCCGCCTCTGTGTTTCAGCATCAATGCATCCCTAACCCACAGCTCAATATATGAGTAAGTGAGTGTCTTGGGGGTCTATGTATTCATCTGTGGGTTGGGGACATCAACTCTGAGATGAGTGTTATGTGTAAATATCATCTTTTTCTGAAACTGAAAGTGGACATAGGCCTGTTTAATTCTCAGCCACTGACATATTGGCACACTTAGAGTTGCATGGTCCGATGGTTATGAGTTTCTGTCATTTTCTGAGATAAATATATTAGGTTGATCGTTATAATCAAAGTTACTTAAATTTGAAGCAACTTTTATTTGAAATGGCTAGCTTTTGAGATATTTGAATTACAAACATGCACAATTAAATGCATCTAAGTTAAATAATATATTATGTAGAATCAAATCTAGGTAATAGTTTTTTTTTAAATTTTGATGTTTTCATCGGAGTATGCAGCTTTTATTAGCCTTTACTACTGCATGGAAGGAAATTCTAAATCAATCTTATAAGACATGTTGATGCTGAAGCCCATGGTTTCCAGCATTCCAATGTGCATCCACACATTTTCATTTGCATGGCTTAAATAGTTAATCATCTATGATCAAAGTTACATTAAATTAAAGTAAACTAGATTAGAGCAATCAACTTCATATATTCTGGTGTTCTCTGTGGCAGAGTGGTTAGAGTGTCTGACTTTTTTCTAGGTCGGACTCCTAATCTGAAGGTCAGTGGTTCGATTCCCTGTGTCCCCACCTCTGCCAATTTGGATTTCCACCACTGTGTATAACTTACAGCGTCATCAAAGGCCAGTTACTCTCATACCATGTCTATGTGGTGTGGGAGGTTCAAAATCCCTTGGGTCGGTAAAAGTGTAGGCTCGGGCTTTCTATCGACAAACTGTCTAATGGTGAAAACAAGCCTATTCAGGCTTATCCATGATAGGCAGTATAAATCTTCAACAACAAAAAAAAGAAGAAATTATGGCAGAAACTCAAAACCATTTGACTTTGCAACTTGAGTTGCGCGGTCATGCTTACTGCTTACTAAGATTGGTGTAACAGGATGCACTATTGGTGGCAATGATAACAATATTAAGAAAAGTGAGAATGAAGATAATAGGGGCCCCCCCTGGAATTAAAATCATACTGAGCTATTGACCTACATAAATTAACCTACCCTCCAGATTATCTCCACTTCATTATCACCACCAATCTGGTGTGGAAAGCAAACAGTTGTATCTTTTCTAACATGTGTTTGTTTTCTTAAAGAGCAGTCTGTGGGTTATCTGTATATATGAAGAGTTCGGGCGCAAAACCACGTAAACACCAATAAAAAAAACCACGTAAACACCAATCAATGGCTATTAACATTGGAATCAAACGTTCAAAAGGTTAATATTGTTATATTCCTACTGTTTTATTTATTGCCCCATAACCATGTGATTATAGGAAAAGTGGAAGTAGTGAGCTTTAAACTCATTTTCATTTAAAATTTCTATATTTAAACTCCATTTTTGGATTGGCGTTTACATGGTTTTACACCTGAACTCTTCATATTAGCTCCAGGGCTCATGATTTTATATTCCATATTATTTGTTTATAAGGAGCGGTGGGAAGACAACCATTAATGGTTACACTGTTCCTACAATTTCTATTGTCAACAGGTTAGTTTATGTTTGTAGAATATGTATGGAAATTGTAAATACAAAAATGGGTAATGTTTAATGTCTAACAATTAAATGTAATAGACGAAAGAAAATAATACAATGCACGACACCGTGTAAAATATTTAGACTTTCTACACATATTTACATTATAAAATAGATTCCATTTAAAGTACCCATTTGTTTAGTTAGTAGATAGAAGAATGTGTAACCCATTGCTGAACCCAGACTGATATGGTGGGAGACAGTCATGTTTGATATTTAATGTTTAATGTGTATTGGATCCGGATTGAATTTGTATGGAGTGCATCGGATATGATAGAGGTGTCTGGTCAAGTTGCCATGACCTGGTGGTAGCTGGGATGTGGGAATGAGGGGGTGCACCTGAGCTGCACCCATCTCTACTGTCCTGGAATCTCAAGATGGCTGCCATAAAGCGTAAAATAACAATATGCCATGGAACAATGACATCCTGTACCTTCAATAATATCATGTACCTTCAATAATATCATGTACCTTCAATATCATGTAACTTCACTGGCATGTCTACAGGAGTGTTGGAGAGATCAAAAACCTGGGAGAGCTGGCAGTCACCACTGGCCCTTTCATGTGACAAGAGGTACTTTTGTGTCCATCCTCTATTCTGTGCTATACCCACTGTAGCCACTTCACTATTATAGACAGGCAACTATAGGACTCACCTACACCACACCATTTCCTATGCTACACCCTCTGGTACTTTATGATATTTTATATATATATAACTTGCATTTAATTATAGCTCACTTCCATTTATCAAGATCTGGCAACCACCTTTTAAAAGGGATTAGCCCATAGATTACAAATGGCCTCATTCTCATGCACCATCCCATTAGTAATATGTATCATCGTCATCATCATCATCATCATCATCACCACCACCACCATCACATAACTATGTAAATATCTGTAACCACAGACAACTGGAAGACAAGGGCGTTAGTGCTGATAAATTATGTATTCTGATGAATAAAATATTTGCCACACAAAAAAAAGAACGTAGTGAGAGTAGCACTAGTGATTGTAAATATGGTAATATTGGTACTATTGGTAATGATGGTCGTCGTGGTAGTACTAGCAGTGGCCCTAGTGGTAGTAATGGTAGTGGTGGGATTAGTGATGATAATGGTAATAATGGTCACAATAGTAATATTGTAAATAGTGGTAATCTATTAATAGTGTTAATAATATTAACAGTATTAATAGTGGCAACAGTGATAATAATGGTACTAATGGTGTTAGTGACAATAATGGAAATAATGGTAAAAAATGTTTAAAATGGTAATAATGGTAATAATGGTAATAATGGTAATACTGGTAATACTGTTAATAATGGTAATAATGATAATAATGGTAATAATGGTAATAATGGTAATGATGATACTACTGGTGATAATGGTGATAATGATAATAATGGTAATAATGGTAATAATGGTATTATTACTAATACTGGTAGTAATGGTAGTAATGGTAATAATGGTAATAATGGTAATAATAGTGATAATAGTGATATTCGTGATAATGTTGTTGATGCTGATAGTGATACAGTGATAGTGATAAAGGTTATGCTGGCGATAATGGTTATGCTCGGTATAATGGTAATACTGGTAATGATTGCAATGATAGTAATGAGGGTAAAAATGGTAATAATGGTAATAATGGCGTAATGATATAAATGGTAAAAATGGTGAAAATGGTGAAAATCGTAACACACACATGCCCATCAAACATCAACACCCCCCCCCCCCCATACACACATCCCCATCAACCATCAAACACCCCCCCCCCCCCCCGTCCCACCCACCATCCCGCACACTTACAGTCTATCAGTGGTCAGACATTTAGATTATTATGCCATTTGTCGCCGCTCGGTGCTTCACACGCCTACACGTCCGAATGTAAGTTGCCACTCACGATAAACAGCGCCGCCTGGTGATGGATGGGTCGTTGAGCCGGCGCCCCGAGGGGCCGTAAGTGACAGTCCCAAGACTGAGTGGAGTGCACTCCGGGCTGCCGGCAACGGCGGCATGTAGCGCCGGTAATACCAGACGGGAGGGCCGGGGAGGGGCGTGGGTGGGCCGGGATGAGGGCGGACCCGGGTATGGGCCGGCGGCCGGGGAGGGGGCGGACGGGGAGGGGGGGGGGCGGGGAGGGGGGCGGGCGGGCCGGGTATGGGTGCGGGTCGGCCGACAGGGGATTGGGGCGGGCGGGCCAGGAAGGGGGCGGACAGGTGAGCCGGGAGGGGGGGGGGGGGGGGAGTCCTGGGCGGGGAGGGGGTGGGGGCTTCGAGCGCACGAAGGAAGCAGCATGCAGGCGGTGACACCCACGGGTGTACATACGCACGCGCACACTCACATGTACACGCACATATATTATGATGGTAATCAGGCCACGAGGGCCAGCCGCTACTGGAAGTCGCCTCGGTCGAGCTCTCGTCATTTTTTAATTAGCTATCGAGAGAGCTGGACATCTGAGCGCGTCGCTGACCGACACCACAGGTGGCCGTGGACCGGGCGCGAGGGCCCGGGACACCGGCGGGGTGGCTTCACTCAGCCGGGGGAGGTAAGTCTTCACGCTTGCGGGTCCCAGCTGAGACACCACGGGGCCTCCTGGGGAGATTTCACTGGGTGAACACCAGGAGGGAGCCCAGGATTACATGGTTGAACACGATGTTCGCCGGTTAGGCGTTATGCCTGCCACCCACTGGGGTGGCTGGGAACCTCGTGCTTGCACTCGGGTGGTTGCTACGGCACCCCCGAAGGTCTCTGCGGTCGGCACTGTGCCGTTCGGTAGGCTTGCTTTGCAGCCTAGGATCCCTCTGAACCTCACCCCTCCCTCCCTCTTGTTGGGGGCCGTTTGGCCGGGAGGGGACGGGGACGGAGGCTGCCGCCTCCCCCCACCCCATCCCCCCAACCCACCCCCACCGGCCGCCCAACCCAAATGTGCAGGCGCATGGGTGGAGGACACGGGGGGGGGGGGGGAGAAGAGGAGGGGAACAGCTGGTAGGAGCTGACCAGGGCACCGACCGAGATGCCGGGGAAGCCGAGGCCCAGGTCATGGCTGACACCTAATCTGATTAGGTATGTGAAGGGAGACTGACTGGTCGGTGACCCGGAGGCCATCCCGCGTTGGCACCTAATCCAATTAGGTGAGATACCAGTAAACGGTATGACACAGGTGGCGACTTAAGAGCTAATTGACCTGATAGCTTCACGAGGGAGCAACTCGGCTTTCGCTTGCCACTCGCCTCCACATTTGCCTCCACACTAGCAATGGCCCACTACATATCCAGAACCCCGTCTCCGGCCCTCAATGCCAGTGCCATAGTTGCGGACCCGGGCCGACTCGCATGGCCAGCCTACTATCCGACTTCATAGAGATAGCGGAGAGACAGAGGGAGAGCCCACACTCGGGACCCCTATATGTACCCCTCCAACACGAGTCCAAGGGAGAAATAGACGGGAGGAGATGAACAGGGCACCAGTCAACAGCTGCCCGGTCACCACCAACATGGCTTCATCACCACCACAACTGCCACTGCAGGCGGCGACACCAGTGTCAGTAACGGTAACACCAGCTATGGGATCATTTCTGAAACAATTCATCCCGGTGGAGAAGGCACCAATGGATGCAGAGGGTGATAAGTTGGTGGACAGCACGGCCAAACTGATCAACACACTATGGTCGCACCCTATGACAAAAGGGGAAACAGCGGAAGTGTACGCAGCACTCCCGAGACCAGCCAATGTGGAAGCACTGCACAAAATATGGATGAATCCGGAAATTGAGACAACACTACCTGCCCGAGTAAAAGAAAACGATGCGGTACTAGCAGCCACACAGTGGGGCATCCAGTTCGCAGCCAGACCGGTGGCCAGGGCCCTGGACAGCATCGAAACAGGGAAAGCACTGGATACGAAAGATCTGGTAGCGGCCCTCCTAACCACACTCAAGCTACTAGCCAGGACGAGTAACACCATAGTGGGAATGAGGAGGGACAATGTGAGACTGACACTGCTACAACAGCTGAAACCACTGGCTAAGAAAGAAGGAAACCAGGGTTTCAAATATGTGCTGGGTGAGGACCTGACTGCTAAAGTAACCTCACTGGAGGCGGACAGAAAAACAGCACATGCCATAGTGAGGTCACAAGGCAACCGACAACGGCACAGGAATTACGAATGGCAGGCGTACAAACAGGGAAACTACAAGGGCGGTCAGGGGAGGAGCCACATCCCACAAAACACCCCAAGGCACCGACAGGAGAAGCCGAAAGCCTACACCTCTTCCTGAGGCCGAACAAAGACGGCAATTTTAGACCTATACTAAACCTGTCTCAGCTTAACGAGCTAGTGGTGTACCAACACTTTAAAAAAATGGAACAGTTGGGCACAGTAATGGAACTGGTACACAGGGGGGCATGGCTGGCAAGCATATACATATCACAGGCGTACCACAGCCTGGAAATCAGGGAGAGTGACAGAGATCTCCTACAGTTTATATTTGAGGGACAGAGGTTCAGGTTCAGAGTGTTACCCGACCGGCTCAGTTCAGGACCCAGAATGTTTACAAAAATAATGAAGGCAGTAATGAGCCACCTCAGAACTAATCATAATATCCTACTCTGCTTCTATATAGATGACACTATCCTAATAGGCGAGTCGCAGGCGAAAGTTAGTGTGGCGGTAAAAGTAACGATAGACCTACTTACCCACAACGGGGAAAAATCTGTACTAATACCAGCCCAAAACCTACAGTTCCTAGAGTTCACGATCAACACACTAACGCTAAAAGTAAACATACCTGCAAAGAAGTGTGAGCAATTAAAGGGCTGCATCACGGAGACACTCAACAACACCAAACCCTAAAATAAGAGACTTGGTGATGCTAGTGGGAAAGCTGGTAGCGACCGACCCAGGTAATAAGTGGGTGAAAATAAGATCGAAGGTGATAGTGACAGCGTTAAATTGGAATATCAGAGATTCTAACAGCAATTATGAGGGCCCCTGCACACTCACTAAGCGGGTAAAATAATGCCTACTATTTTGGCTCAATAATCTACAACAGATCAACAGGGAGTACAAACAGAGACCTGTGGATGTGTGCGTCTACACGGATGTGTCATCACACGGGTGGGGGTACCACGACCACACCCACAACTCCCACTATGGGGAGCAATGGGATGATACGGTTAGCGAGTCCACACACATTAATGTCTTAGAGCTTAGAGCAGTGAGGCGAATGCTAGAGCATGTATGGGAGGTGCTAAGAAAGAGCCACATACGGGTCTTTGCAGATAACACCACAACAGTGGCTTGTATAGGGAAAGGGGGTTCGGCCAGGTCCAAAGAATGCCAGGAAGAAAGCAAACACATCTGGGCCCCAACGGAGAACCTAAACCTCCTGTTGACCTAAGATTTTGCCCAGGAGTGGGAAATGTGGAGGCAGATTGGGCCTCACGGGTATTCACAGAACCAGGGGAGTGGTCACTCGACAGTCATGTGATGAGGGAAATCTTTGATACACTGGGGACACCCAAAATTGACATGTTCGCTTTGCGAGAGAATCACCAATTGAATTGCTATGTTGCTAGAGAATTTGATAAGCAGGCGGAAGGGACGGATGCGACGGACGCTTTATCCTTAAATTGGCATCATGTTAATGGACTATTCTTCCCACCTTTCAGCTGTCTGTCCAGAGTCCTGGTGAAAGTGAGGGGAGAGCAGCCCAAGGGAGTCCTCATCCCGCCAGACTGGCCTACACAACCGTGGTTCCCGCTATTACGGCTGCTGCGGGGATACCAAACCGGCATAAGGATCCCGGTGACGACAGAGACACTCCGGATCAAGGGGATGGGGGGGAAATCGTTTCCACTTGCCCACAAAATGAACCTCTGCGGTGAGACTCTAGCAGGCATGTTCAGATCGCTGGGCATGAATGAGGCAACGGCAGAACTACTGACGGCATCATGGGCAAAAGCAACCAGGAGACAATACACCCTGATCCTGAGGAGGTGGGCACAACATTGTGATAAGGAGGGTATTAACGCCCGAAAACCCAGACTCAAGGAAGGGATAGAGTATCTGGAGAAACTGTTTTCGGAAGGGGCAGCTAAGACCACCGTCAATACCGTAAAATCATTGCTATCAACCTTTGTGATAGTGCGGGGAAGCCATTCGGGGAAGCACCCCCTAGTGAGCAGGCTGCTAAAGGGGATAGGGAACCTCAAGCCCAGCCGCCCTAAATATGAGGCAGTATGGAACCACAGCAATTGTTAAATTATTTGCAGGGGTAGGGGCCGACACACCAGCTAAGTGTGGACCAGCTGAATAGAAGAACCATCTGTCTGTTCCTACAAGTACTAGCGACAGGACAAAGGCTTCACACATTGGGCTTAATGAAGCACAAGGATTTCAGGTGGGGACAGGTTTGCTGCACGTTGAGATACTCAATGAAAATGAAATCCAACGACCCAGCATGAAACCCCCCGATACTCACATTCAGGGAGTTTGGTGTAGAGGAGTTATGTGTATACACCCACCTGAAAACCTACGTGGACAAAAGGGAGCTGATAGGGGCGGACCCCGCTGTGTTTGCCACAATCAGGAGCCTGCATGTGGCAGCATCACAAGAAACACTGTCAAGGTATATTAGAACCACCATGGCGGAAGCAGAAATCGACATGAGCCAATTCACACCGTACTCATGCTGCCATGCCACCACAAGTGGGGCGGCAAGGAAACAAGTCCCACTGGCCACAATATTCCTGGCTGCAGGCTGGACAGGCGAGACCACATTCAGGCGGTTCTATAACCGACCCCTTTCCTCGGGGGGAACTGTGACAACCAACCTCATCCCAAACATTTGGGAAGAGGAAGGGGAGACAAGCTAAAGATGCTGAACAATAGACTCCCTACAACATAAAGGGTTCAAACCTGTGGGTTCGAATCCCAAGATTTACCAAAACGAGAGACGGACCCTCAATTCATTCAGTCATCAGCTCCGTGTCAGGATGATTTTTTAATATATTTTTTTATTGAGGCTGTATTTATACTGTCCATAGCATATAAGCCCGGGTACCCAGGCTTGTTTTCAATGCTGGCCAGTTGTAGTGTTGGTGTTATCTTACCACACAGTGGCTGCTGATAAGGTATTTGATTGCCTGCATTTCAGTAGCAGATAGATAATTGGTTGGTATGGTTAATAGCCTATGTTAGTCTTTTTGGATTTTCTTGGTATATATGTATTTATTTTTGCTACTCTTATTACTAGACTAGCCTACTCCTATTTACATATCATAGGCTTGTACGTAGCTGTGTGGTGTGTTATCTGGCTACTTTTGGCATGGTTACCTGCCATTGGGCGTCCCGCTGGTGGGCCGTGACATATCACATGCCCTTTTGCAGTGCAGCTTATTGGGGGTTTCCTAGCCATATTTTGCACAGATATTTTTTGTAAGTTTTTAGGTCAGGAATTTGTCGTTCCTTTACCGTTTGGGCATTCCACACCTTGGCAGCCATTTCCAGCGTGCTTCTCTCATGAGCTTTTATTTGGCTTCTGGTCTGCTTTAGTAGTGGCACATTATTTGCTCTAGTAGCCCTTTGTGGTTTTGTTAGAAGTTTAATGTTTTGACTATAGCTATATGCTAATGTTTTCAAATGAATTATTCTCCTATTTTCTAGTAATTTCACTATGGTTCTTTTGTGTATGTCATAGGTCTGGTGCAGCTTGTCTACTCTTAGACAGATTTTTAGGGCTCTGTTCTGCAGTGTTTGCAGTTGTTTTTAGTAGTTCTTTTCTCGCACCCATGTAGTTTACATCTCCATAGTCAAAATAGGGGAGCACCATGCCCTTGAAGATTTTTATTGACATTTCTTGTGTCATGTAGTCTCTTAGCTTTGCAAATAGCCACAGTTTGTGGTTTACTTTTGTATAATTTTATTTATACATAGGTTGTAGTTTAGTTGGCTGTCCAACTCAAGGCCTAGGTATTTGTAATGGTCTACATTTTCTAGTGTTTGGTTTCCTAACTTACAGTGTAGTTTTCTTTCTGGCATTTGTTTATGTGAGAAGAGTACTGTTTTTGATTTGCTTGTGTTGATGGTTATTTTGTTGGACTCACACCACTCATCTAGTTTTAGTAGGAGTTTATTTAGTTTAGTTATTACCTCCTCTTCTGTGGTGCCATTTGCGTATATGACTGTGTCATCTGCATATAGTTGGAGGCATTCAGTTTGCAACCATTATTCAAGATCGTTTACATAGATTATAAAGAGTAGTGGCCCTAACACTGACCCTTGGTGTACACCACATGTGACAGGTTGGTTGTCTGATAGTGTATTGTTTATTTTTGTTTTCTGTTGCCTGTTGTTCAGGTAGCATCTTATCCAATCCATAGTGTTGGATTTTATGCCCATGGTTCTTAGTTTTTCCAGTAGTATTTTGTGGTCTACTGTGTCAAATGCTTTGCTGAAGTCAATGAAGGCGGCTCCAACTAATTGTTTTTGGTTCATTGATGCCATTATGTCATTTGTTAGGTTAGCTATTGTTTTTGATGTGGAGTGCAGTTTCCTGAAGCCCCTTGTCTTTCGTTTAGTATATCGTTTTTTTCCAGGTGTTCATTGATGTGTCTATGTAACACATTTTCAATGAGCTTGCCTGGGGTTTGAAGAATTGATATTGGCCTGTAGTTTCCCATGTTTTGTTTGTCTCCACCTTTGTGAATGGGGGTGATGGTTGCCATTTTCCAGGCTGAGATAAAACACCCCTGCTCAAAGGAGATGTTGAATAGGTCTACTATGGTGGCCGGGATGGCTTGGAGTGCCTCTTTCAGTATTTTGGTTGGTATTTCATCTATTCCACTTGGTTTATTCGTGTCTATGTCATTTATTAATTTTTTTACTTCTATCATATCTGTTTTGCAGGTGGGGATTTCGTTCTCCACAGTTCCTGATCTGTTTTCCCATCTTTTTTTGAATTTTTCTGACAGCTTTTGCCCTATTGTGGCAAAGTGTCTGTTCAGTTTGTTTGCTGCATCTTTGTCTGTGAGCATTGCCCCTTCGTTATCTTGGAAGTTTGTATGCTCTTCTTTGTTATTTTTTGGGAATAACATTTTTCCAGAATTTGTTGGTTTGCAGCATTAGTTTATTTGTTTCATTGCTGCTGTAATTCACATTGAAGTCCTCTAGCACAAAGATTTCTGCATTTGTTGATTTTTTTTACAGTGTTTATGCTCTTTTCTAGTTCTTCAAGGAATACTTTAATTTCACCTGACGGTGGCCTATAGAGGCTCGCTATGGCTACATTTGCTTGCTTTTCATTTTTTATTAGGCACCACAGTAGCTGTATGTGCTCATTTGAGAGATTTGTTGGTTTTAGCTTTTCAGTGTCTAGGTTTTGGTGGCTTTGCTGTAAATGGCAACACCTCCACCTTTCTTTGTTTGGTTCATTGCATTAATGTGCTGTCTGTCATTATGTACAAGCCTATATCCGTCTATATTGAGGGTGTTGTTTTGGTGTTTGTCAGTGAACCATGTCTCTGATAACGTTAGTACATCTAGATTGTCTTTGTTTAGATGCATTTTTATTATGTCTATTTTATTGGATGCACTCTGGCAGTTTAGGTGGGCGAAGTGTGTGCCCCTTCCCAGTTTGCATTCAATCTCTTCTACCATATTTATTTTACTTTAAATAATATTTTTAGGATAGTGGTTGCTTGATTTCACGAGTTTTTGATTTTGTTTTGATTTTATTTTGGCTTAGTGATTGATGGATTCGGGGTGTATGTGCTGGTGCATACAGCACACATGGCCCCTTTTGATAGATAATCATGCATACCTCCATTACTTTTACTTTTACCTGTGCGCATAGAGGAAGACATGAACATTAAAGTGTGTATTAGTTGTACCTGATTATACTTATGATTTAGGGTTTGGTTAGTGAAATTTATCAAAGTTTGTGGTACTTATGTTTTGGAGCCCTGGTGCTCTTTCCAATTCTCCGTGATGCTTTTTGACAGCCTGGCACTGACATATCTGGCATATTCCTCATTGTAGTGTATACCATCCGTCATGCCAATGCCATATCGTGCCGCTCTCTTTCCATGCCTTGTTTTGTGGGTTGATGGTTTGTTGTCTTTTAATCTAGTGTGGGCGGAAGTGGAGCAAGCTGTGCATTGCTATGATTTTTGCACCTCCTCCTTACCTGCTGGGAGAGCTCTTATGCTTTCTCCTGCTCTTCATTTTCAATTACTTCTTGTTTTCTTATGACATATTTGTTTTTGCTCTATTTATTTGTTTATTTGTTTATTTATTTGTATTTGCTTCCTTGCACAGGCTTTCCTTTATTTTTTGGAGGATGTTCCCCATTTTATTTTTGTATCCTTGTTTTACTGTTTCGCCTTCACTGGCACTGTCCAGGTACCGACCTGAGCCCCAGTATGGGCATTTTGTGCATTCCCTGAATGCGTTTTCTGGAGCATTTATTAGTTTCTCCTTCAGGCTTTCGTTTTGTGTGAATTTTGCGCGGACGATGTCCTCCAGCACGTTTTAATTGGTTTTGCACCACTCTTGTGTTCTCCATATCTTCTTTGCCATTGCCTTTATCGTATATGGATTTTCAGTGTTGTCTATCATTCTCATTATGTCGTGTTTCTCATGGTATTTTGCCATTATTGAGCTGTAGTATTGCTCCGCTGATGTATATTTTTTACCATCCTTTCCAGTGATTTCACACTTGTAGAGATTGCTGAAAGGGGAGTTGTGTCCTTGGAAAGACACTCCCCACGTGTGTTCCCTAGTTGCTGCCTTTTCTGGCTTGATTTCTGCTATTTCTATTTGATCAAATTCATTGGGCTTATAGATTTTTCCATTTACCTCTATATTGCATCCTTTCATTTTGATTGACTTTATTTTTTCGTTTTTTGTTCTCCATTGCAAGTGTGTACATTTGTTGTACCGTTTTCTCATTTAGCATTTCGGCTTCTGATCTGACCGGCCTCATTGTTACCTTGCTGTAGCTTTCTTTTGACTGGAGCTTTTTTTTCTTCTGGAAGAGCTCTTTTTTGCGTGACTCCTTTTCCAGCTGGATTTTAATGCTCCTTGGTCTGCTTATGATTTTTTCGGTGTTTTGGGTTTCTGTGTCTTTGGTTTCCCTGTCTTTATTTTTGTCTGAGGTCTGCTCGTTGTTGTCTGTGTTTTTTTGTGTGTTGCCTCTTTTTTCATTTTCTTTCCTAGACGGAAGGCTTTGGTCACTACCGTCCAGCCAAAGTCACAGTCTGCTTCTTTTAGCATGTTTGTGACAGTTTTCTCCTTTTTTCGTCTTCTTTTTCCGGGATGCCGTATATTATGATGCTGAGTTTTTTCCCATCACTTTTTGTCGCCTCTGTTTGGGCTGTATCTGTGGGTGGCTTCCTTTTGTCCGTGGGCGCAGACCTGGCATTGTTTATACCTTTGTTTGCATTTGTGTTGTTCTTTTGTTCTTTGAGCTTCTCAAACTCAGATTTGTACCACATGCATTCGATTTGCAACGTGTTGTACGCTACCTGTAGTGCCTGCAGTTGGTTTTGATATTCATTGTCATTGTCGTTGACCTTGGTTTTGTTTATTTTTTTCCATCATTTCCCTTGTCATTCGTGCCGTTTCCGTCATTTATTTTTATATCCTTTTTGTTTTTGCCCCCTTTCGCTAATTCTTCTTTGACTGTTTGGATTACCAGTCTCACTATCTCATCCTTATCCATATGCTTATCTCCGTGTTCCATTATTTCAATATGCTTACCTCTGTGCTTCGTTATTTCCATTTCGTGATGTGGCTGAGTGGGATATCAGGTCATGGTGCTAGGGGCCTTTGTCTCCCAGTGGGGCAGCACTATGAAGTCACCCTGAGTGTGCACTGCCACAAGTCGGTACCCATCCTGATATAACCTTAGATGTTGCCAGGGCATAAATCTCCAAAACCAACCAACCAAGGAGCGGTTAGTTTTGTACAAGTATGAAGTCAGACATCGCCAAGCTTTTTGTTTTTGTTTGTTTGTGTTTTACATCCTGGCAACATCCAAGGTCATGTCAAGCAGTGAGTTAGTTGTCAATGAAGCTGGTTTCCGGCGCCCTGTAGACTCTCCGAGGGAGACTGGAGGATCCTTGTGAGATATGGGTGATGGGGAACGCGCTGTGAGTGGAGGGAGGTGAGTGTGGCCGTGTGGGGCGGAGGGGACTATACTCATTGTTAAGCGCGCTGTGAGTGGAGGGAGGTGGTGAGTGTCTGTGTGGGGCGCAGGGGACTATATTCATTGTTAAACACTCGCTGTGAGTGGAGGGAGGTGGTGAGTGTGTCCGTGTGGGTCGGAGGGGACTATATTCATTGTTAAACGTACTGTGAGTGGAGGGAAGTGAGTGCGTCCATGTGGGGCAGAGGGGACTATATTCATTGTTAAGCGCGCTGTGAGTGGAGGGAGGTGAGTGTGTGCGTGTGGGGCGGAGGGGACTATATTCATTGTTAAGCGCACTGTGAGTGGAGGGAGGTGAGTTTGTCCGTGTGGGGCGGAGGGGACTATATTCATTGTTAAGCGCGCTGTGAGTGGAGGGAGGTGAGTGTGTCTGTGTGGGGCGGAGGGGACTATATTCATTGCTAAGTGTGCTGTGAGTGGAGGGAGGTGGTGAGTGTGTCCGTGTGGGGTGGAGGGGACTATATTCATTGTTAAGCGCGCTGTGAGTGGAGGGAGGTGAGTGTGTCCGTGTGGGGCGGAGGGGACTATATTCATTGTTAAGCGCGCTGTGAGTGGAGGGAGGTGAGTGTGTCCATGTGGGGCGGAGGCGACTATATTCATTGTTAAGCGCGCGCTGTGAGTGGAGGGAGGTGGTGAGTGTGTCCGTGTGGGGCGGAGGGGACTATATTCATTGTTAAGCGCGCTGTGAGTGGAGGGAGGTGGTGAGTGTGTCCGTGTGGGTCGGAGGGGACTATATTCATTGTTAAGCGTGGCGTGAGTGGAGGGAGGTGAGTGTGTCCGTGTGGGGCAGAGGGGACTATACTCATTGTTAAGCGCGCTGTGAGTGGAGGGATGTGGTGAGTGTGTCCGTGTGGGGCGGAGGGGACTATACTCATTGTTAAGCGCGCTGTGAGTGGAGGGAGGTGGTGAGTGTCCGTGTGGGGCGGAGGGGACTATATTCATTGTTAAACGCGCTGTGAGTGGAGGGAGGTGAGTGTGTCCGTGTGGGGCGGAGGGGACTATATTCATTGTTAAGTGCGCTGTGAGTGGAGGGAGGTGAGTGTGTCCGTGTGGGGCGGAGGGGACTATATTCATTGTTAAAAGTGCTGTGAGTGGAGGGAGGTGAGTGTGTCCGTGTGGGGCGGAGGGGACTATATTCATTGTTAAGCGCGCTGTGAGTGGAGGGAGGTGAGTTTGTCCGTGTGGGGCGGAGGGGACTATACTCATTGTTAAGCGCGCTGTGAGTGGAGGGAGGTGGTGAGTGTGTCCGTGTGGGGCGGAGGGGACTATATTCATTGTTACGCATATGCTGTGAGTGGAGGGAGGTGAGTGTGTCCGTGTGGGGTGGAGGGGACTATATTCATTGTTAAGTGCGCGCTGTGAGTGGAGGGAGGTGAGTGTGTCCGTGTGGGGCGGAGAGGACTATATTCATTGTTAAGTATGCTGTGAGTGGAGGGAGGTGAGTTTGTCCGTGTGGGGCGGAGGGGACTATATTCATTTTTATGCACGCTGTGAGTGGAGGGAGGTAGTGAGTGTGTCCGTGTGGGGCGGAGGGGACTATACTCATTGTTAAACAGGCTGTGAGTGGTGTAATGTATTGTAGTTGTACGAACGCCCCCCGACAGTGAGACTGCATGACGTCATGATCCAGTGTTCCTAATAAAGTCAGTTACGTTACAAGAACTCACGGTGTCCACACATACTTTACATGGTGTCAGATGTGATGGACTAAGCGGATGAAATGGCGCTTCACGGATTGAAGCCACCTGGACCGCTAAATTTGGACGAACGAATGGCCATAAATTGGAGATCTTGGTTGCATTCATACGAAATTTATTCAACAGCAGCAGGGATAGGATCTAAAACAGAGAAAGTGCAATGCTGTGTGATGCTGCATGTAGCTGGCAGTGAAGCACAAAAAGTTCATCGTACGTTCGAATTCGAAACGGCTGACAAAGACAAGATTGGACCACTAATAGCAGCCTTTTCAAAGTATTGCGAGGGAAAAACAAACATCACTGTGATAAGGTATGAGTTCAACTCATTCAACCAAACAACTGAAAACATGGACACATACATTCGCGAGTTAAGACATCGTATACAGTTTTGTTGCTATGAACAGTTGGAAGCTTCCCTTTTATGTGATCGAATCGTGTGTGGAGTAAAAGATAACGAACTCAGGAATAAGTTATTACAAGCACCAAAATTGTCATTGGAAGACTGTGTACAGTTATCTAGATTGAGTGAAAATATATCGGCACAGGTACAATTGTCTTCATCAAGTCAAGTGGATGCAGTATCCAGGGGTTACGGACGACGCGCTGAACAGGGACCCAGGATATCTCCATGGAAACAAGCATCAACAAATCAATATCAACAAGGCCGTAAGATGGCGGCTTCCAGGTGTGGACGATGTGGATATAATCACCGGGATGGGAACTGTCCATCACGCGGAAAGGAATGCATGGGATGTCGACGAATGGGTCATTTTGTAAAAATGTGCCATATGCAGAAGACACAGCAAAGGGAAGCGCCGCTATATGAAATTAATGTTGATTTGGAAGCCGAAAATGAACAAGTCGGGCGAGGTACATTCCACAATCAAGTTCAGGAACAACATGACAGTGATGGCTATAATCTGTTTGTCGGTTCAATATACAATTCTGATGATGACGACAAAGATTTGTGGTATGAGGTGTTCATTATCGGTGGTATGGAGGTCTCATTTAAATTAGATACAGGATCCGAGGCCAATATTTTACCATTGGAAATTTACAAGACAATGGAGAGTGCTCTTTTAAAACCGTCTAATTGTCAGTTGATCACATACGGCAGGAGAAACAACATTGATGATCAACGGACAGGGTTTACGATTTCAAGTTACAGATGCTGGCAGTGCGATCATGGGCAAACAAGCCTGTGTTCAATTGGGTCTGTTAGCACGACTGGACACTTTTAAGTGCGACACCTTCACATGAAGCTGACGACAATTGGTAATAAAAAATGCTGACCCGTATTTGAGGGGTTTAGAAGTTAGTTAATTAAGGTCACTGCTAAAAATATATGTTGATAATAGGTGTAACTCCATGCATAGACCCCCACACGTAGAATAAACCGATAGCCATTACAGATGGGTAGACGTAAAGAATTAGAACGTATTGATAAAATTGGGGGTCATTGTAAAACAGGAAGAGGCCGACCCCGCCTTGGGTTAATTCAATTACATAGTAAATGTAAACCAGGAAAACTAAGAATTTGCCTTAAACCCTAGGGGGGGTTACTAAGCTTAAATAAAGCGATGATTGAGGAGGACCACATATCACTTGTAAGAACAGTCGTGGAATGTAGTGGGCTAAATTGCATGGAGCTTATGGTATTTTTCGGTTTTAGATGCACCAAAAGCGGCGGTATTGGGCAAATAGCAATTAAGATAAAGAAAGTTCTGAAACTAATTGTACATTTCCTACGCCTTGGGGTAGATACAGATATACGAGATTGCCATTTGGAATAAAAACTGCGGGAGAATATCTTTATTCAGGAGATGAAACAAAATTTATAAGAGGAGATGCCATTGTGTTCATGTAATCTCAGATGACATTTTGGTACATGGAGTTACAGAAAAAGAACATATACGACCGATTAGAGGCAGTTTTAAGCCGTGCACGAACTGTTCATCTCAAATTAACTCCTAAAAAAGTCCTAGAATTTTCAAGACAGTGTTAACTATGTAGGGCATGTAATTAGCTCGGACGGCCTATAGTCCTAACATCGACAGAATTACAAGACGATTATCGACATGCCCAGTCCAACCGATAAACCAGGTATACACCATTTTTAGAATGATTGGATATGTTAGTAAATTTATTCCGAACCTGGCTAACATAACAAAACCGTTAAGGATGGTAATTCAAAAGCAATGTGTCATGGCACTGGGAAAGAGAACAGAAAACGGCGTTCAGGATTTAAAGAAGTTGTTAACTGAAGCAACCAATACTCCAATATTTTGGATAGTACACAAAAAGTTATCATTCAAGTGGATGCGTCTAAATATGGTTTAGGCGCCACTTTGTTTCAAAATGAATTACCTGTAGCTATGGCATCAAAAGCATTAGATAAATCACAAATAAATTTAATGCGGTAATTGAAAAAAGAATTATTAGCCATATGTTTTGGCTGTAAGAAGTTCCATCATTTTATTTATGGTAATGAAGTAACGGTAAACACAGACCACAAACCCCTCGTTGCAATTATGCTTAAACCAATACATGAGCTTTCAGCAAGGATGCAACGTATGTGCATGAGATTGCAAAATTATAATATTACAGTATCATATCTGAAAGGGTCGCATTTATATTTTGCAGACACTTTATCAAGAGCGCATACCTCCAGTATAGCCCCTAAGGATTTGTACGACCATGACATTTCGGTTGGGGCCTATAGATTTGGATATGGATGTTGTCCATCGTATCAAGGAGGCCACCAAGGTAGATCAGACGCTCAACACAATAAAAAATCTAACGTTGGAAGGATGGCCGGATAGTAACAAGCATATTCCTAATAGTGTGAAACCGTATTATACGTTTAGACATGAGATAACATGGGCAGAGGGAGTATTACTGAAAGGTACACAAATAGTAGTCCCTAAAATTCTACAGACTGAGATGCTGAACAAAATACACGAATCACACTTAGGGATAGTCAAATGTAAGCAGCTCGCCAGGGATAAAAAGATTTTGGCCGGGAATCGGTAGACAATTGGAAGACAAAATATCCAGATGTGATACATGTCAGGAATTTAAAAATATGCCACCCAAAGAACCTTTGATAAATCACCCAATCATAGATATACCATTTAATAAAATAGGGATTGACTTATTTCATGTACACGGTAAGAATTACATCTTAATTATTGACTATTATTCCAAATTTCCGGAGTTTCATAGAATTGGACAGAATATCTACTACAGCAGTTATTGAGGCATTAAAACAAACATTTGCCCGGTTTGGTATCCCCAAATATATAGTATCAGATAATGGTCCACAGTTCACGAGTCTCGAATTTCAAAAGTTTGCTTCGTTCTATGGGTTCGTATCGCTATACTCTAGTCCGATGCATGCCCAAAGTAACGGACAAGTTGAGCGATATGTTCAAACAGTCAAACGTATAATAAAAAAATGTGTAAGAGACGGTAGAGATATACATATAGCCATGCTAAATTACAGAAATACAACATTGAATGGGATTGGCGCATCCCCTGCGCAACTATTGATGTCACGAAAATTAAGAAGCAGGATCCCGGTACTAGATCGGGACTTGAGGGCAACAGTACATACATCAAAACTCCACCAAATACACCATAGTCAGCGAGTACAGAAAGAATACTTTGACAGACATGCCAGTAGTATTCAGCACCCTTTGAATAAGGGTGATAACGTCCGTTATAAGGACCACAATGGTGACTGGAAGAAAGGTAGTATTGTAAATACTAATGTCGACACTCAAAGAAGTTACGATGTGATAAATGAACATGACCATATAATACGGCGGAACAGGAGATTTATTCAAAAGTGTCCTAGTCACCGCTCAAATAAAACTGCACGAGATGCAACATCTGTTCACGTGAATAAATCGCAGAAAATAAACGTACCAATCACATGTACTACACGTTATGGTCGTTTAAGTAGGCCACCAGTTCGTTACGGTTTAAGTGTACGTTAATTAGAAATCTTAAGATATATTTATGTTACCAATACTTACTGTTACATGTGCAGTATGTTCCTCATTCTTAGTGTATGTATATTGACGCGTCTTCAATATTGAATCAAATAACATAAGTGAACGGTTTAACTGATGTAAACAGCCCAGACTGGGTACACGACAACGTCATAACATATATGTGTCAAACCAAGAAGGCACACAATGACCACAAATCAAGAAGCAGCATACCGAGTCCATTCAATCTAGAAGCAAATATACGTGTGTCACAATAAACATTTTGTTTGTAATCAATTGCTATGTACAAATTTCATGTAATAATATGTTGAATACCTGTTATCTGTAAGAGAGGGGTTAGGATAAGGAATGACATAATATATATGTATATGTTATGACTTGATAATTTGGATAATTTGGGAATAAAGGAATTTGTATAGCTGTAAGTTGTATAGCTCTAAGTCAGTACAGATATCAATTCAAACAATAAGGTAACATTAATGATATTTAAAACGGTCCATAAGTTACTTAAGTAAAAGGGGAAGATGTAATGTATTGTGGTTGTACGAACGCCCCCGACACATACTTTACAAGTGGAGGGAGGTGAGTTTGTCCGTGTGGGGCGAAGGGGACTATATTCATTGTTAAGCGCGCTGTGAGTGGAAGGAGGTGGTGAGTGTGGGGCGGAGGGGACTATACTCATTGTTAAGCGCGCTGTGAGTGGAGGGAGGTGAGTGTGTCCGTGTGGGGCGGAGCGGACTATACTCATTGTTAAGCGAGGCCTGCGTTATCGCCAATGGGTGATTGACACATGCTGTCAACGTTGTTGCTCCAGGACAGGATATTATGATTAATTCAAAGATAACATGGCGCCGTTTAGTCGGGGGTCATTCGTATGTTATTTGTATTGGAGCAGTAGATGACAAATGACGTAGCTATCTATTGGGTGTCGTACATATATCATATATGTGCTCTATTTTCTCTAGTCGGATATTTTTTTTAGTCGGATATGTTTAACCACTGTATGACCCCCAATAGCCGATGTTTACTTTTTGTGATGGGGGGTCACTAAAAAAAACAAAAAAAACAACAACAAATAACAAACTATTCGGTGTCCATTGTTGGACCTAAACGTCAAGTTTCATAGTCTGATGGTTTTGAGTTTCTATAATTTTCTAAGATAAATATATATTAGGTTGTTCGTTATAATCTACATGACATAAACTTGAAGTTACCTGGTTATTTTGATTCACACATTCACACATTCACACATTCACACATTCATTAAGCCATCAACAATTAATCGATCAACTATGAGAAGAAGTACTTCTCCTCAGTAATCCTGTCATTGCCTTTCCATTACCTTCAGTTAACGTTGCCTTGTAAATAAATTGGTTAAAAACCCACAAAAAAACCTAGCGAATCTTATCACACGTATTTATGTCCTTATATTGGCAATGGTATTATTGTATTCACACTAGGCAAGTATCATACATAACACGCCTACAAATAACAGTACAGCCTACAGGTAACGCTGCCTTGTAAATTGAAAAATGCCCAAAAAAAACCAAGAACATCCATAGAACCCTATCACCACACATATTGATGTCCTCATATGGGCATTGGTATGCATTGTATTGTATTTACACTAGGCAAGTATCATACATAACGCGCCTATAAATAACAGTACAGGTAACGCTGCCTTGTAAATAAAGAAATGCCCAACAAAATCCCAAAACATCCAGAGAACCTTATCACCACACATATTAATGTCCTTATATGGGCATTGGTATGCATTGTATTGTATTTACACTAGGCGAGTATCATACATAACGCGCCTATAAATAACAGTACAGGTAACGCTGCGTTGTAAATAAAAGAATGCCCCAAAAAATGCCAAAATATCCATAGAACCTTATCACCACACATATTGATGTCCTTATATGGGCATTGGTATGCATTGTATTGTATTTACACTAGGAGAGTATCATACATTGCATGCCTACAAAACAAACAACCTATACAGGTGTGTCATATTCTTTATATTACTTACTTACTTACGCCTACCGCCCAACTTTGGGCATAGGCCACAAACAAGGGCTCTCCAGTTATCCTGGTCCTGGGCCATCTTCTCCAGCTGTCTCCATGTATGGCCAGACCTCTTCACAGCTGCTTCCAGGTCACGGCACCAACTGTTTCTTGGCCTGCCTCTCTTCCTTTTCCCCTGTGGATTCCAGGAGAGGGCATGTCTTGCGGTGTTGGATGGTGGCTTGCGAAGGGTATGGCCAACCTATCTCCAGCGTCTCCGAAGGATCTCCTCAACAGGCTGCTGTCCTGTTCGCTGCCATAGCTCCAGGTTACTGATGGTGTTTGGCCAGTGTACTCTTAGGATTCGTCTGAGACAGGTGTCGATAAAGGACTGGATTTTCTTCATGGTGGTGACCGTTGTTCTCCAAGTCTCTGCACCATACAGAAGAACAGGTTTTATTCTTTATATTACCAGACACAAAAAACAACCCACCCCAGATATACACACTTTCACACACATAAGAAACTGCATTAAAGCCGCATAGTGCGATGAAGCATAACATTTTCAAAACCAAAACAATTATCTTGATTTGATTCTCCATATCTAACTTAGAAGGTAGATATTGATACACTTATTAATCATTTTTTTGCCACATAGAAGGAAATACTGAATCAATTTAATAGAAACTATTACTGATAACACGTATAGTGTTAGAGTTTTGGCATGCTTGTGAAAACTAATTTGACATGTTTGCACTTAAAATATCTCAAAACTTAGATATTTCAATTTCACATAAAAGTAAGGTAGATTATAGCAATACATTTAATATATTTATCTCAGAAAAATAACAGAAACTCAAAATCATCGGAGTATGCAACTTTAACAATGACAACCAGACAGCATGGCCGAATGAGTTAGGGCGTCCGTCTCCCATGTTGGTAGACCATGGGGTCGTGGGTTCGATCCCTGGTCGAGTCAAACCAATGACTTAAAAATTGATACTTGTTACTTCCTAGCCAGTCACTCAACCTTGCTTAAACAACTAATGTACAAACAACAAAACCAGCCTTGATAAATACTAATCAAGGCACGGTTTTGATCGATAACAATTCACCAGGAAGTATAGAATCCATGATATATATACGTCAACTTCTCTAGCACTAGCAGCCAAACTGCCATTTGAAGAACCCTGAACACATGTACTTGACGTTGCCTCAGTAAAACCTGACTTATCTCCAACAGACTATAATGTGCTCTTGTACCACGTGACCATGCCCTGATACGGCTATCAGATACGGTCATGGCGCAGCGGTCTGCTTATGTTCTCTGACCTTATCTTTTCCCCCTGTCTCCTCTCCTCATCTGTTATCTACCGCTGTTAATACCTATATATCTTATCACCCACCTCTGTCTGCTTGCTATCTGCCGGCACAGCAGTGTCCGAGCGCGAGATGCTCATCAGATAGGGCGGCTTCGGTTCTATCTCTTTTACGCCGCTAGGGGGAGACTCCTGTGGAAGGATCGACTCCTGTATGTGTGTGTGTGTGTAGGGGTGGGGTGTGTGTAGGGGTGGTGTGTCTAGAGGTGGGGCGTGTGAAGGGGAGTGTAGGCGGTGGCTGTTTTTGCAGAAAGTAATGGAATGGCTTACACGAATTTGAACAATTTAACCATATGCGATAGCCGTCCGATTACATCTATCTTTATTTCACTGGTGTTTTATATCACACTGACATATAAGAGGTCATTCAGAAGAACGGATACAAACTTGCAGCACTGGCCGATTTGGTAGAGCGCAGGCTTCCCGTTTGAAACGTCAGGAGTTCTAATCCCAGCTGAGTCAAACCAATGACCTATCAAATTGATAATTGTCGCTATGCAGCCTGGCGCTCTGCATTAATAGGATCGCACAAGGACTGGTTAGCTCACTATCAGGATAATGTGACTGCGGGATATTGGGTCATGGTACTGGTAGCCTGCTCTCCCAGTGGGGCAGCACCAGAAAGTTGCCATGAGTGTGCACTGTCACGAATTGGTACCCATCCGATATGACCTAAGAGGTTGCTAGGACTTAAAGCAACAGCAACCAACCAACATCATACTCATAGCGACGTATATGAGATCATACAGAAGAAGGGATACGAGCTTGTAACAGTGGAATTGTTCTTGTTGTTTGTTGGGGTTTTATGTCCTTGCAACATTTAAGCGCAGGTACTGATTTGCGACAATGCTCACTTATGGTAACTGTATCATGCTGCCCAACTGGGACGTTAAAGCCACACAAAGAAAAGACCCTCCCACACACATCATCACGTGACTTGGATGGCCCTACAGTGCCGCTGTCATATCTGTAACAACTGTGTTTGTTTGTAAAGTGATAAAATCCAGAATGAACCGCGCCGCTCCCCGTCCCACATACATATTATGCAAACCATTAATTAGGTCATCCGAAAACGGCGAGGCGATTTCAGTTATTGCGTGAAAGTGCGATTCCAAAGGCTACTCTAGATGTTATCGGGGTTTCTAGGAAATTAAATCAACAGTTAAAAGGCAATCTTTTATAAATGTTCTACTCGGCTGGAGAGCTGAATTATTAAGGTTTAATTCCATTAACTGGAGATAATTTGAAGTATTGGTCTTACAGTCCGAGCGCCGGGTGAAACGTGAGGTTAGTCGCCGTTATAACGCCCAATGACGCTCGCAAACACAGACTGCTCGGGACTCTATGACTTATGGCAAATATATACTGTTGGTGCCTAATATTGAGTTCTCTTTCAAAGGGGTTGAAAAATTGCATATACATCACTCTCGATCAACTTTGATAGGAGTAGGACCGGCCGATTGTAGTATTAGTAATACAGGGAGAAAACTACAGAAAGGGCCAGTTTTATATGCACATATATAATATAAATAATATATATATAATATAATATATATAATATATATAAAATATATAATATATATAATACATATAACATATATAAAATAGACAATATATAAGATATATATAATATATATAATATATGTAATATATATAAAATATATAATATATATAATACATATAAAATATAAAAAATATAAAATATATAAAACATATATAATATATATAATATATATAATATACATAATATATATATAATATATATAATATATATATACTATATATAATATATAATATATATAAGATAAATAATATATATAATATATATAATATGTATAATATATATAATATATATAATATATTTAATTATATAATATATATAATATATATATATTATATATATAATATATAATATACATATAATATATAATATATATAATATATATAATATATATACTATATATAATATATATAATATATATAATATATATAATACATATAATATATAAGATCATGTATATTATATAATAATATATGTTGTATATACATATTATAATATTATAATATAATCGAAGGCATATTATGTATGCTATTACATAATATACATGCCATGCATTAGAAGTCTTGACATGCATGCCCAAATTAAAAGTGGGTGCGTTGGCCGAATCTGTAGACCGCTGGCCTTGCATGTGGGAGGTCGGGAGTTTGGTTCCCGGTTGAGTCCAACCAATGACATATAACATTGGTCCCTGTTGCTTCCTGCTGCTCGGCATTAATAGGATAGGGCAAGGCCTGGTTAGCTCAGTGGCAGGATAATATGACTGAGTGGGATATCGGGTCATGGGGCACACGGCCTGATTTCCCAGTATGGTGGTACTATAGAGTAACCATGAGTGCTCACTATCACAAGTCGATACCGGTCCTAATATGACCTGAGATGTTGCTATGAGGTAAAACTCCAACAACCAACCAAAATTAATGTATATCTTCATTTTAAATATTTCCAAAGTTAACTACCCTAAAATAAAAATTACTTCAAGCTAAAGTAATGAGGTTTATTATAATAACAATAAAGTAAGGTTTATTATGTATTGTATAACGTGTTATGCTCATATTGTGTTCATATAACGTGTTAGGCTCTGTGAGCCTCGGGCAAGCAGCGAATCAGCGGGAAGCTCCCCGGGAGAGGTGAAGTCAGGTGGCGCGGCCTCTACCAGGCATCCATTCGATCGAAAATTTGACTTAATTTTTGTACTGTTCTTGACTATTGCTAATAAAACGGAGGGGCCTTCAGAGGTTCAGCCAGAGATATTCTCATCCAACTAATACCTCGTGTCTTTGTCTGTCCATAAGAATATAAATAATAATAATAACGTAAGGTATATTATAATAATGAAGTGAGGTTTATTATAATAATAATAAAGTAAGGTTTATTATAATAATAAAGTAAGGTTTATTATTATAATAAACCTTACTTTATTTTAATAATAAAGTAAGATGTATTATAATAATAATAAAGTTAGGTTTATAATAATAATAATAAAGTGAGGTTTATTATAATGAACCTAATATTTTAATTTAGGGGAACAAAAAGAGAACAAAAAAACCGGATAGCCATGTGAGTATGCCAATTTTAATTGCCGCCAGGGGTGCTCGGGAAGGCGTGCTGACATACAGCGTTGCTGCTGTCTGTGGAGAAACCTTCCCACAAACGATGTCAATTACCGGGCCAGGGGAGGAGGTACCCCTTTAGAGGTCCATAATCAGAAGCCTTTTCAGTTTCTACCAGTTTTATATATATATATATACGCAAATATGAATCCAAGTATATTTACATAAATGTATATATTTGAATACACATATACATACACACTCACATATATATATATATATATATATATATATATACTAGCCGCACTTCTGTCAGATTTGAATATCAATGAATATATAATGCATGTGTACTAGCATGCAGGTATTGCAATACCTCAGGGAGTTTGACACCCCTGCCATGCAGAGTTGTAAACTATTGCCTTGTGGTACAGGTTCTTGACAGAACCGAAGGCTAAGGGAGCAAACCCTAAACAGAAAACCATGTCACTGTGGCAGCATCAAGGGCGGTTGATGTATGAAACTCCCAACATCTCCCGACCAGCCACTGCATGGACAAATAATTTTGCGCCTGTCTGGACATGTTCTTGCCGGTGTGAAACCTCTATTTTCTCCCCTAGAGAGTTCCACTGGTAACTTGCAAAAGCCAGCAGCACTTCAACACTTTTGCAGGCAGCATTCATGAAATGTACATTAATGGACATCACTCTCACGGACATCACTCTCACAGCAGAGAGCTAAATGGAGAGCGGCAGTCAAGTAATGAAAGCAGTCTTTGTCGCATCGTGACCGACAGCATAATGACGATGATGATGATGTATATATATATTTACATATATATGCATATAGACAGACATGCGCATACCTGGCTGTGGAGTGAGGCTTAGTCCGAGGCCCCTCTTGATATCTGGCCAACATTACATGGACACGGCCGTGAAAGAGCCGTATGATCTACGGATCTCTATCAAACATGAAAACAGCATTCTGCAGCACGGGGGGGGGGGGGGGGGGGCTGCCCGGACACCCCCGCACATCCCCACATCCCGCCCCACACCGCGCCGACACTCCGCCCCACACCCTGCCTCACACCCCACCGCACACCCCACCGCACACCCCGCCCCACACCCCGCCCCACACCGCGCCCCACTCTCCGCCCCACACCGCGCCCCACACCGCGCCCCACACTCCACCCCACACCGCGCCTAACACCCCGCCCCACACCGCGCCACACACCCCACCCCACACCCCGACCCACACCCCGCCACACACCCTACCGCACACCCCGCCCCACACCCCGCCTCACACTGCGCCACACACCCCCGCCTCGCACTGCGCATCACACCCCACCCTACTCCCGACCCCACACACCCCGCCTCACACCCTGCCCCACACTGCGCCTCACACCCCATCCCACACTGCGCCTCACCACCCCGCCCTACACCCCGCCCTACTCCCCACCGCACACCCCGCCCCACACCCCGCCCCACACCGCGCCCCACTCTCCGCCCCACACCGCGCCCCACACCGCGCCCCACACTCCACCCCACACGGCGCCTAACACCCCGCCCCACACCGCGCCACACACCCTACCCCACACCCCGACCCACACCCCGCCACACACCCTACCGCACACCCCGCCCCACACCCCACCTCACACTGCACCACACAGCCCGCCTCGCACTGCGCATCACACCCCACCCTACTCCCCACCCCACACACCCCGCCTCACACCCTGCCCCACACTGCGCCTCACACCCCATCCCACACTGCGCCTCACACCCCGCCCTACACCCCACCCTACTCCCCACCTCACCACCCCGCCCCATACCCCACTTCACACCCCGCCCCACACCGCGCCGCACACCCCACCGCACACCCCGCCCCACACCACACAGCCCGCCTCACACCCCGCCCCACACCCCGCTCCACAGCGCACCACACACCCCACCGCACACCCCGCCCCACACCCCGCCTCTACACCCCACAAACAGCAACAACCATACCCAACCTCATCCAACCCCCATCCCACCCTCATCCCCACCCGAACCAGCAACTCACACCCTACCTCACCTCACCCCAACCAGCAACTCATACCCCGCCTCACCACCCACCCCACCTCATCCAAACAGCCCCCCCCCCCACACACACCCCTGCCCCCACGGCACCTCTGCCCCATCTCCCACCACACCCTCCAATGCGTCTTTCCTGTTTTTCCAATGCACACATCTCCCTCACGTTTGAGAATGACTTATGCACGGCGGACACTAACCGATATCCGTGGATTGAATATCGTTGAGTGGCGACCTCAAAGGTAATACGATATCCGCGATTTTTTAACACCCGGACGTGGTTTTATGCGCACATATATGTGTGATTATCTATATATGGTCGGTTTAGGGAGTTAGAATAGGGTTACAATGGTTAAAGAGGTTTTACTGTATATTATATATATATATATATATATGAAGACTTCTTTTCCAAAAACCTGATAAGCGCCAATCCAAAAAATGAGTTTGCAATGCCAATGCCAAGTTCATAGATCGGTTTTTGGAAAAGGGCTATTCATATATAAAAAGAGCTCTTTTCCAAAACATGATCTACAAACTTCGCATTGGCATTGCAAACTCATTTTTTGGAAAGACACTTATCGCGTTTTGGAAAAGAACTGTTAATATATACTCTGAAGAAACTTATTGTAAAGCATTTAATTTTTCCCACGAGAAATATCTCTGATAATTACGTCTCTCCACCAGACATGGAAGATTTAACCAGAACAATATTATTTAATACATCAGTTTTGTCCTTTCCCAACAATACCTGCTTATTAATATTATCCTATAACTACTGGAATATTTTACAAAGGTGCATATCTCCCTACCTTGTGTTAAAATGACCCTGTGCAACGTTAATTCGCTCAGTGATACATTTGATTAAAGCTGCATAGTCCGACGAAATATCAAATTTTCAAAACCAAACCAATTATCTAGATTTGATTTGACATTTGTTTCTGCGTAGAAGGCAATACTGAGTCAATTTAACAGAACCTGTTACTGCAGAAGTATATGGTGTCAGACTTTTGGCAAGCTTGTCAAAACAAATTTTCCATGTTTACACTCAAAATATCTAAAAGGTTTACCATATAAAATAAAAGTAACTTTGAACTAATGTAAAGTAGATACTAGTGATCGATCTAATATATTTATCTCAGAAAAAATACAGAAATTCAAAACCATCGGACTATGCAACTTTAAGGAACATATTTAGAGCGCTAAACGGGTTGTTACTGTATGTAGATATGCAGGACAGTCCTTAAAAGCTGTGAGGCCCAATTGAGTTGATTGGTTGTTGGAGTGTTATGTCCAATTGGGAACAATTTTGGCATGGTCCCCACGTTCACAGCCAATGTCCGTTTTAGTGAAATGATTTACAAGACTAGAGTGGATTACCCTAGCGTGGGGCTCCTGTGGGCGCGGGGCCCAATTGGGAACAATTGGTCCAGTGCAATTCACTTAAAGCTGCATAGTTCAAACCAAAACACTCACCTCAGATTTGATTTTACATATCTAACTTAGATACTGATGCACTTATTAAAGGGACCAGATATAGGTCGCTTAGAAACTACCCATACTCCGACAAATGCTCTCCAAGCATATGTTTGCCAGTTTTCAGTTTATGCAACTACATATGTGTGGGGGGGGGGGGGGGGGGGCTAACATTGGTTGCTTCTGTTGTGTTTTATTTAGTCCAGCAGCACTGACACTTTTAGACAACCATATAGAGAGATAAATATTAGAAATTGCAATCTAAAATGATAAATATGAAGTTCAAATGTTTATTTTCATAACCAGCTGCGTTTTGTGTGAATAATTGATTAAATCATATAGATTAATAGACTTTAAAAGTTGAATTGAGAACTTTCTGTGGCTGCCATCTTGGTGGTTACCATGGCTTCCCCTGTGTGTGGGGAACCCCTCTAGGTCATGTGATCAGGGAATCCCACCTATGATGTCATTCATACATCACAGCCCTCAACTCTCCTCCCACATGTTCAGTGGCATGAACTGAACAAACTAAGCAAAGGTATGTTTGGAGAGCTTTTGATGCTGGATTCGTTTGTATCTGGGTGAGGTATAGCCGGCGACTTTAAGCATTTATTGCCACATATACTATAAGGGCATATTGAGTCAATTTAATATCACCTAGTATTACTGCATAAGCCTATGGTATTAGAGCTTTGGCATGTTTACCAACAGTAATTTGGCATGTTGTCACTTGAAATGTCTCCAGAGTAGAGTCATTTAGCATTGATGGTATTTCAAACTAAAGTAAGGCGTATTATAACAAGCAATTTAATAAATTTTATCTCAGAAAAATTACGGAAACTCAAAACCATCGGACTATGCAACTTTAAAGCCGTCGATATGCACTTTTGATTCAACAGCGACTCCTCGTTATCGGAGTGTGTCCACTGTACTTAAAGGTGCATAATAGTTAATACGGTGGCTATGAATTTCTATTATGCTCTGAGATAAATACATTAGGTTGATCTAGAACTAGAAGGTTTGTTTTATTTAACAATGCCTCTAGAGCACATTGATTTTTATCATGGGCTATTGGACACAACTATATGGTCATTCTGACATATTTCTTTGGAAGAAACCTGCTGCTGCCACATAGGCTACTCTTTCCAATAAGCAGCAAGGGATCTTTTATATGCACTTTCCCACAGACATGACAGCACATACCACAGCCTTTGATGAACCAGTTGTGGACCTCTGGTTGTTGATCGTTAGAGTCCATCTTACATAAAAAGGAAGAAACAAAAAGATAGAACAAAGAAGTGAGGTCGACAATGCTTTGCCTGATCAGGCACTTAACCATATAGATATACCAAACCCAGATGGGATGGCCGAATGAGTTGAGCATCTGTCTCCCGCTTTTATAGATCGTGGGATTCAAACCAACCCAGGGCGAGTCAAACCAAAAACTTAAAAAATTATACGTGTCACTTCCTAGCCAGGGGGCTCAACATTATTAGGATAGGGCAAGGACTGGTTGGCTCAGTGTCAAAATAATGTGACTGAGTAGGATATTTCAGGTCATGGTTCTGGTGGGCTGGTCTCCCAGTGTGGCATCACTATAAAGTCGCCATGAGTGCACACTGTCACAAGTCAGTACCCGTCCTAATATGACCTGAGATGTTGCCAGGATATAAACCTCCAACAACTACCCAACTAATCGTGATTCAACCTGAGCTGTTGCTACTATCGGAGACTTCCAATAACCAAACGAGCTAGAATCTCGCCGAGTCAAACCAATGTCTTAAATATATGCTGTATATGTCCCGATAGATGCACACTGTGCGAGTGCAGACACATAGATGCGCATCTATTCAAAGTTAAAGAATTTCACGGATTTGTTTTTGTCGTGCCTCTGAAATAAAGTTGGATTGTCTTATTTTATGCGCATTCAGTCTGAATATGATCGTAAATATTTATTTGTTTTTGTCGTGCCTCTGAAATAAAGTTGGATTTTCTTATTTTATGTGCATTCAGTCTGAATATGATCGTAAATATTTATTTGTTTTCATTTGTGCCTCTGAAATAAAGTTGGATTGTCTCATTTTATGTGCACTCAGTCTGAATATGATTGTAAATTTGTGCGTGCTTTCAATCTTGAAATGGGGTGTGTCCTTCTATTGGGTAGCATGCTTCTATTGGAACATAAATGGTATGTGTACTTGTCGCTACCAACGTGGCAACTACTACTAGGATAAACTAAAGATCAGTTAAAAAGGATGGACAATTGTTTGGAATTGGAATGTAGCCCACTTAATCAACAAAGATAACCTCCCCCTTTAAAAAAATATTTCCCCAAGAAAATTATCCAGGGCATAAAATAAAATAAAATAAAGAGGGGAAAAGGAGAGGAGGGAAATAAGAAAATAAAGATAGAACCTAGAAGTGAGGTCGACTAAGCTTGCCTGATCAGGCATTTAGAAAACAAATTCTCAAGTGTGACTGACACTGGTCAACATCCGGTGGAGGCGATGTGGGCCGAGATGGCACCACCGGTACAGTTGTTTATTTGTTATTGTTTTACGTCCTAGCAACATCTAAGGTCATATCAGGACGGGTACCGACTTGTGACAATGCACCCTCATGGCGACTCTATAGTGGTGCCACACTGGGAGACCAGGCCGCCAGCACCATGACCTGATATCCCACTCAGTCACATTATCCTGACACTGAGCCAACCAGTTCTTTTCCTATCCTAATAATGCCAAGTGCCTGGCTAGGAAACGACAAGTATCAATTCTTAAGTCATTGGTTTGACTCGACCAGGGTTCGAATGCATGATCCCATGGTCTACCAACACGGGAGACGGACGCTCTAACTTATTCAGCCGTCCTGTATGGTCCCACCGGTACAGTGTTGCGTCTTATGGTGTATAGCAATAATCGTAATAATAAATAATATTCCCTTCCATATCTTTATACTCGTATAATACGCTATGCATCACATTAATGCTGATTCCTGATTTAAAATTTAAATTAAAAAAAGCCCAACAACAATAGCACAGCAACAGCATCCTGTCATTGCACGCCCGGTGGTGCTCCCCACATTGGCTGAGTGTACATGACTAACTGATCCGCGCCCGGCGGGGGGCCTCGGGGCGAGCCGGCCGGCCGCTTTGTGGAACCCCAGCGGTCTGCCTCTGTCACACATTGTGATCACGTATGCAATATTTATTCACACTTTCTCCCACTGCCAGCGAGCGAGTCAGGCAGTGGGCCAGCCTGTAGGCAGGCCGGTCGGCCACGACGAGCGCAGCCCAAGTGCGCTCCCGGCCCGGTGTCGCTGTTTGAAAGGGTGCCCGGTTTAAAACAGGTTTCCTCCCGCAATGCGCATGCATCAAAGTCGAAACCTGTTGCTGCTGAAGCCTATGGTGTCAGAGTTTTGGCCAGCTAGCCAGCTGGTTCCGCTGGTTCCGCTGGTTCCGCTGGTTCCGCTGGTTCCGCTGGTTCCGCTGGTTCCGCTGGTTCCGCTGGTTCCGCTGGTTCCGCTGGTTCCGCTGGTTCCGCTGGTTCCGCTGGTTCCGCTGGTTCCGCTGGTTCCGCTGGTTCCGCTGGTTCCGCTGGTTCCGCTGGTTCCGCTGGTTCCGCTGGTTCCGCTGGTTCCGCTGGTTCCGCTGGTTCCGCTGGTTCCGCTGGTTCCGCTGGTTCCGCTGGTTCCGCTGGTTCCGCTGGTTCCGCTGGTTCCGCTGGTTCCGCTGGTTCCGCTGGTTCCGCTGACTACCTGCACCTGTCTGCCGAGAACCAGCACAACGAGCGCGAAACGGCGCGCCGGCTAACACCCCGCACTCGGCATGTCAACATTGACTCGCCCCGGGCCCCGCACTCTGTTTGCCGACTGATATGATAGCTGCTCCGCTTGTAGTCTGTCGGCACGGCCACAGCTTACCCACCCACCTAGCACCTCACCCACCCTCCCTCCTCCCCACTTCCATCACCCCATCTCCCTACCTCTTGCCCATTCCCCTCCCCCTCTCCCCTCCCTCTCTTACATCCCTCTCACTTCTCTCCCACTGGACGCGGTGGCCGAATCGGCAGAGCACAGGCTTCCCATGTGGAACGTCAGCAGTTTGATTCCCGGTCGAATCAAATGAATGACTTGCAAAGTTGATACTTGTCGTTACCTAGCCTGGTGCTCGGCATTGCTAGGATAGGGCAAGGACTGGTTGTCTCAGTGCCTGGATAATGTGACTCAATTGGAAATGCAGTGCCGACGGCCTGGGGCAGCACTATAAAGTTGCCATGAGTGCACAGTGTCACAAGTTGGTAGACCCTGATATGCCCATGGGTTCGAACCCAAGTTAGCTCCTACTAATTATAGTTCCATACTCGGACTCTGCGGCGCCACCTGCGAGTGGACAGTGCGTATATATATATATAGTCTACTCTGTCAATAACGGCCTGTGTCAATAACAAATCTCTGTCAATAACCGCAAAAAGTGCTGGGCCCATCACAGCACCCCTTTAATTTAATAGCATTGCCTCTGTGTCTAACGGACAACTGTCTTATGTGGACAACAAGCCGTTTTTTTGCCTATTTGATAAATATTCTCTATCAATAACCTCATGTAAGGACCGTCCTAGTCAGTCAAGTATAAAAGAAAAACATTGGTTTCAACCCATTCCGTCAGTCAGTCTCTGCCTATAATGGATCTCTCTCTCTATAACGGCACCGTGCTCCAGTCCCATAGGTGTCCGTTATAGACAGAGTAGACTGTATATATATACATATATATATATATATATATCTATACTACTGTACTCACAGACACACACACACATATATATATACACACACACACACACGCACGGTAGTGAATCTGGGAGAGCGGCTATCAAAGAGACATTTTCACACCTTGGTGCTACTGGGAGCGTGTTAATAAAGAATCATCTCAATCTTTATTTTGCATTTCAGATTAAAGCTGCACAGTTCGATGCAAACATGCCATTTTCAAAACAAACCACTTACCCTGATTTGATCCTACATGTCCAACTTAGATATTAATGTACTTATTGAACATGTATTGTTGTGACACATAAGGAAATACTCAAACGGACGGGGCTGCCCTCTATGGAAGATCCTCTGACCAAAAAGTATCTCCGGTGGACTGGACACCTCATGAGGATGTCATCAGACAAGCTACCAAAGCAGATCCTCTACTGTCAACTGTCTTCTGGTTACAGAAAGAGAGGGCACACTCGTCTCCAGTTCAAGGATACCATCAAGAGAAACCTGAAGCTGAGAGACATTAAGACCGACTCATGGACGCAACTCTCACAGCAGAGAGCTAAATGGAGAGCGGCAGTCAAGTAATGAAAGCAGTCTTTGTCGCATCACGACTGACAGCATGATGATGATGATGATGATGATGGCTGTATATAAGGGGGTGCTAAACCAATTTAATAGAACCTATCGCTACTGAAGGCTATGGTGTCAACATTTGGACTGCTTGTCAAACTAACTGTGGCATGTTGTAGCTTTAATTATCTCCAAAGTTTACCATTTAAAATAACATTTATTTACATTTAAGTGAAGTAGATTATAACCGAACATATTTATCCCAGAAAATGGCAGAAACTAAAAACTATCGGACTATGCAACTCTAAGCACATCTATAAGTTTGTTTGTTGTTGTTTTACGTCCTAGCAGCATTTAAGGTCATATCATGACGGGTTCCGACTTGTGACAGTGTGCACTCATGGTGACTTTATAGTGCTGCCCTCTGGGAAACCAGGCCACCGGCACCATGCCCGCCGGCACCATGACCTGATATCCCACTCAGTCACATTATCCTGGCACTGAGCCAACCAGCCTTGCCCTATCCTAATAATGCCGAGCACCTGGATAGGAAGCGACAAGTATCAATTTTTAAGTCATTGGTTTGACTCGACCAGGGTTCGAACCCACGATCCCATGGTCTATCTACCAACACGGGAGGCAGACACTGGGATTTTAAGTTTTAGAGTACACCGTTTATGTGTATATGCAATACTATTTATGAATAAACATGAAATCCTCTGTAAGCCGTTTGGGGTGGGTGTGTTCTCATTGATGTTCCTGTTCAGAGATGGGTGGTTCTCAGAAACTGTGTACAGTACAACCCCATTAAACCTAGCTCGGTTAAACCAAACGATCGCTTAATCCAAACTTTTGTCGGCGACCCGGCAAAATACTACCATTTATCATATAAAAAAGTTGGTTAAACCAAAGTTGGTTAATCCAAACCATCGGTTAATCTAAACAAAATTGTCGGGCCCCCAGGCCACTTCCAGTATGGATAAACCAAAGTTTCATGTGGTTATAAGGTCATCTGAGACTTTTTTATATGATAAATGGTAGTATTTTGCGGGGCCGCCGAAAAAAATTGGGATTACCCGATCGTTTGGTTTAACTGAGCTTTGTTTAACTGGGTTAGACTGTATATATATATAACACAATAATCAAAGTGTCCAGATAGATTGCATATTGCATTCATAATGCACCCACGTTTTTGCCAAAGCCACATCAAAGTCGAAGCCAAAGCTTGGTTAAACCAATGATCAGTTAATCCAAACACATTTCTAGGGTCCCTTCAAGTTTGGTTTAATGGGGGTTATACTGTACCCCTTGTGTGACATGGACACCAAAGGTGGAAGCATTACAAATAATAGCCGAAAACTTTCAAAGCAATAGCAGGATCCATGTTCATTCTTAGGTTTACATTCTGTGCATAGGTCAGAGTTGGAAAACAAATTTCACTTTTCAATTTTAATGTCCTGCTAATTGAGAAAGCTGTTAAAATTAGCCATGTAATATCCATCCATAACATCATCTTAATACACATCCATGAAATCATTTTATTGCATACAACAAATTCAAACATCTTATTGATTACAGTTAAGTCAAAATAATTCTTTCTTACAAGAAAAAAGAGTTTAAAAAAACCATTTTGGTAGATGTATGGTGTTGATATGCAAATATTCTTATCTTCACTTTCACACAAAATCCTAATTCTATTATAAACATATTTTGGATACATTTTGTGGGATAGATTAAATACATCTAGTATTGCTACTATACTTAATACACAAAGTCAACAATAACTATTTGACTTCCTACCCCTCCCCCCAAAAAAGAAGGAAAATTCAGTAACAATGTAACATGGAAACCACAAATATGGTTCACAGTTTCTGAGAATGACCCAGATGCACAACGGAAGTTTGTTTGTTGTTGTTTGTTTGTTGTTGTTTAATGTCCTAGAAACATCTAAGGTTATATCAGGACGGGTACCGACTTGTGACAGTGTGCACTAATGGTGACTTTATAGTGCTGCCCCACTGGGACACCAGGCTGCCAGCACCATGACCTGATATCCCACTCAGTCACATTATCCTGACACTGAGCCAACCAGTCCTTACACTATCCTAATGATGCCGAGTGCCAGGCTAGGAAGCGACAAGTATAAATGATTAAGTCATTGGTTTGACTCGACCACAATTCGAACCCACAAACTCATGGGTTCGGATCTCCTGATCTCCCAAAACAGGAGACGGACGCTCTACTCATTCGGCCACCCCGTCTGGTCACAACGGAAGTAGGCCCGAAACTAATAAACCACCGTGAAGGAAATGGAGGACAATGCCTAATGAATGGAATAGTAGCAATAGAGACCATACCTGCTAAGTGCCTGTGTTTGTCTACTTAGAAACAGCAACAATGGAGGCTTCGACTGGGCCCTTTCTATCCGCAAGATTTACGAATGGATCGGATGGAGCCACAACATACATCCGAATCATATGTATATAAACCCACTTCCGGTCCCAGTCGAATAGGAATTTGTAAGGAAATATTTTGATATTCACAGAGAGGCCCAGTCGAATGCCCCCAATAACACAATAGACTGGACGCGGTGGCCCGTGCGGAAGGTCGGGAGTTTGATTCCCGGCCTGGTCAAAATCAAAGCAATGACTTACAAAATCGATACTAGTCGCTACCGAGCCTGGTGCTCTGCACTCCTAGGATAGCGCAAGGACTGGTTAGCTCAGTGCCAGGATAATATGGTTGAGTGGGATATCGGGCCATGGAGCGGGCAGCCTGATCTCCCAGTGGGGCAGCACTATAAAGTCGCCATGGATGCGCATTGTCGCAATACGGTACCCGCCCTGATATGGCCATAGGTGTTGCTAGGACGTAAAACCCCAACAAACAAAGGGTAGCACAATAACTCCCCCCCCCCCTCCAAAAGACACAGCACCTTCACAAACAGATACTAACGTTTTTTGCATAATTCCCCTCCCACAAAAAAAACACACCAAATAACCACACACAAAAAACACAGGTATGTTGTATGTGTGTTTGTGTGTCTGTGTCTGTGGGTTTTGTTTGTGTGTGTGCCTGTGTGTATGTGGGTATGTGGGTATGGAGGCATGTATGTGTACACATACCCACATACACACATGCACATATATATCCATATATGTGGGTAAGTTTGTATATATACATCTGTTTGTGTATGTGTGTATGAGGCCATGTATGTGTGTATATGTGGGTATATATCTGTATGTATGTCTGTGGGTATGCATGTGTGCATCTATATATGTGCATGTGTTTATGTGTATGTGGGTATTTATGTGTGTATATGTCTGTCTATCTGTATGTGTGTATGTGTATGTCGGTGTGTATGTGTGTATGTGTCTGTGCATGTGCATGTCTTTCTGTCGGTGTGTATGTGTATGTATCTGCATATGGGTGTGTATGTATGTATACACATGTATGTGGGTATGTATGTGTACACATGTATGTGGGTATGTATATATTCATGTATGTGTGTATGGGCACACATGTATGTGTGCATTGCTGGATGTGTACATGTGCATGTTGGTATGTGTATATGTACACATGTATGTGTGTATGTGTCTATGTGAACACATGTATGTGGATATGTGTGTATGTGTACACATGTATGGAGGCATGTATGTGCATGTATGTATGTGTATATGTGTACACATGTATGGATGCATGTACATGTGCATGTGAATGTGTATGTGTGTATGTGTGTGTATGTGTGTATGCATGCAGATGTATGGAGGCATGTACATGTGCATATTTGGATGTGTATACATGTATGGATGGATGTATGTTTGCATGTATGTATGTGTCCATGTTTGTATGTGTCTATGTGTACACATGTATGGAGGCATGTATGTGTGCATGTGTATGTGTGTATCTGTGCAAAATATTTGCAACCCGTCAAGAGACGTCCAACTTTTCGCCGTTTTGGGAGAAAACTGGATGGGTTAGTAGCATGGTATTAGCGCGCAGCCAACGAGGTTCGACGCGCGGCGGGCGAAAGTGTCAATGTGCCGCCAGCGGGTTCCCAGCGTGTTGTCAGCATGTTGTCGGCGCGCTGTCGGCGCGTTGATGGCGTGGAGGGAGCGAGTTGGTACAATACCAACTCGCTGCCTCCACGCCGGCAGCGTGTCCAGACCCGCCGCCAACGCGTCCAGGTGCGCCGGGAACACGTCCAACGCGCTGAGAAATGCTGGCGGAGCGCCGACAACGCACCGATAACACGCTGATGGCACGCTGGGAACCCGCTGGTGGGAAGTTGCAGACGCGCCGACGGAACGCTCGCAATATGGCGAAACAAATGCCAACGTTAACCGACGTTGATCAACGTCCTGCCAGCGTTCCGCCGGCGCGCCGATAACGGGTTCAACGTGTTGCTAACGCGTCCGTAACGTGCCTGCTAACACGCTGCTGTGCGTTGTGGCCCGTCGAAAGTTTTGTGCAAGCACAAAACTTTCTCCGCGGACCGACGCGTGCCGACAGCCGCCGACGTGCCGGTACACACGTTGCTATGTACCGACGCGCCGGAAACGCCCCGGTAACGTACCGTTAACGTACCGGACGTGTACCGACGTTTCACCGAAAAACCCAACACGTCGGCGCGCGTCGACCCGCGTTCGCCCGAAACGTCGTAATGTAACAGGGCCATAAAGCTGCACTTGGAAACCAACACCTATCCGTACACACCACCTGCCTGATTCAGGGACCCACTTACTACACATACTGATGCCATTTGCACACACTCTCCCCTTGTTGACGCACCCTTTTTATAGAAGGCCTAGGATTGGTGTTGGTGTAAGTGACCCTCCGGGGTGCTTTTTATTCGGGGCGATATATGCCGTGAGAATATGCCATGTGAATCTTAAAGTCCACTCTGATTCCCATACGTCTATGTCTTCTCTATGGCTTAATTATATGACGTGCCATGTGTTTCAAAATGTGTGTTACAAATTCAAATATATGTGTGGCTATGGATTAATACGGGTGGAAAAGTTAATTTTGATTATGGGATTGTGTTGGTTCCCAGCAATGTTATACTGGAAGAGAACATTGTATATCTGTATAATGCTGTTGTCCCTGTATAATATTTCCCCTGATGAATTCATAGTGGGCACTTTATGACACACTAATGCTGCAACAATGTGCTTTATTTGCAAGTTATGAATCAGGGTTTGTTTGAAATTTGTGACGGTGACTTTCCACTGAGCCAAAAGGTCTCCCTTTATAAATCTAATGCTCTCCATTCACAGATTTGGGTAACTAAATAGAAAAAGCCAGCCATGTTTATGTTGGAACATTGTATGTAGTAAACACTGGGGGCTATTTTATTTTGGAGGACCTGATATGACCTTAGATGTTGTCAGGACGCAAAACTCCAACAACCAACCAACTATGTATCTAATTTAAAATGCTAAATATCCATCTTTTTACATGATCAAAACCCAGTGTTTGGGCACTGAAAAAAGAACCTTATTCAAGGGTTGATTAAATAGTCTAATGATTCAGATACTAGCTCCGGAATGGTAGAAGTATCGGTTCAAGTTTCCGCCATAAGCACAATGTTTCCCTTTGTTAAAAAATAACATCACACACATGATACCCGCATTTTACATCATTTGACACAAGCCCTATTGCATAGGTTTTCAAGTCGCTCTGACAATAACCAAGATAATGTTTGCTTCTTTTTTGTTGTTTTACATCCTAGCAAAACCTAAGGTCATATTAGGATGGGTACTGACTTGTGACAGTGTGCACTCATGGCAACTTTATAGTGCTGCCCCTCTGGGAGACCACACCGCCAGCACCATGACCTGATATCCAACTCAGTCACATTATCCTAACACTGAGCCAACTAGTCCTTGCCCTATCCTAATAATGCCGAGCGCCTGGCTAGGAAGTGACAAGTATCGATTTTTACGGCATTGGTTTGGTAGGGTCTTACCCTACCAGCCGTTGTGTCTGGATCCCCCGATCTCCAAAAAGAGGGGACGGATGCTAAACTCATTCGGTACATGTACAAGGTATGTGCGGCATAGTGTTGAACCATCCATGTGCATGTAGTGTAATGCTAGGTACACACATAACGTATAGGATTCGCGCACTAAAACTCCCGATCCCCTTAAAACTGAAAACGGGCCGATTCATTTTTCGAATCGCGAATCGCAATCGTAATGATAGTACACACCTACCGTTTTAGCCCTAACAATTAGTTTTTAGTCGTGAATCGCAATCGGTAGGTGTGCTAGGGGAGTGCACACCTCACGATTTTTGGGCAGTTTTAGATCGTATACGGTAGGTGGGTGCGGAAAAACGATCGTAAACGGTAGGTGTGTACCGGGCATAAGGGCACTACCTGGATATTTGTAATGAGTCACAATTCCAGAGGGATGAGTGTAATATGAGGTACACTGACCTCCCCAGGGGTAATACCACCTACACAGGTAGACAAGGATATGGTGATTGCATCACGGAGCCTAGGCAGTCTAATGGTTAGGACGTGCCCCCTGGAATGCTAGAAATGTTGGTCGGAGTCCCGCTCTAGGATACAACATATTCTGTGACGTGTGCATTGTGTTCTGTTTGGGTTGATGAGCCTGGACACTGGTGGTGCGACAAAGAAGGCGGTCAGCGGAAGATCTCTAGTCTGTACGTCTGCAGGGCAGCCTGGTATGAAAGGAAGTGACGGGGGTGAGTCAGAGGGTGCGAACTGGTAACCGGAAGTGTGCGTGTGTGAAGGTCCTCAGGGGTAAGCCATATATGGATAGAGGGCTATGTGGGAGGTGGAGGGGGAGGGGGAAGGAGGACAATGGTGATCGGGGGAGGGAGGGATGGTGATTGGGGGGAGGGACTGGTGATTTTGGGGAAGGAGAGAATGATGATTGGGGGAGCGATGGAAGGGTGATTGGGGGAGGGAGGGAATGGTGATCGGGGGAGGGAGGGAAGGGTGATTGGGGGAGGAAGAGAATGGTGATTGGGGGAGGGAAGGAATGGTGATCAGGGGAGGGAAGGGTGATTGGGGAGGGAGGGAATGGTGATTGGGGGAGGATGGTAATGGTGATTGGGGAGGGAGGGAATGGTGATTTGAGAGGGAGGGAATGGTGATTTGGGGGAGTGAGGGAATTGTGATTGGGGAGGGAGGGAATGGTGCATGGGTGAGGGAGGGAATAGTGATTGGGGGCGGATGGGAATGATGATCGGAGGAGGGCGGGAATGGTGATTGGGGGAGGGAGGGGGAGCTGGAAGAGGGGGAGGGGAAGGGGTAGGGGAGCGGACGTGGAGGTCGTATGGCGGGAGGGTGGAGGGGGAGGTAGAAGGGGAAGGAGGATGGAGGGGAGGCGGAGGTAGTAGGGGAGGGGGGAAGGGGGGTTAAGGGAGTGGGAGAGGGTAGGGGAGGGAAGGGAGGGGGGAGGGGGAAGGGGGAAGGGGGAAGGGAGGGGAATCTTTAATGACCAATGTGAGTTGATCAGCTACTGAATAAGGCTTGTCCAGAATGATGAAAAACTCTAGCGTTACAGTTTTTTTGCTTTCTTAAAGGGAAAAGGTATAGGCTGCTGAGAGAGGAACTATACTCCGACAAATGCTCTCCAAGCACAACATTGTTTAATTTTTTATGTTTATAGAACCAAATATGTGTGGGGAGAGTAGTGGACCCACTTCACCAGAAATGGGTCAGTGCTGAGGTCAGGGTGGGGGTGGGTCTCAGGCTGGGACTACCTGGCAGCTGTTGTTTTGAAAATCGATGGGTGAGTGGAGAGAAGGGAGAGTAAAACTGGGGTATTTTCAATTTTCTTTAGAGTAGTTCAATCAGGAAATATATTTGCTTTAAAATAAAATATATGTTAGTACAATTACATTGCGATATTCAATCAGAAACACATATAGAAGGAAAACGTTTTGTTGTATATATGACGTCCTATACACAAATACCCGGAACTGAGACAATCAGGTACATGTGGCCTCTGAAGTCTAGTGGTTAGGGTGTTGAACATGGTATCTGAAGTTGTTTGATGTTGTGGGTTTAAACCCCATACAGTCCAAAACTGTTTTACATTCAACAACAATAAAACGTTTTCCTTCTATGTGTTTCTGATTGAATTATGCAATGTAATTGTACTGACATTTATTTTACATTAAAGCAAATATAACATCCTGCTTGAACTACTCTAAAGAAAATTGAAAATACCTCAGTGTTACTCTCCCTTCTCTCCACTCACCCAGCCATCTTCACAACAACAGCTATAACATGACCAATCTATGTCACTCTACACCACCAAGTGGAAAAGTTTGATGCGCGAAAAGGAAGAAGGCAAGGCGTGGTGGAAAGAAGGCGCTTTATTGAAATGCCTCAGACAAGGAACATCACAAGCTATACAATAAAACAATGGAGAGCAAAAAAGATGAAGGCTCATAGGGAGCGAGATATACCTTAGACTAGGAGCTCAGGGGAGCTTAGTGTTCGTGGGGAGGGGCGCCGAGGAGCCCTCCACCAAGAGAGAGTGGCCTGTAAGAGAGAGTTGGGTGGGTGGGTGGACAAAAAGGAGCTTGAGCAGGGAGGACGGCTGGAAGGTGAGTGGCTGAGGGAGGCCGGCGGGCGGCCCTATAAGGGAAGGAGCAGGGAGGCGACAGGCGGGGAAGGTGAGAAAGCGGCGGGGCAGGGAGAGAGGGCGAGGGAAAAAGCTGAGGGAGGGATGACAGGGAAGGTGAGAAAGCCGGGCGGCGGCAGGAGAGGCGGGTGGAGGGTCTCTTCCTTTCCTCGCATCAAACGCAATGCGAGCATTACGACCGATGCGCGAAAAGTAAGAAGGCAAGGCGGGGGTGGAAAGAAGGCGCTTTATTGAAACGCCTCAGACAAGGAACATCACAAGCTATACAATAAAACAATGGAGAGCAAAAAAGATGAAGGCTCATAGGGAGCGAGATATAGCTTAGACTAGGAGCTCAGGGGAGCTTAGTGTTCGTGGGGAGGGGCGCCGAGGAGCCCTCCACCAAGACGGAGGAGAGGGCTCGAGGCACGCCCGAGGGTGCGAGGCGGGGCACGTACGCGTGGACCGCCTCTGAGGTCCAGGTGCCCTGGGCCATGATGTCGGCGAGGGGCACCCCGGCGGGGTGGCAGGCTTGGGCGGCGCCTCGGCGGAGGCTGTGGAGGGTGAAGGTCTGGTGGGCTGGCACCCCTTGCGCTTGGAGGGCGCCCCTCAGGAGCGCGGTGAGGGAGCGCGGGTCGAGGGGCCGGCCGGAGGGCATCATGAAGGCCGGGGCGCCGGGGGGCGCCGGGCACTGGGCGAGGGCGCGGTGCCAGGCCGCGACGGGGCAGAGGCTGGATCCCAGGGCGGCAGGGACGAAGAGGGCGACCGCGCCCGAGGGGCCGGAGATGGTCTTTGAGATCCTGATCAGGATCCGGAGCCCCCCGGGCGTGGTGCGGACGTCCGCTCGGGTGATGGTGTGTGGGCCGCCCCAGCCCTCAGGGCTCGGGGCCAGGAGGTTGGACTGGCAGAGCATCCCGAAGTACCCGAGGAGGAGGAGGGCGGCCCGAGGGATGAGCGAGACGGGGCCCGCTCGGGCGAGGTGGGCGATGGTGAGGGCGAGCTGATCCGGGGTGAGGGGGGGCGCCTGGCGCGGCACGTGAGTGGAGGCGCGCTGCCCCCCTCGGCAGACGTCTCTGGCGAGGCGGTGGTCGAACCCCGAAGTGAGGCCCACCGCCGCCTCCACCCAGGAGCGCGCCCCCGAGAGCGCGTTCTTGATGGAGGCCGGGGCGAGGGCACGGGCGAAGAGGGAGGCGGTGTAGGCCGCGACGTCGAAGGCCGACGGCGCGAGGGGGTCCAGGCCTCAGGCGACGAGGTAGCTGACGTGGTCCTCAGCCTGCTGGTGACGGTTCTTCCAGGTCGCTGCGGCGAGGGCGGCGAGGCGTAGGCGGCCGACGTCAGCGACCTCGGCGGAGGAGAAACCTAGAGGCCGGGGTGGAAAGGGAAGTCGTCATGAGAGCGGTGAACGTACTTTAGCCCGAGGCGGTCCACCTCGGCCCACGCCACCTCAGCCCAAGGGCCGGTGAGGTGGGCGCGGCTGAGGGCGTCTGCGAGGACGAGGTCGACCCCGGGCTTGTGCGTTACTTGCAGGTTGAAGGAGCCCGTGGCTGCCATGAGCCAGAGCTCCCTGGCGCAGGTCCCCGGGGGTGGGGTTGCGGGCGCGCCCAGACTCGAGGGCGGCGGCAGAGGCCATGTTGTCTGTATTGACAACCACCGTCGCCCCCGCGACGTCATCCGGGAGGAGGCAGCGGAGGGCGACGACGAGGTTTACCACCTCCAGCTCGTGGATGGCTGGGTAGCGCGCCCGGAAGCCCGCAGAATACCCTCGGGCGTAGCACCTTGAACTTGAGTAGGCCCCGCCACCTGTCAGGCAGGAGTCGCATTCGATCACGAGCCGACGGGTCACCGGGGCCCGGAGGAGGTGGAGGCCGTTGGAGGTGCGGCCGTAGGTGGCGAACCACCTCAGGTCCCGGAGGGCGTCGCCAGTGAGGGTGAGTGAGGCGGCTCCGAAGCAGCTGAGGAGCGCCCCGAGGAGCCGGGTCATACATTTCCGGGTGGGGAGCACGCAGCTGCTGACGTGGTTGAGGCGGCCTAGTATGCTTTGAAGGTCGTGTTTCCCGAGGGCGGGGCGGGCGATGCGGGCCTCGCAGTCGGTGATGAGGGCTTGGATCTTGTCGGGGGCGATCCGAATGGTCATCGCCTCGCTGTCGAGGGCGAACCCGAGCCATGTGAGGCGGACAGTGGGGGGATGGCACTTTCCGGGCGCCACGTTGAGCCTGAGGGCGGCGGTGAGAGCGAGGAAGGCGTCGAATGGCTGACACGCCCTCAGGTAGGAGCCCTCGCACCCGCCGAAGTCGACAAAAAGGAACTTGAGCAGGGAGGACGGCTGGAAGGCGAGTGGCTGAGGGATGCCGGTGGGCGGCCTTATAAGGGAAGGAGCAGGGAGGCCACAGGCGGAGAAGGTGAGAAAGCGGCGGGGCAGGGAGAGAGGGCGAGGGAAAAAGCTGAGGGAGGGATGACAAGGAAGGTGAGAAAGCCGGGCGGCGGCAGGAGAGGCGGGGGGAGGGTCTCTTCCTTTCCTCGCATCAAACGCAATGCGAGCATTACGACCAAGTCTACCATATCTTTTTGAATGATACATCGTTACTCCGTAGTTAGTTATTTTGACTTCAATCATTATCCAGGCGCATATAATTAGATATCTCTCACATTAAGATTGAATGGAGTTCATTTAGAACTGGGGGATGGTGGGATTCTATTGATGGTGGATGACATGTCTGTAACACTGGCACACTCTATAGACCTATTTCATATGACATCAGCATAGGTATTTAGGTCAGTGCGCACGCAGCTTGGCTGCAGGATAACATACAGTGACACTGCAAACTCAATGGCAGTGAGCAATCTTCATATAGAAAAAGTTAAATATCTCTAAAACCGCCCAACTTAGAAACAAACTGATTGGTACACAAATAGATCAAATGTTTAACAAACAGATTATATTAAAGTTATATGCTTAGTCTTCTGTATTTCTATGAATTTGGAAGAAAACTGTCATTTTGCATTGCACATACCGGCAAACTCAATGCATTGTCAATGGCTATGGCTATCATATGAGCAATCTTCATACAGAAAAAGTGAAATATCTCTAAAACTGCACAATTTAGAAACAAACCGCTTGGCACACACACAGATCAAATGTTTAATAAACAGATTATATTAAATGTATATGCTTAGTCTTCTGCATTTCTATTAATTTTGAATAAAACTGACGCATACACAATATTTATAAACGTTGACAGGGGTCTATACCAGCACTGTGCCCATCACCACTACCACCACTTGCACCACAGACATTAACAACACCGCCACTAAAAGACATCCACATGTCCACATCATCGACATGAGCAACATCACATAAACACTATCACAGATTACAACATCGACCAACAGCACTAAAACATCACACCACACACAATTAATACACTCACAGGTCCACCCATCACTCTTAAAGGGGTTGTCACAAAACAACGCATCGTGCCACTGTATGCCGACATATGTGATTTTTGGCCGCTATGTCGGGATAGGTTGTCATGCGTTACTCGTGCGGTAGACAATCATTGGTATACGTCAATGTACGTCGACGTTTGTCAAGATACAGCATTGGACCTCAGGGGGTCAGCAAAGTTTTGTGCATGCACAAAACTTTTGACATATGACAATGTTAGACAGCATGTGGATTTTACATTGGCCGTACATTATGTATACGTTAGGCGTATATCGATGTACATTAAACATACGTTAGACAAATGTTATTCACTATGTTGCACTACGTTGACCTACGTTAACGGCAGTGGGAACGTACAGTCCATGTACTGACAATATATGGATAATGTATGGATAACATACATCTAACGTATGTCTAACGTACATTTAGTGTTTCTCCAGCATATCTTGACATATGTAATGTATGAGGCATAGATTTGGTGATTGTATAACATATATAATGTTCACCGGCGTAATTCAAGTGTTTTTCGCCGGGAGATACGTTAGCTATACGTTGGCCATACGCTATTTATACGGTATGTATAGGTCCAACTTTGGTGGCCACGATGAAAAGTTCTATGCTTCTTGGCGTAACAAAGTGATTTTACGCATTGGCCGCGTGCTTGAGAGATGTGTCATAATGTGAGAGGGCCTTAAGAGTCTTATGCCCCGGTCACATACACGTTAGTGGACATAGTTGAACGTAGTGGAGACTAAAGTAGTTGAATGTAGTTGAACGTAGTTGAAAGTGGTTGAACATACTGCCATCCGTAGTTCTCCGTCATGCTAATTTGGTAATAGTGTAGGTGGTCTGTGAGTTCCGATTTAATCTTTGGACATGTTCAAAGGAGCACTGCGTTAGAGGCTAATAATATACTGTGGTTAAGTTTCTGTACTCTTAATGTACTCTAGCGTATTCTAGCATACTTTAGCGTACCTGGACATAGTTGAACATAGTGGAGGGTAACGTATGTTGAACATAGTTGAACGTAGTTGAACGTAGTTGAACGTAGTTGAACGTAGTTGAACATAGTTGAACGTAGTTGAATATACCTGCATCCTTGCTGTAAGGTATTTATCCATACCAAAACCTGCCATACCTTAACGTTTTTCAGCGTAGTTTAACGTACTTACACGACGTTTAACCCACATTAATCTATTCTACGTTCAACTATGTTCAACTACGTTCACTAACGTGTATGTAACCAGGGCTTAAGACATCCACATGTCCACATCATCCACAAGAGCAACATCACATAAACACTATCGCCGATCACAACATCGACCAACAGCACGAAAACACCACACCAGACACAATTGATACACTCACAGGTCCACCCATCGCTCTTAGTAATTCGGCCATCCCGCTTGGCCTGCTATTGCTATAGCTGTTATGTGTACTGTGTTCCAACATATAGTTTGGAGCCTATTGACTAAATACTCTGTTATATTATAATGGAAACACAGTATCAATTCGGTGTTATTAATTAGAGCAATGCAACATTGCTGTGAGTCATAATCCCATCAAATAGCATTCATGAGCAGCAGGACAACAACCGTAAATCAGCGAAAGGTCGTGGGTTCGAATCCCGACTGAATCAAACCAATGACTTTAACACTACCTAGACTGATGCGCAGCACTGATAGGGCAGGGCATGGACTGGTTTGCTCAGTATCAGGATAATATGACTAAGTGAGATATGAGGTCATGGTTCCTGCAACCAGGTATCCCTACGGGGAAGCACTATAAAGTCGGCATGGATTGCATAGTGAGCTGCTAGTGCTACCTGCAACGTGAGTTCTTAGACTGGTTTAAAGGGTGGCTTGGTGGTGGAAATCGTCTATTATACACCTTAACTTAATGGAGTTCCCCTATGGGTTGGCTATTATGAACCTGCACCCTCCACACCCCACAATCCCCCACAATCCCCCACAGCTACCCGCCCCCACCTGCCCACTCCTGTTTAGATAAGGATCAGCATTCCCTTCACCTATTTCTTTGCGTCCCTAATCCCTGCATAAAGAAGGCGTCCCATATTTAGCCTCGAGGAGACCTTGCAACCAGACGAGATGGCAAAGTGGATAGAGCACCGGCTTCCAATGGGGGAGGTAGTGGGATCAATCTCCGGCTGAGTCAAAGTAAAGTCTTACAGAAGTGATACTTGTCGCTACCTTACCTGGCACTCGGCATTGGTAGGAGTAGGAGAGGGCAGCTGGTGGTGTATGCAGGTATTGCAATATGTCAGGGACTTTGACACCCCTGCCCTGCAGAGTTGTAAACAACTGCCTTGTGGTACAGGTTCTTGACAGAACCGAAGGCTAAGGGAGCAAACCCTGAACAGAAAACCCTGTCACTGTGGCAGCATCAAGGGTGGTTGATGTATGGAACTCCCAACATCTCCCGACCAGCCACTGCAGGGCCAAATAGTTTTGCGCCTTTCTGGACATGTTATTGCCGGTGTGAAACCTCTATTTGCTCCCCGAGAGAGTGCCGCTGGTAACTTGCTAAAGCCAGCAACACTTCAACACTTTTGCAGGCAGCTTTCATGAAATGTAAAACCGCACAAAGGAGAGCAGCAGTCAAGTAATGAAAGCAGTCTTTGTCACATCACGACCGACAGCATGATGATGATGATGATGATGATGGTGGCGCCATTGAGTTGCCATCAGGCCACTGTCACACGTTTGCTGTTTATTCTTTATTCTTTGTTGTTTTACGTCCTAGCAATATCTAAGGTCATATAAGGACGGCAGTCACACGTTGATGCCTGTGTAGTGATATGTATGAATTTTGTACGTCATTGGTTTAATCAAACTCCAAACTGTCTGCAAGGGTAGTACAATGTTGATGTGTTCTACTTAGGGGGAGATCTGGAAAAGTAGTACTCTTTGTAAGTACTGTAGTAGCCTGCACCGACCTCTCACGCAAGTAACCACATAGACAGGTAGGCATGGGTAGTGTGTTGATATCAGGGAGCCTAGGTGGTGTAATGGTTAGCACACTGGCCTGGAATGCAAAGAGATGTGGGTTCGAGTCTCGCTCTAAGCGCAATATTTCCCATTTTCATCACCCCCATGACAGTGGTTGCCGTGACCATGATCCTGTACAAGACACGCGCTGTATGGTTGTTGAACCTACCCTGTGTATCTGTATGTGTAAGTGCATTTCCTGTGTGTATGTAATTGTAAGCATTAAATTACCATTTAAAAGACTTACAATTCCAGGGGGACGTGTGTAGTAGGCTGCACCGAACTCTCAGGCAAGTAACCACATAGACAGGTAGGCATGGGTAGTGTGTTGATATCAGGGAGCCTAGGTGGTGTAATGGTTAGCACACTGGCCCGGAATGCAAAGAAAAGAGATGTGGGTTCGAGTCCCGCTCTAGGCGCAATATTTCCCATTTTCATCACCCCCATGACAGTACTTTGAACATATTGACAACTTTGGACATCCCTAATCTAAAGTTTAGTTTTTTTGTGTTTAATAACCCCCAACACAAAAAATAAACATCGGCACTTTGGGGGTCATACAGTAGATAAACATATCTGCGTAAAATATTACATTTCAAACAGATATAATAGAGCACAGAAATATATGCTAAAAGAGCATACAACTGTCGTAAAATCACAAGTGGTATATACAGTATAACCCCGTTAAACCAAACTTGAAGGGACCCTAGAAATTTGTTTGGCTTAACCGATCATCGGTTTAACCGAGCTTTGACTTTGACTTGGCTTTGGCAAAAACGGGGGTGCATTATGAATGTACAATGTATGTGGACACTATAATTATTGTTTTTTATGTATATACAGTTTAATCCCATTAAACCAATCTTGGTTAAATCAAATGATCGGTTAATCCAAACTTTTTTCGGCGACCTGTCAAAATACTACCATTTATCATATAAAAAAAGTTTGGTTTAACTACCGAGAGTGGCCTGGGGCTGACACTTTTGTTTGGATTAACCGATACTTTGGATTAACCGACTTTGGTTTAACCAACTTTTTTATATGATAAATGGTAGTATTTTCCGGGCCACCGAAAAAAGTTTGGATTAACCGATCGTTTGGTTTAACCGAGCTTGGTTTAACGGGGTTGTACTGTATGATGAATAACTGATCTAATCCAACAAAAATCAAAACCAACATTATTAGGCAGCTTGAAGCAATGCACTGCAACTTGTGCAAGACGAAGCCAACGAACCCGAAAGTGTCAAGGCCGGCTGATCCGATCTGCGCAGCACAGTCTGCGCAACTTCCGGTCGAGAAGCTGCGCATACAGGCAGCCCGCCGCACGTGGAATGCGCATTCGCGTTGTTCAGCCCTCCCTTTCCGGTTTGCTCGTTGCAGGTGTGCGGTGAGAGGTGGCGCCACCTGTAGGCCTGTGGAGAAATGGCGATATTATGTCATCTAATGGCGGTCTGTCGGTGTGTACATGCTCGTGTGGCGTGTCAGTATATATATAGGCGCTAACACGACATCGAATTACAACATTCTGTCACGCCGCCTCTGTTGGGTATCGGCCCGTTTCCTGGGCAAGTCGAGCAAGGTTTGCAAACACTCTCGGTCAGAAAGAGCACACACAACACACAGACACTTGCACACAGACGAGATGTGGCCCTGTGTGAACAGCCCCCACTCTCCCCCAACCCCTCCACCACCACCTATATTACACAGTATGTCTGTATCCACGCTTGGTGATGACGGCCGGGTTGAATGTGAGAATTGGCCTGGTGATGAAGAAGGGGTTGGGGTGTGGAGGGGAGGACTGGAGATGGGGAAGAGACGGGAGTGAGGAGAGGATGGGGTGAGTATGGAGGGGGCTGAGGGGAGGAGGTGTGAAAAGGGGAGTGAGGAGAGGAGGGGTAGGGGAGGAGAGGAAGATGATGGGGAAGTGGAAAATGTGGAGAGGAGGAGAGAAGAGGAAATGAGGATGGAGAGGGGGAGGGGAGGGAGACGGAGGAGGGAAGAGAGCGCGGGGGTAAGGGAGAGAGGGAGAAGAGGGGAGGGGAGGTGGGAAAGGAAGACGTGGAGAGGAGGAGAGGAGGGGAGGGGAAGAGATGGAGAAGGGAAGAAAGGGGATGGGGAGGAGCAGGTAGGGAGGATAGGACGAAGAGAGGAGGAGAGGGGGAGAAGAAGAGGATGGGACGAGGGGTGTTGTATGATGGAGAGGGTGAAGTAGGAGGAGAGGAGCGAGAGGAAAAAGAACAAGTGAAGGAAGAGTAGACGGATGAGAGCAGGGGAAATTCAGGAGAGGGAGGAAAGGGGAGGAGAGGAAGAGGAAAGCGAGGAGGGGGATAGGAGGGAATATCGTGACGGGGAGGAAGGGGAAGAGAGGGAGGAAGGAGGAGAGAAAGGGAAAGAGGAGAGGTAATCTGATTAAGAGGATGGGCAGGTGGTTAGAGTCTCTGACTTTTTTACGAGGTTGGACTCCTAATCTGAAGGTCGGTGGTTCGATTCCCTGTGCCCCATCTCTGCCAATTTGGATTTCCACCGCTCTGTATAAATTACAGCGTCATCAAAGGCTGGTTGCTCTCATACCATGTCTATGAGGTGTGGGAGGTTAAAAATCCCTTGGGTTGTTAAAAGTGTAGGCTCGGGCTTTCTATCAACAAACTGTCTAATGGTGAAAACAAGTCTATTCAGACTTATCCATGATAGGCAGTATAAATCTTCAAGAAAAAAAAAAGGAATAAAAAGGGAAGGGTACAAGGAAGAGGGAAACTAAGGAGGACGAACAACACAAGGAAAACGGAAGATGAAGAGGAGGAATAGAATGAGAAAAGTAGAGGACAAATTCACAGGAGGAAAGTGAAGGAGGGTGAGAAGAGGAAGAAGACGAAGAGGAAGAACGCTAAGAAAAAGAAAAACAAGAGGAAGGAAGATAATGAAGAGGAAGCACGAGGAGGAAAAGAAAGAAGAGCATGACGAGGAAGAGAAGAAGTGGAGGTGGGAATAGGGGAGACAGAAGAAGAAGCAGTGGGAAGGAGGAAGGGCAGAGGCAGAAAGAGAAGAACAGCAGAGAGAGAACAGTGAGGAGGACGAGAAGGGAGAGGGAGGGGTGCGGTGGGGGGGGGGGGTAGGAGGACAACAAACCTGCTGGTACCTACAGCGTATGTGTGTCAGAGGATACCTGGCGGCGACTTGAAAGGCGCCGACGTGGGATCAGAGGCGGGCGATCAAAGGCAGCGCCGCGGGAGCTGGCCGCACCGTGCCGGGCATGGCCGGGCAGGGGGGGGGGGGGGGGCTGGCAGGGGGGGCTGGCAGGGGGCCGGAAAGGTGGGGCGTGGTGGGAGGAGCACGGGGACCGGGTGGGCTGGGCGTCGGGGGGGGGGGGGGGGTAAGGGTACAGGGTGGAGAACGGGGGCGGGCGGGACAGGGGCCGGATGGGGCGAGGCAGGGGCCAGGCGGGGCATGGGCCGGGCGGGCAGGGCGAGGAAGGGGAAGCGGCAGGGACCGGCCGGGGCAGGGGCCGGGCGGGCGAGGCAGGGACGCCGGGCCGGGTGACGCAGGTCCCTGGAAAGCCGGAGGGAGGTGCGAGGTGAGGACGTGTGTAGGCTGGTAGGGGGAGGGGAGGCGGTTGTTGGGGGGGGGGGGGGGTGATTGCGTAGCACTGCAGGGGCGAGGTCGTGTGGGGAGAGTGTGTGAGAAAACAGGTTTTTGTGAGGTTTGTTTTTTGGAGGTTTACGTCCTAGCCACATCTAAGATCATATCACTATCAGGACGGGTGTTCAACTTGTGGTAATGCGCACTCATGGTGACGTTAGAGTGATATTATCCTGACAATGAGCCAACCAGTCCTTGCCCTATCCTAATAATGCCAAACACCTGTCTAGGAAGAGACACATATCAATGTTTAAGTCCTTGGTTTGACTCGACCGGGTCGGAACCCATGGGTTGGAATCCCACGATCTACCAAAACGGAAGAGGGATGTTCAATTCATTCAGCCATCCCAGTCTGGTCGGTGAGGGGAGGGAGGTGGTCAGTAAGGGGAGGGAGGTGGTCCGCGAGGGGAGGGAGGTGGTCGGCGAGGGGAGGGAGGTGGTCGGAGAGGGGAGGGAGGTAGTCGGTGAGGGGAGGGAGGTGGTCGGTGAGGGGAGGGAGGTGGTCGGCGAGGGGAGGGAGGTGGTCGGTGAGAGGAGGGAGGTGGTCGGTGAGGGGGGGAGGGGTCGGCGAGGGGAGGGAGGTGGTCGGTGAGGGGAGGGAGGTGGTCGGTGAGGGGAGGGAGGTGGTCGGTGAGGGGAGGGAGGTGGTCGGTGAGGGAGGGAGGTGGTCGGTGAGGGGAGGGAGGTGGTCGGTGAGGGAAGGGAGGTGGCGGGGAGGGGGGAGGTGGTCGGTGAGGGGAGGGAGGTGGTCGGTGAGGGGAGGGAGGTGGTCGGTGAGGGAGGGAGGTGGTCGGGAGGGGAGGGAGGTGGACAGTGAGGGGAGGGAGGTGGTCGGTGAGGGGAGGGAGGTGGTCGGTGAGGGGAGGGAGGTGGTCGGTGAGGGGAGGGAGGTGGTCGGTGAGGGGAGGGAGGTGGTCGGCGAGGGGAGGGGGTGGTCGGTGAGGGGAGGGAGGTGGTCGGTGAGGGGAGGGAGGTGGTCGGTGAGGGGAGGGAGGTGGGTCGGTGAGGGGGGGGGGTGGTCGGGGGGGGAGGGAGGTGGCGGGAGGGGAGGGGGTGGTCGGGAGGGGAGGGAGGTGGTCGGTGAGGGGGGGAGGTGGTCGGTGAGGGGAGGGAGGTGGTCGGCGAGGGGAGGGAGGTGGTCGGTGAGGGGAGGGAGGTGGTCGGTGAGGGGAGGGAGGTGGTCGGTGGGGGAGGGGGTAGGTCGTGAGGGGGGGAGGTGGTGGGTGAGGGGAGGGAGGTGGTCGGCGAGGGGAGGGGGGTGGTCGGTGAGGGGAGGGGGGGTGGGGGGTGAGGGGAGGGAGGTGGTCGGCGAGGGGAGGGGGTGGTCGGGTGAGGGGAGGGAGGTGGTCGGTGAGGGGAGGGAGGTGGGGTGGGGGAGGGGGTGGTCGGTGAGGGGGGGAGGTGGTCGGTGAGGGAGGGGAGGTGGTCGGGGAGGGGAGGGGGTGGCGGTGAGGGGAGGGAGGGGGTCGGGGGGGGAGGGGGGCGGTGAGGGGAGGGAGGTGGTCGGTGAGGGGAGGGAGGTGGTCGGTGAGGGGAGGGGGTGGTCGGCGGGGGGGGGTGGGGGGAGGGGGGGAGGTGGTCGTGAGGGGCGGGGGTGGTCGGGGGGGGGGAGGGGGGTGGGGGGGGGGAGGGGGGTGGGGGGGGGGTGGGGGGGGGGAGGGGGGTGGGGAGGGGGAGGGAGGTGGTCGGTGAGGGGGGGGGGTGGGGGAGGGGGGGGGGTGGAGGGGGGGGGAGGTGGTCGGGAGGGGAGGGGGTGGTCGGTGGGGGAGGGAGGGTCGTGAGGGGAGGGAGGGGTCGGTGGGGGAGGGGGGGTGGGAGGGGGGGGTGGTCGGTGGGGAGGGGGGGGGAGGTGGGGGGGGGGTGGTCGGGGGGGGGAGGTGGTCGGTGGGGGGGGGGGGTCGGTGAGGGAGGGAGGTGGTCGGTGGGGAGGTGGTGGCGGGAGGGGGGAGGTGGGCGGTGAGGGAGGGGAGGTGGTCGGTGAGGGGAGGGAGGTGGCGTGAGGGGGGGTGGTCGGTGAGGGGGGGGGTGGTGGGGGGAGGGGGTGGGTGGGGGGGAGGGGTGGAGGGAGGGGGTGGTCGGTGAGGGGAGGGGAGGTGGACGGTGAGGGGAGGGAGGTGGTCGGTGAGGGGAGGGAGGTGGTCGGTGTGGGGAGGGAGGTGGTCGGTGAGGGGAGGGAGGTGGTCGGTGAGGGGAGGGAGGTGGTCGGCGAGGGGAGGGAGGTGGTCGGCGTGGGGAGGGAGGTGGTGCGAGGGGAGGGAGGTGGTCGGTGAGGGGAGGGAGGTGGTCGGTGAGGGGAGGGAGGTGGTCGATGAGGGGAGGGAGGTGGTCGGTGAGGGGAGGGAGGTGGTCGGTGAGGGGAGGGAGGTGGTCGGTGAGGGGAGGGAGGTGGTCGGTGAGGGGAGGGAGGTGGTCGGCGAGCGGAGGGAGGTGGTCGGTAGGGGAGGGAGGTGGTCGATAGGGGGAGGGAGGTGGTCGGTGAGGATGAGTGTGTGTGGTGGTTTCAGTCGCATTGGTGCGCTGAAGGCTGCAAATCTGCAGCACTGTATGGGCACCGCTGAAAGCGGTCCCATGTGGTCGGGTGTGTGTGGTGGGTGCGGAGGAGTTGTGAGGGAGTGGTCTCTGAGGTGTGTGTGTGGTGGCCGGCGTGGGTGTGGGCTGTGGGGATGTGGCGGGGGGAGGTCGGGGAGGGAGGTGGTCGGTGATGGTGTGTGTGGTGGCCGGTGTAGGTGTGAGTGGCCGTAGATGGTTCTCGGGCTGTTGCGGGGGATGGGGTGGGGGAAAGGGAGGTGGCGGAGGGAGGTGGGGAAGGGAGGTGGCGGAGGGAGGTGGCGGAGGGAGGTGGCGGAGGGAGGCGGGGCAGGGAGGTGGGGGAGGGAGGTGGCGGAGGGAGGTGGCGGAGGGAGGTGTGGGAGGGATGTGACCGACCACCGTTGCCGCCTTATGACGAAGCGGCCCCCTACGCTGACGGTCGTCTAAGGACGCCGGGTGGCGGGGTGCACGGCAGGCACCAGCTCCCTCACCCCCCGCCGGCCGCATCGCGTCAGGCCGCGCATCAATCAGCCGCCACGCCGCCATACCTGCATTCTTCTTTCTTTTCTGTCCCTTTTTTGGTTTATTTACTTGTTTTGTTTTGCTTAAAGCCCCTGGTAGTGGATTCTCTGTGTTGTCCGTCACAGTCAACACTTGTGGGTAGTGCATGGTTTTCTGTTTTTATTATTCTGCTTTTATTTTTCTACTAGTAGTACTGATTGGTATCGGCACATAATGAAGTGTTTGCTTTTCCTCACCTCTAGGAACTTCCCTTGTCAGGGCTGCTTTCATATTTTTTTTTTTAATATTTAAATTTAAATCATTCAATGGTTCATTGTTTCAATTATTTTGTAATATTTAAAGTTGCATAGTTCAATGGTTCATTTTTCCAATAAATTTTTGAATATTTAAAGTTGCATAATTCAATGGTTTCTATTTGCTGTTTAATTTATTTGTTAAAGTTGTACAATTCAATGGTTTCTTGTTTTATTCATGTGTTATATACTTGGTCGTAATGCGAGCATTGCGCTTGATGCGTGCAGAGGAAGAGACCCTCCCCCCACCTCCCCGGTCGTCGCGCAGCATTCGCACCTCGCGCGACGTCCGCCCCTCAGCTTTCTTCCTCCCCCTCCCCCGGTCCGCTGCTTTCGCACCTCACCTGCCAACGCCCTCCTGCCCTCCCTTATAAGGCCGCCCGCCGGCCTCCCTCAGTCATTCGCCTTCCAGCCCTCCTCCGCGCTCTGCCTTTTTCCTGCTTTTGGCTCTCCACCACCACTGCTTCACCTCGGACCGCTGCATCTCCTCGGACCGCCCAGCATGCCCGGACACGGAAAGGGTAAGGGCCGCAAGAGCTCCCGCGCAACCGTCATGGCCACCCCGGGGCCCTCCTCGGGCTCGCCGGGAGGCTCTTCACCGTCTACGGCCCCGGCGTCTCCCTCGGCGCCCTCGGACCGCGCCTCGGGCAGCGAGACGGCCGCGATCCTCGAGGCCCTCCACCGCCTCACCACCCGCATGGATGCCCTCGAGTCGAGGGGCGCCCAGGGGGCACCCGAGAGCCCCCCGCCTGCGCCGAGGTGGCAGGCCGCCTACATCACGCCGGCCGCCCCAGCACCTCAGGCGCCCGCCATGGCCGGGGCCCGTCCCCTGCCGCCACCTCAAGCGACCCTGCCGGGGGCGGTGCACCCCCAATACGAACGCTACGGCCGCCTCACCGCTCAAGCTGCCCCCGCTCCGCCCCCCGCATACCTCCAGGAGGCGCTCAAGCACACCCCAGCATCCGCGGCCGACGCCGTCCGCGAGATCCTGGCCTCTGCCGAGGCACACCACACCGTCAGGCGCCGAGGTGTGCCGAGTGACTACATCTTCCCCTCGGACCTCGTGGAGAGGGGCCCTGAGCGGGAGCCGGTGAAGAGGGGCGAGGCGACCAAGGATGAGTACAACCTCGCCCGCCTCACCCTGGCCAGCCATCCAGCCTTCCCCGCCCACTCCGTCCAGGGCCTCCACCACCACCACCTCACCGTGATGAGGGACAACCTCGTGCATCCGTGGCCTACCGTCCGCCGTTATTCCGAGGCCATCTTCACCTGGATAGCGGACGGGAGGCTCCCCCACGGATGGCATGATCCAGTTGCCCTCAACATGCTGAGGATGGACTCCCTCACCACGCGCGCCGCCCTCACCCAGGCCGCCCCGGCAGCACCAGCTCCCCGAGGCGACGATTCTCCCCGAGGCGCACACCTGCCCCGGGCCCAAGTCGACACCCGCATCACCTACGACAGGCAGACTCACGGGGCCCCCTGCGCCGCCTGGAACCGCGAGCACACCTCGTGCGATCGGGCCCCCGTCGGGGAGGCCCACGGCGAGGTGGGGAACAGGCACCGGCACGTATGCGCCTACTGCGCCAACGTGCGGCGCATACTGACGATGCACAGCGAGGCCGGCTGCCTCACCAAGCAAGCCCGTGAGCGCCAGACCCCGGCCGCCTCGGCGGATTTTTGATCCCCCGCCCCCTCCCCCGGCCGGCCCGGGGGGCCCTCCCCGGCGCCTCACCCACACCACTGCCGACAACCCCGTGACCCCCACCGACAACCCCCCAGCGACCACCGATCGAAACGCCGCCCAGACAGAGCCGGGGACCATCACCTCGCACCTCACGCCCCAGACACAGCCCAGCCTCACGAGGAACCCTCCCCAGACAGCGCAGCCGCCGACCATCACGACACCGCCTTCATCAACCCGCCCGACCCGACCCCGACCCCCACCCCGCCCAGCCCTGAGGACTTCGCTGCCCCCCTGCTCGACCCTCGCCGGACCTCCTCACCGCAGCCCCCAGGAGCGGGCCTCCCCTTTTTGGCCGCCCGCTCCCCGTCCACGTAGGCCCCGGACACATCATCACACCCAGACCTTCAACTCCGGGCCCCCGCCTCGGGCGCGCCTCGAGCCCTCTCCTCCATTTTGGTGGAGGGCTCCTCGGCGCCCCCCCCCTCACATGAACTCATATCACCACTCTGACATTTGCTCCTTATGAGCCCCAGATATAGCTTATTCATTGTTCTGTTGCTCCTCATGAGCCTTACTTGCTTTTTACCTTTCTACTGTTGCTCCTCATGAGCCTTACTTGCTTTCTACCTTTGTACTGTTGCTCCTCATGAGCCTCCTCACTTTGCCCTGTTACCCTCTGTTGCCAGAGGCGTCCCAATAAACGCCTCCTTTTTCCCACCTCCGCCTTGCCTTCTTCCTTTTCGCGCATCGGTCGTAATGCGAGCATTGCGCTTGATGCGTGGAGAGGAAGAGACCCTCCCCCCGCCTCCCCGGTCGTCGCGCAGCATTCGCACCTCGCGCGACGTCCGCCTCTCAGCTTTCTTCCTCCCCCTCCCCCGGCCCGCTGCTTTCGCACCTCACCTGCCACCGCCCTCCTGCCCTCCCTTATAAGGCCGCCCGCCGGCCTCCCTCAGTCATTCGCCTTCCAGCCCTCCTCCGCGCTCTGCCTTTTTCCTCCACCCACCCACCCAACTTTCTTTACTTATCTTCTTTTCTCCTACAGCTGGTGGAGGGCTCCTCGGCGCCCCCCCCCCCCCCCTCACATGAACTCATATCACCACTCTGACATTTGCTCCTTATGAGCCCCTGATATAGTTATTCATTGTTCTGTGCTCCTCTGAGCCTTACCTGCTTGTTTCCTTACTATTGCTCCTCATGAGCCTTACTTGCTTTCTACCTTTGTACTGTTGCTCCTCATGAGCCTCCTCACTTTGCCCTGTTACCCTCTGTTGCCAGAGGCGTCCCAATAAACGCCTCCTTTTTCCCACCTCTGCCTTGCCTTCTTCCTTTTCGCGCATCAAAGTTCCATCCACCTGAAGGAAAGTGTTCTCTGTGGCAGAGTGGTTAGAGTGTCTGACTTTTTTCTAGGTCAGACTCCTAATCTGAAGGTCAGTGGTTCGATTCCCTGTGCCCCCCACCTCTACCAATTTGGATTTCCACCGCTGTGTATAACTTACAGCGTCATCAAAGGCCAGTTGCTCTCATGCCATGTCTATGTGGTGTGGGAGGTTAAAAATCCCTTGGATCGGTGAAAGTGTAGGCTCGAGCTTTCTATCGACAAACTGTCTAATGGTGAAAACAAGTCTATTCAGACTTATCTGTGATAGGCAGTATAAATCTTCAAGAAAAAAAAAGAAGAAAAAAAAAGGAAAGTCCAAACGGCAGCGGGCGCAGGGGGAGGAAGCATGTCGTTCCTGACAAATCGCATGTGATGCGCGAAAAGGAGGAAAGCAAGGCGGGGGTGGAAGAAAGGCGTTTTATTGTACGCCTCAGCAGAGCAGGCAGAGGAACATATCAAGAACAATACAACAAGACAGGAGAATAGGAGGCTCATGAGGAGCAAGGCAAGAATAAATGACAAAAAGGGCTCATAAGGAGCAATGCAAGGAGAGTTCATAAGGGCTCAGAAGGAGCAAAAGTACATGGTAATGATAAGGCTGTCAGTGATGGGGAGCCGAGGAGCCCTCCACCAGGAAGGAAGAGGAGAAGAGAAAGAGATGGGTGGGTGGGTGGAGAAAAAGGAGAGAGCTGGAAGGCGGCAGGAGGGCGAGTGCCTGAGGGAGGCGGGAGGCGGCCTTATAAGGGGAGAGAGAGGGAGGGGCGACAGCAGGTGAGGTGTGAATGCTGCCGGCCCGGGGAGGGGGGGAGAGGCGGCGAGCAGCGGGCGTCGGGTGAGGCGCGAATGCTGCGCGGCAGGGGGCGGGGGAGGGAGCGGCGCGCGGCGGCATCGGGCGAGGTGTCAGCGCTGCGCGACAGCCGGGGCGGGGGAGGGTCTCCTCCTTCCCTCGCATCAAACGTAATGCTTCGCATTACGACCGATGCGCGAAAAGGAGGAAAGCAAGGCGGGGGTGGAAGAAAGGCGTTTTATTGTACGCCTCAGCAGAGCAGGCAGAGGAACATATCAAGAACAATACAACAAGACAGGAGAATAGGAGGCTCATGAGGAGCAAGGCAAGAATAAATGACAGGAGTAAAGGGCTCATAAGGAGCAATGCAAGGAGAGTTCATAAGGGCTCAGAAGGAGCAAAAGTACATGGTAATGATAAGGCTGTCAGTGAGGGGGAGCCGAGGAGCCCTCCACCAAAACGGCGGAGAGGGCTCGCGGCGCGCCCGAGGGAGCGAGGCGGGGCACGTAAGCGTGGACCGCCTCGGAGGTCCAGGTGCCCTGCGCCATAATCTCGGGGAGGGGAACCCCGGCGCGTTGGCAGGCCTGGGCGGCGCCTCGGCGGAGACTGTGGAGGGTGTAGGCCTCGGGCGTTGGCACTCCTTGGGCTTGGAGGGCCTCTCGCAGCAGCGCGGTGAGGGACCGCGGGTCGAGCGGGCGGCCGGAGGGCATCAGGAAGGCGGGAGCATCCGGGGCGGCGGGGTAGAGGGCGACGGCACCGAACCAGGCCGCCACGGGGCAGAGGGAGGATCCGGGGATGGCAGGTACGAAGAGGGCGACCGCGCCCGAGGGGCTGGAGATCGTCTTGGAGCTGCGGATCAGGAGACGGAGCCCTCCGGGCGCGGGGCGGACATCGTCGCGGGTGAGGGTGTGGGGGCCGCCCCACCCCTCGGGACTTGGGGCCAGCAGGTTGGACTGCCGGAGCATCCCAAAGTACCCGAGGAGGAGCGCGGCCCGAGGGACGAGCGAGGCGGGGCCCGCTCGCTCGAGGTGGCTGATGGTCAGGGCGAGTTGCTGTGGCGAGAGAGGGGGCGCCTGCCGCGGCACGTGGGTGGAGGAGCGCTCCCCGCCTCGGCAGACGTCCTTGGGGAGGCGGGCGTCAAAGCCCGAGGTGAGTCCCCCGGCGCCCTCGACCCACGACCGGGCCCCCGAGACGGTGTTCTTGATGGAGGCGCGGGCGAGGCCGCGGAGGTAGAGGGCGGCGGTGAAGGCGGCTACGTCGAACGCCGAGGGCGCGAGGGGGTCCGCGCCTCGGGCAACCGCGTAGGTGACGTACTCCTCGGCCTGGCGACGTCGGTTCCTCCAGGTTGCCGGGGCGAGGGCGGCGACTCGGAAGCGAGCAACGGCGGCGACCTCGGCGGGGGGGAAACCTAAAGTCCGGGAAAGAAAGGGAAAGCGTCATGAGAGGCCTCGGCTGGGAGGAGCCCGAGGCGGGCCACCTCGCCGCGGGCCGTCTCGGCCCAGGGCCCGGGAAGATGGGCGTGGCTGAGGGCGTCGGCGAGGAGGAGGTCCGCCCCGGGCTTGTGGGTGATGTGGAGCTGGAAGGAGCCGGTGGCCGCCATTAGCCAGAGCTCTCGGGCACATGTCCCGAGGGTAGGGTCTCGGGCGCGACCTGACTCGAGCGCGACGGCGGAGGCCATGTTATCGGTGTTCACCGTGACCGTCGCCCCCGCGACGTCGTCCGGTAGGAGGGCGCGAAGGGCGACGACCAGGTTAACCGCCTCGAGCTCATGAATGGTCGGGTACCGCGCCCGGAAGTCCTCGGAGTACCCTCGGGCGTAGAAGTGCGTGGAGGAGAAGGCCCCTCCGCCGGTGAGGCAGGAGTCGCACTCGAACACCAGCCGGCGACCCTCGGGGGCCCTGAGGAGGCAGAGGCCGTTTGTTAACCGCCCGTAGGCGGCAAACCACCTCAGGTCCCGGAGGGCGTCGTCGGCGAGGGTGAGAGTGGAGGCCCCGAGGCAGCCGCGCAGCGCCCCGAGGAGCCGAGCCATAAACTTGCGGCCCGGGAGCACGCAACTGCTGACATGGTTAAGGCGGCCGAGTAGACTCTGGAGCTCCTGCTTCCGGAGGGTGGGGCGGGCGATGCGGTCGTCGCAGTCTTCCACGATGGCTTGGATCTTATCGGGGGCGACCCGGATGGTCATCGCCTCGCTGTCGAGTGCAAAGCCGAGCCAGGTCAGGCGGACAGCGGGGGGATGGCACTTTCCGGGTGCTACGTCGAGGCCGAGGGCTGCGGTGAGGGCGAGGAAAGCGTCGAAGGCTTGGCACGCCCTCAGGTAGGAGCCCTCGCACCCGATGAAGTCGTCGACGTAGACGAGGGCGTGGAAGCCCTCGCGCCGAATGATCCAGGCCACCGCGGAGGTGACGCGGACGCAGGCCGCGCCCGAGGAGCGGCAGCCGAAGGGAAGGGCGAGGTCTATGTAGGTTTTTCCATCTAAGCATATCCCGAAGAGAGGGCAGGAGAGAGGGTCGGCACGGAGCTGGCGGTAGGCCCGGGATATGTCCGCCGACCAGACGTAGGCCCCAGCGCCTTCCGCGATGAGGCGGCGGCCAACGTCGGCGACGGACGGGAGGGTGTAGGCGTGGGGTTCCCCGAGGTACTCGCGTCGGGGGATGCCCGAGTTCACGCTGGCGCCTCGGGGATAGGAGAGGTCGACGATGACCCGCCTCTTTTCCGAGTCGGACTTGGGGCGGGTCATCATGGGAGAGACCTGCGTCCAGGGAGAGAAGGGGGGGACAGAGAAAGGGCCGATGAGGGCGCCGAGGGCAAGCTCCGTGTCGACGAAGGCCTGGATGTGCTTCAGGAACTCGGGGGGCTCACGGTGGTTGGAGTAGGAGGGGCGGGGGAGGGTTGAGGCGGAGTAGTTCGCGGGAAAACCGAACTCGAGGAGGTCTAGGACGGCGGGGTCGGGGTAGCCCTGGAGGCGGGAGCGCCAGGCAGGGATGTGGAGGCCTGAGGGGAGGGGGATGCGGGCGGCCAAAAAATTAGGGAGGCCCGCTTCCCGGAGGGCGGTGTAGGTGTGGCGGAAGGTGGGGTACCGATTCCACGCCTCGCCGGAGATGTGGGGCCAGGAGGCGATGATGGTGGGGCGGTAGTGGGCGGGGGTGGGGCCGCAGGAGGGGGCGGCGGGGAGGGTCGCCTGGAGGTCGGGTCGATGACGTCGACGGTGGGCTCGTCGAGGGTAGGGGGGGTGGGGGGGTGGTGGGGCGGGGAGGGCGAGGAGGTGCGGCGGGGGCGGGTGAGGGGGGCAGCAAAGTCGTGCGGGGTGGGGGGGGGGGTCGGGGGCGGGAGGGGGGTCGGGGTGTCGGGGAGGTCGGGGGGGTGGTCGTCGGGGGGGGCAGAGAAAGGCGGTGTCGCCGGGGTCGAGGTGAACTTCTGGGTCGAGGGTGATGGTGAGCGGGTGCTGGGCGGCGATGGGAGCCTTAGGGGCGGGGCGTTGAGCCCCGGGTGAGAGGGTGGTGCCGAGGCGGCGGTCAGGCCGCGCCTCGGGGGAGCCGCTGGTGCTCCGGTGAGTGGTGTCAGGGGGGCTGGTAGGGGTGCACTGGGCGGTCTGTAGGGGGGCCCTGGGCCGGTTAGGGGCCTTCGGGCCGAGAATGGTGGACGGGGCGGCTTGGTCGAGGTGTATGGGCCGGTTATGGGCCTCCGGGCCGGGCGGGAGGTGCCGGCTCACTGAAAATCCGGTGAGGCGGAAGGTGTGGGGCGGTCACGTGCGCGCTTTGCCAGGCAGTCGGCCTCGCTGTGCATGGTAAGCACTTTTCGCACATTCGCGCAGTAGGCGCAGGTGTGGCGGTGTTTTGCGGCACCCTGGCCGTGGGCCTCCCCCGGGGTGGCCTGGGTGCAGGAGGAGGGGTCCCGGTTCCAAGGGTAACAGGGGGCCCCGTGGAGGTCCTTGCTGTAGGTGACCCGGGTGTCGGCATGGGGGCGGGGCTGGGGTCGTGGTCTTGAATGGTCGAGTGGGCGGGCTGTGGTGGTGGTTGTCTGCTGGGAGGGCATGGCGATGCACTCGACCCTTAGGAGGTTCAGTGCCACTGGGTCGTGCCACCCGTGGGGGAGCCGTCCGTCCGCGATCCATGTAAACACCGTCTCGGAATAGTTGCGGACGGTCGCCCACGGGTAGACGAGGTGATCCCGGAGCACGGTGAGGATGTGGTGATAAGTCCGGGTGGTTGATGAGGGTCAGAAGGGCGAGGTTATACTCATCCTTCGTCGCTTCCCCCCTTTTCACCGGCTTCCTCTCCGCCCCCCTCTGCACCAGGTCGGAAGGAAACACATAATCGACCGGGATACCTTGTCGCCTGACGGAGTGGCGCGCCTCGGCGGAGGCCAAGATTTCCCGGACGGCGTCGGCCGCGGACGCCGGGGTGTGCTGCGCCGGCTCCTCCTGGTAGGCCGGCGATGTAGGTGATGCTGCTCGGCCGCCGAGGTGATGGTATCGCTCGTACTGAGGATGGGCGGCTCCTGGCAGGGCTGCGGGCGGCGGTGGCGGCGGCCGAGGCCCGACCGAGGCGCGCGCCCGAGGTGCGGGGGCCGGGGCGGCCGTGTAGGTGGCCTGACGTCTGGGCGCGGGGGATGGCGCCTCGGGGATGGGCCGCGCTCCCCCGCTCTCCAGGCTGTCGATCCTGGCGTGGATGTCCGCAGCCGTCTGGCGCTGTTCCAGTCGGATGCGCTGGAGCTCCTCCAGTATGGCCGAGGCATCGGTGCCCGAGGTGCGGCCAGAGGGCCCCGGCGACGAGGGAGACGCCGGGGCTGATGCCGGGGACTCGCTCCGTCTCGGGGTTGAAGCCGGCCCCGGGTGCCGTGGGCGGCCGCCCGGGAGTTCTTCCGTCCTTTGCCTTTTCCCTGAGGCATAGTGTAGTGGTCCGAGGTGGAGATATGCCAAAGTAGAAAAAGGAGAGAGCTGGAAGGCGGCAGGAGGGCGAGTGCCTGAGGGAGGCGGGAGGCGGCCTTATAAGGGGAGAGAGAGGGAGGGGCGACAGCAGGTGAGGTGTGAATGCTGCCGGCCCGGGGGAGGGGGGGAGAGGCGGCGAGCAGCGGGCGTCGGGTGAGGCGCGAATGCTGCGCGGCAGGGGGCGGGGGAGGGAGCGGCGCGCGGCGGCGTCGGGCGAGGTGTCAGCGCTGCGCGACAGCCGGGGCGGGGGAGGGTCTCCTCCTTCCCTCGCATCAAACGTAATGCTTCGCATTACGACCAATGCTAACATGGCGACAAATCGACACAATGACCAAGCAATTTGTGTTTGGTTTTTACCACGGCACCTGCTTCACTTGTTCTATTCGTACATAGCCGACTGACTGTCTCTCACTCAGCAGACAACGGGTTTTGTGACCTGCTTGAACCGGCAACTGTTATTTGTTAGCTACATGGGTTATTCTCCAAAACTGGGCACCACATATTTGGTTTCCGCCTTATCATGATGATAATTAAGTCTTTGTTTTATTGATAACAAGTCAAATAAGTATTGCAACCTCTGTCTATTAGGTATGTTAGCAGTTCTACACGTATTGAATTTATCCCACAAAAGATATCAAAGTTATAATTGTATGATTTTGCGCTAGAGTGAAAATGTGAAAATTTACATGTAGCCAAACGTTTTTCAACTTATTTTTCAACTTTCTTCTTGGAAGTCATAACCTTGTCTGCTTAACAGTGATCAAGAAAATCTTGTTTGACTATGTTGTATATGTTAAAATGAGATTCTGGGTGTGTCTTTGATTTTCATGTTACATGAGTGATATTAATGTATTGGTCAATTATTATAAGATCTAATTCAAAAAGTGAAATTCATTTTTTTCAACTCTGACATATGCACAACATCCATACCTTCATAGGACATTGGATTAGGCTATTATTTGGAAGGTTTTCACTTTTGGTTTCCATGTCACACTTTGGTGCCCAGTTTTAGAGAATGACCCACTATCGGCTAAAGTCACCTTTGTCAAAGCTAGGCATTTGGGAATGGTTGCTTCACCCCCCACGTCAACCCTCGGCTTTCACCTCCCCCCCCCCCTCCACCTTACAACCCAAAAACCCTTCATAACCCCCAACTACAAAACGCAGACACGTCCCTCACACACACACACATCCTCACACACCCAGAAAACAGCCACTGTAACACCAAACCACAGGACCTTATAAATTATGTTCAAACTTAAAATACATATATAAGAAGGAAATAACCCCACAAAATCCGGACCATTTTTCAGATGCATGCAATTAATTTCCTGCAAAATACAAAAATAGAACACCCACAAAAAACCCACTTGGCTGTGTAAATATTTCGAGCAAATTTGAGAGCAATTCTTTAGCAAACCGTGGCGCTGTCCTCCACCCCTCCGCCCCCACCCCCACCCCTACCCTCACCCCTTTGCCATCGCCCTCTTCGATCCGGCATGCATTGCACGCGCTGACCCCGCGCTGCCTGAAGCAAGTTGTAGTAGAATGTAGTGATCGGCCTCCTGTGATGTCTCTCTCATCTCGCAGAAATGCTCGGGAGCACCTCGGTGCAGCGCGCACTGCATTGTGGGCTTCACAAGGGGGGGGGGGGTGAAGGGGGAGGCGTCGCTGCGCGCAGCCGGCGTTTGTTGGTTATAGAGGTGGTGTAATGCCTGGCACACACCTCCAGTATACGATTCACGCGCTAAAACTGACTGCTCAACGCGACCCATCACAACCCTACCCGTCCCGTTTCCCGACTAAAACTGATAACAGGGACAACACATATATACCGACTGCTAATGCTTCCGATTCGCGACTTAAAACTCAGTTTTAGTGCTTAAGACTCAAATTGCAAGACATTCGAAAAACGAATCGGGCCATTCGAGAAACGGTATATGTGAGCGGTCAGTCGTATCTTATACAGTATATGTGTGATACCCACCGTCCGTTTGCCGTCCAAGTCTTAGCACGTGAATCGTATACGGGAGGTGTGTGCGAGGCATTAGGGTGTCACACACCTAAAGACTGGAACTGACTAAAACTCAAATATACGGGAGCTGTGTGCCAGGCATAATATCGTCACAAGACAACTTTCGGTGGCCATATTGGATTACATACTGAAGGCTTTCAACTGCCTATTTGGTGCTTATTTACTGAATTGTTGGTTTTATTTGTCACTGTTTTGAGCAGTTTGGCCTCAGAAGTTGTTGCTAAAGTGCTATAAGTAAACACATTGGATGTAAACTGTCCAGAACCACCGAGAACACAAGAAAACTCTGTTTTACTGCATCTGCATGCATTCACAACATGGCTAGGGAGGGGGCTCATAATCCAAGATGGCTGGCCGCTGACGGCTGACTGCTGAATGATGACGTCATGTGCATTCCCTCTATTTGCGGAGTTTCCAGTCTAGGATTAGGATTCCCCCGATGCTTGTATAAGTTGTAAGTTATGTTATAGCAGTTGATAAAGTGGGTGTTATCTGGTCTGGGAGGTGGGGGGAGATTTGACGGTCAGCGGTGCCAGGACGTAAAACTCCAACAAATAACACCAAAGACAAACATTATCCTGATACTCTGCTAACCAGTCCTTGCCCTTTCCTATTAAAGCCGAGGTTAGGTAGCAACAAGTATTCATGTTATCGGAGAGCAACTGCTACTGTGGTTTTTGGTTGGTTTGTTGTTGTTTTACGTCCTAGCAACATCTAAGGTCATATTAGGATGGGTACCGAATTGCGATGGTGCACACCCATGGCAACTTTATAACACTGCCCCGCTGGGAGACCAGACCACCAGCACCATGACACCATCTCCCACACAGTCACATTATCCTGATACTGTGCCAACCAGTCCTTGCCCTATCCTATTAATGGCAAGCGCCAGGCTAGATAGAAACAAGTTTATATTTTACAGGTCATTGGTTTGACTCGGCTGGGATTCGAACTCTCGACCTTCTACACAGGAAGCCTGCGCTGTACTAATTTGGCCACCGCGTCCGGTTACTGCTACTGTGTGAAGATGAAAATGTGAGGTACTGTTGGAGAGTTTAAAGGAGGGGTTTCTCGAGGAGGGGGCGAGGGAGGATCCATTGATGGTGGATCACGTGTCTGTAAGATTGGCACCTTTTATACCAGTATAGTGTGTGTCACCACTACAGTACCACCACCTGAAGCACAGACTAACATTACTGTCTCTAAGACATCCATAGGGCTACGTCATCCACCTGAGCAACAAAACCCAAATAACAACACCCAAACAACTGACAACATTAACCAACAGCACGAAGGTATCATCATATGCCATACACATTCAATACCCTCACAATCCACCTCATGCACAACCAACAGGACTAGAACATCATCATACACCACACGCATTCAATACCCTCACAGTCCACATCACACACAACCAACAGCACTAGAACATCATCATACACCACACACATTCAATACCCTCACAGACCACATCATACACAACCAACAGCACTAGAACATCATCATACACCACAGGCATTCAATACCCTCACATACCACATCATACACAACCAACAGCACTATAACATCATCATACACCACACACATTCAATACCCTCACAGACCACATCATACACAACCAACAGCACTGGAACATCATCATACACCACAGGCATTCAATACCCTCACATACCACATCATACACAACCAACAGCACTAGAACATCATCATACACCACAGGCATTCAATACCCTCACATACCACATCATACACAACCAACAGCACTATAACATCATCATACACCACACACATTCGATACCCTCACAATCCACATCATACACAACCAACAGCACTAGAACATCATCATACACCACACACATTCGATACCCTCACAATCCACATCATACACAACCAACAGCACTAGAACATCATCATACACCACACACATTCGATACCCTCACAATCCACATCATACACAACCAACAGCACTATAACATCATCATACCCTCACAGTCACTTAGACACCACACCACATCATCCACCACATTCAATACCTCACAATCCACATCATACACAACCAACAGCACTAGGACACTCATCATACACCACAGCACATTCAATACCCTCACATTCCACATCATACACAACCAACAGCACTAGAACATCATCATGCACCACAGACATTCAATACCCTCACATCCACATCATACACAACACAGACTAGACATCATCATCCCTCACATCATACACAACCAACAGCACTATAACATCATCATACACCACATACATTCAATACCCTCACAATCCACATCATACACAACCAACAGCACTAGAACATCATCATACACCACACACATTCAATACCCTCACAGACCACATCATACACAACCAACAGCACTGGAACATCATCATACACCACACACATTCAATACCCTCACAGTCCACATCATACACAACCAACAGCACTAGAACATCATCATACCCTCACAGTCCACATCATAGACAACCAACAGCACTAGAACATCATCATACACCACACACATTCAATACCCTCACAGACCACATCATACACAACCAACAGCACTAGGACACCATCATACACCACGCACATTCAATACCCTCGTATGTCCACCTCATACACAACCAACAGCACTAGAACATCATCATTCACCACATACATGCAATACCCTCACAGTCCACATCATACACAACCAACAGCACTAGAACATCATCATACACCACACAGATTCAATACCCTGACAGTCCACATCATACACAACCAACAGCACTAGAACATCAACATACACCACATACATGCAATACCCTCACAGCCACATCATATACAACCAACAGCACTAGAACATCATCATACCCTCACAGTCCACATCATCGACAACCAACAGCACTAGAACGTCATCATGCACCACAGACATTCAATACCCTCACAATCCACATCATACACAACCAACAGCACTAGAACATCATCATACACCACATACATGCAATACCCTCACAATCCACGTCATACACAACCAACAGCACTAGAACATCATCATACCCTCACAGTCCACATCATAGACAACCAACAGCACTATAACATCACCATACACCAAAGACATTCAATACCCCACAGTCCACATCATACACAGCCAACAGCACTATAACATCATTATGCACCACACCGATTCAATAGCCTCACAGTCCACATCATACACAACCAACAGCACTAGAACATCATCATACCCTCACAGTCCACGTCATAGACAACCAACAGCACTAGAACATCATCATGCACCAAAGACATTCAATACCCCCACAGTCCACATCATACACAACCAACAGCACTAGAACATCATCATACACCACACATATTCAATACCCTCACAGTCCACATCATACATAACCAACAGCACTAGAACATCATCATACCCTCACAGTCCACATAATAGACAACCAACAGCACTAGAACATCATCATACACCAAAGACATTCGATACCCTCACAATCCACATCATACACAACCAACAACACTAGAACATCATCATACACCACACACATTCAATACCCTCACAGACCACATCATACACAACCAACAGCACTAGAACATCATCATACACCACATACATGCAATACCGTCACAGTCCACATCATACACAACCAACAGCACTAGAACATCATCATACACCACATACATTCAATACCCTCACATACCACATCATACACAACCAGCAGTGTGTGGTCGTCATTACAGAAAGCTGTGTTCTTCAAAGTCTTTTATAATCAAATGACTAGCAACATTTTGGAGTTCCCTCACTATCCTTGATGAGAACCCGGAGTATAGCATGTCATGCCATATATGTAGTAATAGGGCCTTTCTGCAAGAGGTGCTTATGGTGAAGTTACACTACAACATGATGGCCAACGAGTGTCCGACGAGTGAGACTTTTCGTCATTACGTCGAAGGACGTCGGGTCACTTTACGGTCACATTACGGTCACGTTAAGGTCTCGTCACATCATGTTCACTCTTGTCGCCTCTCGTCGCATCTCGTCGCATCTCGTCGCCTCTCGTCGCCTCTCGTCGCCTCTCGTCGCCTCTCGTCGCCTCTCGTCGCCTCTCGTCGCCTCTCGTCGCCTCTCGTCGCCTCTCGTCGCCTCTCGTCGCCTCTCGTCGCCTCTCGTCGCCTCTCGTCGGAGGACGTCAAGGTTTTGGACATGTTGAAAAAACTTCGATGTGACTCGACGAGTTCATAAGATGTTTGCATCACGTTACGGTCATGTGACGGTCGCGTTATGCCCGGTACACACCTACCGTATACGATTCGCGCACTAAAACTGGATGGCTGACGCAACACGTCACGACTCGGTCCATCCCGTTTTCGACTTAAAACTGACGACAGTGGGTGCTCACATATACCGATCGGGTATGCGCACATATACCGTCCGTTTCGCAACTGTGTTCCACGAACCTGGTGTATTTAGCGCGAACTACACTCGCATCAGCGCCTCCTAGCAGTTGTTGATCGGCCGTCGGTCAGCAACGCTAGATGGCGCCAAGTTGTTTTTTATCGCTGGCGACTGGCGTCGGGGCCGCGAACCACATTGAGCCGTTTAAAACTGAGCAGCAGCATGGCGCCGCGCTCAACTGCTCAAAAGAGAGCCATGGCTCTTGCGCTTGCTGTGCTTGTTATACGCCGTCGTCGCCGACGACGTCGGAAGATTGCTAGAAATGTGTGGGTACGCCCACACATCGCTCAAAGATCGGAGCTAGGAGCCTTCAATGCCCTGATGGCTGGTCTGCGCAGGGACGAGCCACAGGCCTTCACCAACTTCAGCCGTATGCCGTCGGATCAGTTCGACGAGTTGTTGCGTCTGGTAGAGGGTCGTATCGCGCGACAAAACACCCGATATCGAGCGTCGATATCGGCTGCGGAGAGGTTGGCCGTCACGCTGCGATTCCTGGCAACTGGTAAGGAATTTATTTTCAACATATTTGTCTCCTCGTCCTGATTCACGATATCGTTGCTCTGAGCTCACAATTAAATATATGCAAATTGAAATAAACCGAAATATGTAACCAAATAATTTAGTTTTAGCAAACATATTTGCGTAGTCCTTGTCATAGTTTTTATGTGAATCCTTCGTGGGTCTGAGCTACCATGTTTAAATCTCGAGTTTTAAATCAACACAACTAGAAATTTAAATAAACTGATATATCTAACCACAACATTTTGTTTGTAGGTGAGTCCTTCCGGAGTCTCAGCTACCTGTTTCGTGTGGGGGCAACCACCATCGGCCAAATTGTCCCCGAGACCTGCGACGCCATCTACGAGTCGCTGAAGGACGATTATTTCAAGGTAAGATTGTTTTATATGGGTTTTTTATTGAATTTCACACAACTTTAATAGAATACCGTAACAAGTAATACAGTAACAACTCTGCCACAGCAGAATCAGAATCAATCTTTAGCACTGTGCGTACACACAGTGGGAGTAAAATATAATGCACTAAAAAGCTAGATTGTCATACTCAGAATAATGATCAGATTGCAACATGTTTACGAATGAAAATGACCCAGTAACGGGCAGCTAAAACGTGAATAATGTAACCGACTAAAAAACGTTAACCAACTAATTGCAACATGTTTACAAATGAAAAGGCACCTGCAACGGGCTGCTTAGCTACATCGATAAACTTGATTATTGGAACCGACTAAAAAACGCTAACCAACAAATTTAAAACGGGCAACATCTTTGTCTTACTTGAATAGTGGAACCGACTACAAAGTGGAATGGTGGAACCGACTAAAAAACGTTAACCGACTATTTAGTTTTCATACTCGGAAAATTGATCCGATTCCAACATGTTTATGAACGAAAAGCCAGCACCGGGCCTATGCGCACTGGGCCTATGCGCGGCGGTCCCCGATGGTCCGGGTCTGTTTTCACTGTCAGCCTGCAGGGTTCTGTTGCGCGCCGCGTTTCGCGCCGCGAGGATCTTCATGTTCCCGCGGAAGCAAACCTGATCAATGTCATTTTGCATCACCATCAACACTTCTGGATCGGTGATTGTTCGCAGCCTGTTGGTAACATGTTTGCCGAAAGTCGTAAGCGCGTCGTCTGGAGGGGCATTTGTGTCTTCCAGGTTCTTAATAACCAACTTCATGAGATCGTCCTCTCCGTCGCCCTCACATCGCTTGCGTTTTTTTTGGTTCACCCAATCTTGGCTCGACAGTGGGGTGCTGGTGTTGGTGCGGAAGGATCCTTCCTCTGGGGGATCGTCGGCGACTGTACTCAGATTTTGAGAAGACACGCTCTGGGTATCGGCGTCAGTCCCTGTCTCCTCGTCGGCGTTAACAACCGTCTCCTCACGGTTTACCTGCGAGTGTGAATAGAGAAACAATTTAGTTTGTCGGCAAAAACGTGTAACTTTATTTCGTATTTTCTGTATTTTAAGTGTCGTTGTATTTTTGTTTTTGCAGACCCCGTCGAGCCCGGAGGAGTGGAGGAAAGTCGCCGACCAGTTTCAGGCTAGATGGAACTTCCCAAACTGTATCGGCGCCCTGGACGGGAAGCACATACACATCAAACCCCCAGCTCACTCCGGGTCGACATTCTACAATTACAAACACACGTTCAGCATAGTGTTGATGGCCCTAGTAGACGCCGACTATCGGTTCCTGTTTGTAGATGTGGGATGCAATGGCCGGGTTAGTGATGGGGGCGTGTTTACCGGATGCACCCTTCAAGAGTCGCTCGAGAACCACGCCGAGTCGTTCCCACCCCCCCAACCACTACCCGGGGATGATCGGCCTTTGGGGCACTACCTTGTGGCGGACGATGCCTTTCCCCTCAAAGATTACTTGATGAAGCCGTTCAGCCACAGAGACATGCGCATGGATCACCGGATCTTTAATTATCGGCTGTCGCGCGCCCGACGTGTCGTTGAAAACGCGTTCGGAATCCTGTCCAACCGGTTCCGAGTGTTTTTGACGAACATAGCATTAGCGCCAGACAAAGTCGAGAAGATCGTCATGGCGGGCTGCGCCCTACACAATTTCCTGCGGGAAAAGATCGGCACCACAGCAACAGCTGACTACGAAGACCCTGCGACGCACTCGGTTACTCCCGGGTCATGGAGAAACGATCGTGTGCTACGTCAGGCGACATTCCCATCGGGGACCAACTCAACGCAACGGGCCAAGACACAACGGGATTACCTCGTCGAATATGTAAACTCAGCGACAGGGTCAGTCCCGTGGCAGTCGGCCATGATCTAGACTGTATATATGCCTTAAATAGTGTACAACTTTTGGACTACCAGCAAGACTTCTCGATCTGTGCTCATACGTAGTCTATATTTGTATATTTTGTAAATAAAATGTGTATAAATTGTAAAGAAACCATTACTTTATAATTTTGAAGTTATAATTAGATAATTAGATAAGTATCGTTACCTCAGCAGTTTCTTGACTGCATCTTGCCGACGGTAGTTGGTGGTTGCTGACACTCTGCCGTCGCTGCAAATGTGGTGCCAGGAACGACAGCGACGTCTGGATCCATTTTTGACGGGCGGTCAGACGCTTCCCTGCAGAACCCGAGGCCGCTTGTTTCCGAAAGCGTGTGTATTGGGTTCTGAGATTCGTCATCCGTTTCTGGATGGACGTCGCTGTAAAAACAAATTATACCCGTCTTGTATTGTATTGTCTAAAACATTTTGGCATGTTGACATACAACGCGAGCCGTTTCACGATTATAACAATTTTGTGGGTCATTGCTGATTATTTATGGCCATTATGGCCGTTCCGCGATTATGTTTCGCGATTAGAAAACACGTAATTTGCAGTAGCCTTTGTTGTAAAGTTTTCAACGACACAAAAACTGGCCTTTTCGTGAATAAGACAAATAAAGAAAGAACATTTATTCTCTACCGATGTGTTACTGTTACCCCGCTAACTTTGACTTGAAAACCAATGCCCGTTCGACACAACAATAACCAATAAATGTAATTTTCATGTGAGAGCGACGATCTAGCAGAAGCCATTTTCAACCACCGGCGCATTTCACAACTATGATGACAAACAATAAATACTATATTATCGGGAAAAACGGGCGTACCTGACTGTCCAATTTCTGCGGAGATCGCTGCCAATGCACCGACTTTCTTCACTCGGTTGGAATACTCTTGGCACGAGACATCAAACAGACACGGCAGAGTTTGCCACATCTCTACCATTGTTACCTCCGCCTCGTTCGTCCAGTCCGCCATTTTGCATCGTTTTTGTATGGACACGGTCACATGACCCTTCGCAGCCCGGTGATTGGCTGATGCGTTAAAACCCCGACGCGATCGATCGCCGACTAGCACACACCTACCGTATACGATACGACTGACCGCTCACATATACCGATTCTCGAACGGGCCGATTCGTTTTTCGAATCGGTTGCGATTCGAGTTGTAAGCCCTAAAACTTAGTTTTATACGCGAATCGCAAGCGTCTAGTGTGCGCGGGGTCGCACACCTAACGACTAAAACTCAGTTTTATGCGCGAAACGGGCAGTTTTAGATCGTATACGGGAGGTGTGTACTAGGCATTAGGCTCTCGGTCACGTTAGGCTCAAGGTCACGTTATGGTGGAGCTGTGGTGTAGTCACACTATGATGTAATGGCCAACATTAGCATTACTAGTGTTACTACTGGTTGTTGGTTGTTGGTTGGTTGGTTGTTGGTTGGTTGTTGGTTGGTTGTTGGTTGGTCAGTTGGTTGTTGGTTGGTTGTGGATTGGTTGTTGGTTGGTTGTTGGTTGGTTGTGGATTGGTTGTTGGTAGGGTGTTGGTTGGTTCTTGGTTGGTTGTGGATTGGTTGTTGGTTGTTGGTTGGTTGGTTGTTGGTTGATTGTTTGGTTGTTGGTTGGTTGTTGTTTGGTTGGTTGTGGATTGGTTGTTGGTTGGTTGGTTGTTGGTTGGTTGTTGGTTGGTTGTTGGTTGTGGATTGGTTGTTGGTTGGTTGGTGGTTGTGTGTTTGTGTGTGTCTGTGTATGTGTGTGGGTGGGTGTCTGTCTGTGTATGTATGTGTTTGTGTCTGTGTGTATGTGTCTGTGTCTGTGTCTCTCTGTCTGTTTGTGTGTATGTGTGTGAGTCTGTGTGTGTGTCTTGGTGTGTGTCTGCGTGTGTCCGTGTCTCTCTGTGTATGTGTTTGTGTGTCTGTGTGTGTGTCTGTGTGTGTCTGTGTATGTCTGTGTGTGTCTGTGTGTGTGTTTGTGGGTGTGTATGTGTGTGTCTGTGGGTGTCTGTGGGTGTGTCTGTGTGGGTCTGTGTGTGTATGTGTGTGTATGTGTCTGTGTCTGTGTGTATGTGTGTGTGTGTCTGTGTGTGTGTCTGTGTGTGTCTGTGTCTCTCTGTCTCTCCATCTGTATGTCTCTCCATCTGTCCATCCATCCCTCTGTCTGTCCGTCCCTCCCTCCGTCTGTCCGTCCGTCCCTCCGTCTCTCCGTCTATGTGTATCTCCGTCCCTCTGTCTCTCCGTCCCTCTGTTTCTCTCTCCGTCTCTCTGTCTGTGTGTGTTTTTGTGTATGTGTCTGTGTGTGTCTATGTCTGTGTCAGACAGACACACAGACAGACACACACAGACACACACATGGACACACACACATACACACACAGACACACACACAGACACACATATACATACACAGACACACACACACAAACACACACACAAACACAGAGACAGAGAGACACAGACACACACACAGACACACACATACACACTCATACACACATACCCACACATACACATACACACATGCACACACAGACACACACACATACACACACAGACACACACAGACACACACAGACATACACACACATACACATGTGACACACCCACAGACACATACAGACACACACACAGACACATACACACACAGACACACACACAGACACACACAGAGAAACAGACAGACACACACAGACACACACAAATAAATATCTTCTACGTCCTCTCTCGTTCCGATGACGTTAGACTGTCGTTTCACCCACGTCGACCACGCCGCGGTGTCGTCCAACTTGGCCCCGTATTTGCATATCACGTCAGGTTTTTCAAAAGTCCCACTCGTCGGACACTCGTTGGCCATTACGTCGTTGTGTAACTGCACCATTAGGATAGAGGTAACTTATGATACCTATGTACATACATGTAAGTACTATGAGCAAGAAACCACATTGAGATATGGAGAGTGATTTATGTTGTCATGACAGCGGTAATTCCCAGGGTCTCCTATGTTGTGAAGGAATTAACAATTCAACATGATATATAGTAAGTAGAGAGTGGTGAGCACATTGGTGACAAGGTACGCTCCATTCAATCTCATTAACTGAAAGGATGTGTTATTTACCCACGAACAGCATGTGATGTTTATGATGTACCCTGTCTCTGTATAGAGATATACTGGCGCCATTATTGTACATATATTGCTTTGATACACGAGTGCCTAAAGCGTTAAAGGGGCACTGACATGACAAAAACAAATTTACATTAAAGCGGTAGTAATATGACCAACACAACATTACATGACCAACACAACCTTACCTTAAATGGGCATTAACATGACCAACACAACCTTACCTTAAAGGGACACTAACATGATCAACACAACATTACCTTAGAGAGACATTACCATGACCAATGCAACATTACCACAAAGGGAATTACCATGACCAAAACAACTTTGCTTTAAAAGGGCATTAACATGACCAACACAACTTTACCGTAAACGAGCAGTAACATAACCAATGGAAATATACATTAAAGGGGCAGTAGCATGACCAACAACAAACTACTTTAAAGGGGCATTAATATGATCAACACTTACCTTAAAGGGACATTAATGACCAACACAACTCTACATTAAAGGGGCATTACCATGATCAACACAACCTTACCTTAAACATACACTACCATGACCAACACAAGCTAACCTTAAAGGGGCATTAACATGACCAAAGGACCTTTTCCTTAAAGGGGCAATAACATGACTAACAGTAACACTATTTTACATTAAATGGGCAGTAGCACGACCAACACAAATTTACATTAAAGGGGCATTGATATGATCAGCACAACTTTACCTTAAAGGACATACATATGATCAATGCAACTTTACCTTAAAGTGGCATCAACATGACAAACACTACTTTACCTTAATGGGGCATTATTAACATGACCAACATAGTTTTACCTTAAAAGGGCATTAACATGACCACACAACTTTACCATAAAAGGGCATTAACATGACCACACAACTTTACCATAAAAGGGCATTAACATGACACACACAACTTTACATTAAAATTACATTAACATGACCAACATAACTTTACCTTAAAGGGGCATTTACATGACAAACACAACTTTACCTTAAAGGGGCATTATTAACATGACCAACATATCTTTACCTTAAAAGGGCATTAACATGAAAAGCACAACTTTACCATAAAATGGCATTAACATGACAAACACAACTTTACCTAAAATGACATTAACATGACAAACATAACTTTACTATTGAAGGGCATTAACATGACAAACACAACTTTACCTAAAATGACATTAACATGACAAACATAACTTTACTATTAAAGGGCATTAACATGACAAACACAACTTTACCTAAATTGACATTAACATGACAATCATAACTTTACTATTAAAGGGCATTAACATGACAAACACAACTTTACCTAAATTGACATTAACATGACAAACATAACATTACTATTAAAGGGCATTAACATGACAAACACAACTCTACCTAAAATGACATTAACATGACAAACATAACTTTACTATTAAAGGGCATTAACATGACACACACAACTTTACTTAAAATGACATTAACATGACAAACATAACTTTACTATTAAAGGGCATTAACATGACAAACACAACTTTACCTAAAATGACATTAACATGACAAACATAACTTTACTATTGAAGGGCATTAACATGACAAACACAACTTTACTTAAAATGACATTACCATGACAAACATAACTTTACTATTAAAGGGCATTAACATGAAAACCACAACTTTACTTAAAATGACATTAACATGACCAACATAACATTACTATTAAAGGGCATTAACATGACAAACACAACTTTACTTAAAATGACATTAACATGACAAACATAACTTTACCATTAAAGGGCATTAACATGACAAACACAACTTTACTTAAAATGACATTAACATAACAAACACAACTTTACCATTAAAGGGCATTAACATGACAAACACAACTTTACCTAAAATGACATTAACATGACAAACATAACTTTACTATTGAAGGCTTACATGCAAACACAACTTATAAATGACATACATGACAAACATAACTTTACTATTGAAGGGCATTAACATGACAAACACAACTTTAATTAAAATGACATTACCATGACAAACATAACTTTAGTATTAAAGGGCATTAACATGACACACACAACTTTACTTAAAATGACATTACCATGACAAACACTACTTTACCTTAAAGGGGCATTATTAACATGACCAACATAGCTTTACCTTAAAAGGGCATTAACATGACAAACACAACTTTACCATAAAATGGCATTAACATGACAAACACAACTTTCCCTAAAATGACATTAACATGACACACACAACTTTACCTAAAATGACATTACCATGACAAACACTACTTTACCTTAAAGGGACATTATTAACATGACCAACATAACTTTACCATTAAAGGGCATTAACATGACAAACACAACTTTACTAAAATGACATTAACATGACAAACATAACTTTACCATTAAAGGGCATTAACATGACAAACACAACTTTCCCTAAAATGACATTAACATGACCAACATAACTTTACCTTAATGGGGCATTAACATGACCAGCCCAACTTTGCTTCTTTATAATTATCGTGATGAACTACGTTTATTCCTATTTTATATATCTGAAAACATTCTTCTCTCTGAGAGTCATTTAGGCTACAATCACTGTGTTAGACAATTAGCCCTCATAACCCCCACCCACAACTATTTCAGTAACAGGGAATATGCCAGGGAATGTTGACACAATTGGAGAGGCTTACTCTATGAAATAGAACTGAAACAAATTTACACTCATGGATCAGTCAATAAAAACGACGGTTATATGTAAGGAGTTCTATGTAACTGTTTGTTTTGTTTGTTGTTGTTTTACGTCCTAGCAACATCTAAGGTCATATCAGGATGGGTACCGACTTGTGACAGTGCGCACTCATGGCGACTTTATAGTGCTGGCCCACTGGGAGACCAGGCCACCAGCACCATGACCTGATATCCCGACACTGAGCCAACCAGTCCTTACCCTATCCTAATAATGACAAGCGCCTGGCTAGGAAGCGACAAGTTAAAATTTTTAAGTCATTGGTTTGACTCGACCAGGGTTCGAACCCACGATCTCTTGCTCTACCAACACAGGAGACGGACGCTCTGACTCTTTCGGCCATCCCGTCTGGTTTTCTATGTAACAGAATTCCCTATTGAAATATATCAGAAAGCCTGCTTTGACTAACAGTGAATATGAAACCGGCTGACAATCCCTATCATTAATATAATAGGACAAGGACTGGTTTGATGTGACTGAGTGCGATATTGGTTATGGTGCCATTGACCCGGTATCCCACTGGGACAGCACTATAAACTCACCATGAGTATGCACTGTCATAAGTCACTAACTGTAATGATATAACCTTAGATGTTGCTAGGATGTAAAACCCCAACAAACATTCTCCTAGGGAGCACATCCGAGTAAACATTTCCATACTGACAAGCTGTCTGGTCTTGGCACATCGCCTTTTGGCACGGTCTCCTGCAACCTGGCTTTATTCTGTACTCTCAAACCCTAAATAAATGGAGCCTTGAGGCTAATCACAGTGTCTTATGTAAATCACTCGCCTTTACAAGTTAAACCTATGCGTCATTCCAAACCTCTAGCCAAATAATCTTGAGGCAAAATAAATATGGAGTAATGAGGCAATATTTCCTCAAATAACACAAAAATGAATTTGTTAAATAGGTGGGACTGTACTTGATAAGAGCAGGTTCACCGGGGTTGACCAAACAATGAGAATAGCATAGAATAATTCCTTGTTTATATTAATATAATATAGTATATGTTATATAGCTCATAGAGGGGATGCAATAACATAGATATATACCTAGATATATGACCTTAGATGTTGCCAGGATGTAAAACTCCAACAACCAACCAATCAACTCTCCTCACATACATACACAAAAAAAAAAAATATATATATATATATATATATATATATATATAGATATATGTATGTATATATATATACATATATGTATATATAATTCGGTATGTGGAATATAAATATGAACACTAACCGCATCAGTTCTTTGTCTCCTGAGAACCGCTTTATATTAGTCAGTAGTTCCCTCTCCAGCCACGGTGGCGTCACCAGTGAATGGTTACTCTTGCCCGTTAAGCAACCACAACTTAGTGAATTAAAACTTACATATGTGGGGGGGGGGGGGATAAATATTGAAATCTGAATAGCAAGTGGTGGGTTTGCAGTGTGAACTGCCTAATGGCCCTGTCACATTATGACGCATTTCACCAGCGCGCCGCCAACGCGTAAAATAACTTTTTTACGTCGAGAAGCGTCAAACTTTTCAGCATGGGGGGCAAAGTTGGACGTATAAATATTGTATACACAGCGTATGGCCAATGTATGACCAATGTATGGCTAACGAAAAATGGTCGAATTACGCTCACAGTACATTCACAGAACGCCGGTGAACATTATATACGTTATTCGATCGCCAGAACTATGCGTCATACATTATATACATCAAGACATGCTGGAGAAATGCTAAACGTACATTAGACATACATTAGGCGTACGTTATCCATATGTTGTCAGTATGTGGACTGTAAGTTCCCACTGCCTTTAAAGTAGGTCAACATAGTGCAATGTAGTGAACAACATTTGACTAACATATGTCTAACGTACATCGATGTACGCCTAACGCATACATAATGTACGGCGGACGTAAAATCCACAGGTTTGTCAAATTTTGTCGTATGTCAAAAGTTTTGTGCATGCACAAAACTTTGCCGACCCCCTGACGTGCGACGCTGTATCTCAATGAATGTCAACGTACATTGACGTATACCAATGAGTGCCTAACGCATAATGCATAACGATGTATCCCAATGTAGCGGCAAAAAATCACATACGTCGACGTACGTTTGCGCGATGCGTCGTAATGTGACAGCACCATAAGGAACACACTGGTGGCAATAGTCGGGCCACTACAGAGGAATCGCAGGCTGTCCAGCAATTGGACATTAAAATAATCAGAGTATTCATGATAATTAATTAACCATTAATTAATAGATAATGAAGCATAATAGATTACAACCATATATATATATATATCATATATATATATATATATCAACGTTTTCTTTCCGACGTGATTTCGTGGACTTGGGACGAGGGCTTGTCCTCACTTGGCGTGCTGCCACCTGCTGTCAATCACTCCCAGATAAGCCCGACCTGCTGGTCGCTGATTGGCTATGACGCCCGGACGCCCCCTGGCCACCACGGCAGCCATTCATCAACGTCAGCCTATCAACTGCTATACTCACCTGCATGTTTCCTGTGCCCGGGCCCCTCCCTACCCAAGGGCACTGCGACCATTAACGCCAATCTATATATATATATATATACATATATATATATATATTATATATATATATATATATGTAAATTTTCCTTCAGAGTGTGACGCGAGGGGGCGCCCGCCCCGCAATACCCGACAGCTGGGAGGGGGGGGGGGCGTTCCACCAATGCGCAAGAGGAAATATAGGATGTACATGTTACCCTTGCATTTATACTCGTATAATGCATTATACATCACATATATCTTTATACACTGACAGTAACACAGGTCTCGCTCAGCAGTTGGGTGGTTGTTGGACTTTTACATCCTGGCAACATCTAAGGTCAAATCAGGATGGGTACCGACATATGACAGTTGTACACTCATGGTGACATCGTAGTGTTGCCCCACTGGGAAATCAGGCCACCAGCACCATGATCTGATATTCCACTCAGTCACATTATCCTGACACTGAGCTAGCCAGTCCTTGCCATATCCTATTAATGTTGAGTGCCAGGCTAGGAAGTGATAAGTATCAATTTTATAAGTCATTGGTTTGACTCGACCAGGAACCAAACTCCTGATCTCCCGCATGTGAGCCCTGCGCTCTACCGATTCGGCCACCGCACGCCCGGTCTAGCGCAGCAGTAGGCCAGGTGGTAGCAAGGTGGCGCCACCGGTATGGTTTGGCTGGTGAGTAGGACAGGACGAGATACATTTATACTCACATAATTTTGTCTACATCACAGGTATATATTAATATAAATTAACGGAGGGAGAATACTTGCCTGGCATCGCCAGCTGGCCTTAAGTATGTATTCTGAATGTATTCATAGTCATGCTCCAACTCGGCTTAGGTATTTGGCACAACATTCACGACTGGGCGTCAGCCTACCCTAACCAAATATATGTATAGGGCAGCCTATATATATATATACATATATGTATATATACACATTTATAATATATACACATATATATACACAAATATATATATATATATACATATATATATATACGTATATATATATATATATATATATATATATATATATATATGAGCCTGTCTCAAAAGGTGATAACTCTTTTTTGTGTGTCCATTGTAACGATTGACACAAAACAGCACAGAAACGGTTACACTGAAAACACAAGGACATTTGCTTCAAATCAATATGTATTCTATTGGGATTATGAAACACCATGTAAAAAACAAATCAGTTTATCCTTAGCAATTGCATAAGCAGATAGTATGTCGATTGTTACAATGGACAAAGTTTTGTCCCATATTGCTTAGCACCTTTTGAGACAGTCTCATATATAGGCTGCCATGCAGACATGATAGGACTGTGCAACTCCTATGTCTAAGCAGCTGAAAGCCAATAACCCAATCCACCCATCTAATATCTGAGTAAGAAAAGCCAGTGTAAATCCCTAATTATTTCAAATGATCAATGCTGATTGATTGATGGTGTACGACCATATTGGCAGAAAAAACCCTCAGTCACAGTGTAAAGTTAGGGGCGTTTATTCAATCACTTATGTTTCATGAAAATACACGCATTAATCACATCTATCTGTTTACTTGGGCATGGGGATCTGACATAGTCAGATTTGTGTTAAATAACAACAAGTTATCTTCGATGTAATTTTATAGTGGTTAATGTTGTGTCAAATGAAAGCAAAATTTAATTTATAAAACATAAATAAAGGTAGTTTTATTTTGTTCTTTTTTTGTGATAAATACCCTGCCCATAACGGATAATGCTAGGTACACACCTACCTAGCGTATACGATCTAAAACTGCCCAAAAGTCATGAGGTGTGCGCTCCCCTAGCACACCTACCGATTGCGACTTAAAACTCAGTTTTAGGGCTAAAACTCCTTCCTTACGATTGCGATTCGCCATTCAAAAAATGAATCGGCCCGTTTTCAGTTTTAAGCGGGGCGGGTCGGGTCACGACTTTTAGTGCGCGAAGAACGGTAGGTGTGTACCTAGCATTAGTGTGTTAACACTTGTTTTCACTGCTAGGCAGCACTAATCCAATTTGATTCAAGTCTTTTGAATTTTGTTGTAGTAGTAATTTTCGATGTCTTGCTTATGGCTTGTAACTGTTTGTAGATTGCAAGCAAACAAAATCCAGCTTTTCTCATTCTCAGCTTTACATCTTTCATTATTCGGTTTTGTTTTTTCTATTGTAGCTTGTTAAATTTCATTAGTTGTTAGTAATGCCTCAAGGTCTAATGATTTCGATAGGTTGATGTAGTTACTTGTTTGTATTGTACTAATGAAATATATATCATCAGCCAGCATTTTGCCTATGAACATTAGAGTCATGAGGGCAAACTCTCCCGATTTGGCGGGATATCTCCATAAAATATAACATCATGAACCAATCTCTTGTTTCCCGCTTTTAATTTGTCAAAATTTTCGGTTGTTTAACGAAAGGTTTACACGTTCTTTTTTTGCACCAAAGTGTACCAATATGTATCAGTTTTGTCTAAATTCTCCAAGCGAGCCTGCCTCCCCATTGCGGGAGGGGCCGACCCCCCCCCCCCCCCCACCCAGCCCACACCACCCCGCTGCACTCTCCCCCTTCAGTCACGCTATTTCTCCTTATTTAAGATGAGTATATTAGGGAGATCTCCCTACACACACTCTATTTAGCATACGCGGCACATCTACAATGAGTTTGCCCGTTCATCTTCCGCTTTGGTAGATCGTGGGATTCGAACCCACGGGTTCGAACCCTGGTCGAGTCAAACCAATCACTTACAAATTGATATTTTTCGCTTCCCATCCAAGCGCTCAACATTATTAGGATAGGGCAAGGACAGGTTGGCTCAATGTCAGGATAATGTGACTGAGTGGGATGTCAGATCATGGTGCTGGTGGTCTGGTCTCCCAGTGGAGCAGCACTATTAAGTCGCCACGAGAGCGCACTATCACAAGTCGGTAGCAATCATGATATTACCTGATATGTTGCCAAGAAGTAAAACTCCAACAACCAACCAACTAATCAGAAAACTGAGAGTGGACTGAGTGGGATATCAGATCATGGTGCTGGTGGTCTGGTCTCCTACTGGGGCAGCACTATAAGGCCGCCACGAGCGCGCACTGTCACGAGTCGGTAAACATCATGATATGACCTTAGATGATGCTAAGAAGTAAAACTCCAACAACCAACCAACTAATCAGAAAACTGACAGTGAATCGCTAACAACACGTATTTACCTCCTCGGCAAACACTTAACAAGTCACGCCCCTTCAAGTAAGCCTCCAATTGGAACGCTGCGAGATTAAAAACAGCAGGCATTTGTCATACTCTATGATGGATTTTTATGTTGATTTTCTGTTATGCCCTTTTTAAAACTTTTCCCCCTCCACTTCTTTTTCTCCACGCTTAAGAAGAAGACATATATAATTATTTCCAACCAGCAAACATAATTATGTTCTAAAGCACTTCAGTAGACGCCTCGTCAAGCCCGGTGGCCAGTGGCTGCCTCCGGGCGAATGGCAAGTGGGATTGGGTCCCAGGAGAAGATTGGATACTCACTCTGGGTTTTTGTTTGCAGGTGTTTTCTGTAATAGTAATTGCATAAATATAGATAGCAATTAGCTTATAGGCGCCAACTCTAATTCATGCTTCAAGGTTCTACTTGGCCGACCGGATGCGGTGGCCGAATCGGTAGAGCGCAGGCTTCCCATGTGGAAGGTTGGGATTTCGAATCCCAGCCGAGTCAAAATAATGACATATATAATTGATACTTGTCGCTACCTAGCCTGGCGCTCGTCATTAATAGGATAGGACAAGGGCTGGTTTGCACAGCGGCAGGATAATGTGACTGAGTGGGATATCAGGTCATGGTGCTGGTGGCCTGGTCTCCCACTTGGGCATCACTATAACGTCGCTCTGAGTGCGCATTGTCACAAGTCGGTACCCATCGTGATATGACTTTAGATGTTGCTAGAACGTAAAAACAACAAGCAACAACACTCTACTTGGCGGCTATATTTGTCTTATGATTCCGAGCCTACAGTTTCTGAATGGTGTACTCCACCACCAATGTCGTCTGCTACGCAAAATCAATTCAATTCTTTTATTTTAACTCTCTGCAAGGTATGTTTACAATAAAGTGAGGTGATACAATAAATGCATACAAATTCCTTACAGACAGAAAGGATCCCAGAAAAGCGATGCTTATCTAGCTGGTCTCCAAAATAGAACCTTCTTCCATTTTCTACATACATCGAGGATTGTGGGGTGAAAAGGGACTAAGAATTGGAGTAGACTACTCTAATCCATGTACATGTAAGTGAGAAATAATCAATTATGTTAATTCTTGCTATTTTCGTGCGTGGATTTTTGTGTCTGTTCATTATGCAAATTCAATTACGTGTGAGGTTCAGAGACGGAAGAGAAGAAGCGAAGTTAAAGTAAGAAAGCAAACTCGTGGGAATGGTCTCGGCTTGAAATATCCTCACAGGGTGCTTTTTGTTCTTTCTTCATTGTTTTCCTTTAAAATCAGCTGTCAAGGTAAATAGAACGCCTTGTTTATAATTGCATTGACCTTCAGGGGAAAAGCCCAAGACAAAACAAGAAGAAAAATCAAGTGAAGTACACAACAAGCAATTGTGTTAGCTAACATTGACAACATCTTAGCCTAGCTACAAGAACCCTATTCCCTCCGGACCATCCGCCTAAAGACACAAAGGGACCGATTATGGTATTTATTATACTTTATTGAGGCTATTAATATGTATTATCATATAATTTACATTTCACTAACCAAAGCAATTAACGTTCGAAACTTGTATACTTCGATGGCTTACTATTTCTTTTACAGGGTTTTTATTAATAAATTCATTAGATTGTTCACTAGTATCTGAGACTGTCTCAAAAGGTGCTAAGCAATATGTGACAAAACTTTGTCCATTGTAACGATCAACATACTATCTGCTTATGCATTTGCTCAGGATAAACTGATTTGTTTTTTACATGGTGTTTCATAATCCCAATAAAATACATATTAACTTGAAGCAAATGTCCTTGTGTTTTCAGTGTAACCGTTTCTGTGCCGTTTTGTGTCAGGCAGGATGCAATACAATAATATAATGAATATGTTTAGAACAAGAATTACTTATGGTTAATCAATGGTGATGTACACATCAGCCTGTAAAGTGACTGAAATTGTATGTTTCTTAGCTGAAAATGCTTAATTATGGAGAGTTGTGTCTTATACGAATATGGTCACGTACGTATAGACACTGCTAAAGATACGTGAGGAATGATGGCGCATGCACGTGTACGCCTAGACTTTGAGTCTACGAATACGGTCATGTACGCATAGCCACTGCCATGATGAATCTTGACTGAAATAAAGTTGCAGTCTGATGGGTTCGAGTTTCTGCCACTTTTTAAAGCTTCATAGTCCGATGAAAACATCAAATTTTCAAACCCAGACAATTATCTCGATTTAATTTTACATATCTAAAGCCCCGTTCACACTGGCGAGTTAAAACGCTTCATCTAACTCGCCTTGCCTAGTTCGCTTCACATTCGCCATGTGGACGCTACGCTGAAGCGATTTAGGGCTGAATCGATGCATCTAGTTCGCTTCAAATAAACCACCTCGGGAGGTAGTATAGATGAAGCGATTTATCTGGTTCCTGGGTAGTGATAGTGTAAAAGAGCAGTGCTTGCCAGATACAGGCTCAGGTGTAACTATTGCTGGTGCCCGGCAGTGTTAGGGCCCGATTAGGCCGAAATCTATTGAATGCGATCATATTTAACAGAATTACATACTCAAATAATGAAATTTAATTAAATTAACCTTAAATTCCAGGCGATATTAACGTAGCAGCTAGATCGGCGTCGAATCGCCGAGTGTAAACAAAACAAATAGCAGCGCTTGCCAGATACAGATGGGGGTAGTTGCTCATGCGCAGATATCGATTTCCGCCTTAAACCGCTCCGTGCGTGGACACAACACTAGTTTGCCTCATCTAGTTCGCCTTATCTAGTTCCACCTAATGTTGTGCTGTGTGAACGGGGCTTAACTTAGATATGTGTGCACTTATCAAACATTTATCACTACATAGAATGGATTGCCGAGCCAATTTAATCAAACCTGTTACTGCAGAAGCCTATGCTCACTGCCTGTAGTGTCAGAGTTTTGGTGTGCTTGCCAAAATTAATCTTGCATGTTTGCACTTCAAATATCTCAAAAGTCAGCGATTTTAAATTAAAATAACTTCAAGCTTAATAAAGGTTGATTGTTCATATTTTAAAAAAATGGGTAATTTAGCGCGCGAAGAAGATGGCATTCGTTATTAAGGACGCGTAAGGTGCCACCTATAGTATTACAGCAGAAAATTTTAATTGGCTGCTGATCGATGCACTGCCTACGTTTAAAGACATCCAAAATATCGAATCGAATACTCAAGATATTCTCACTTCCTCCTGAACTTTCAAAACGATAACATCCATTCTCTACGCTCCTTAACTTTGCCATCCCGCCCACCCCAGCATTTAAGACTAAACAGATAGGGCTAAGTGTCTTCGAAACTTGAGTGATACATTACTGACTAACTTGACTACTGAAAAATAAATACCACCTTATACTTGTCTCTCTCGCCATCTTAAAGTTGCATAATCCGATGGTTTTGAATTTCTGTATTTTTTTATAGATAAATATATTAGATCGATCACTAGTATCTGTAAATGTTCAAAGTTACTTTTATTTTAAGTGGTAAACCATTTAGATATTTTGAGTGCAAACATGGAAAATTATTTTTGGCAAACTTGCCAAAACCCTGACACCATAGACTTCTGCAGTAACAGGTTCTGTTAAATTGACTCAGTATTGCCTTCTACGCAGAAACAAATGCTTAATAAGTGCATCATCAGTATCTAAGTTAGATATGTAAAATCAAATCTAGATAATTGGTTTGGTTTTGAAAATTTGATATTTCATCGGACTATGCAGCTTTAATCTAACAATCAACCTAATATCGTTATCTAGGAAAAGGACAGAAACTCAAAACCTTGGGACTATGCAACTTCAAGATTAATTATATAAGGTTGATGGTTTAATCTATTGTGGTAGTCTGCACTGGCCTCTCAGGCTAACCAGTGGTCCACAACTGGTTCATTAAAGGCTGTGGTATGTGCTGTTTTGTCTGTGGGAAAGTGCATATAAAAAAAAAAACCTGGCTGCTTATTGGAAAGACTAGTCTATGTGGCAGCAGCAGGTTTCCTTCAAAGAAATATGTCAGAATGATTATGTTTGACATCCAATAGCCGATGATATGAAAATCAATGTGCTCTAGAGGCATCAGTAAAGTTGCATAGTCCGATGAAATACACAATTTTCAAAACCAAAACAATTATCCAGATTTGATTTTTACATATCTAACTTAGATACTGATGCACTTATTGAACATTTTATTCTGCCGAGAAGGGAATACTGAGTCAATTTAATAGAACATGTTACTGTGGAGGTCTATGGTGTCAGAGTTTTGGCAAGCTTGCCAAAACTAATTTTCCATGTTTGCACTCAAAATATCTAAAAAGTTTACCATTTAAAATAAAAGTAACTTTGAACTAATGTAAAGTAGATACGAGTGATCGATCTAATATATTTATCTCAGAAAAAATACAGAAAACCAAAGCCATCAGACTATGCAACTTTAAATAAAACAAGACTTTGTCCTCTCAGGCAAGGAGCCACATAGACAGGTAGTCTTGGATCGGGTGATTGTACAAGGGAGCATAGGGTTCTATGGAGAGGTGAGAGCCCACACGAAAGAAGCACCACCAACTGAATATTAATGGTGCGGTGTAACCCAATCGTAATCACATTACAGTGATTTCAAAGGTCATTAGCTAAAACCATTGTTTAACTAGTTTAAATGTATCCACAATGATACGCAAATCATCCCCACCTAAAGTGACCTCACCACAGGAGGTCTCCCGATTTGAATCGCCCTATAATTGTTCCAGCTCTAAAACCACGGAAGGCCTCCTGATTTCAAGCCCGTCCTGATTGTGGCAGCTGTAAAACCTCAGATATTACCAAGGGATATCTCCCGATTTCGAAGTAAAGTAAGGTAGATCACAACGATCAGCGTAATATAGTTATCTCAGAAAATGATAGAAACTCAAAACGGTAAATAAGTAGGGACGTAATCGATTAACACGACCCGGGCGACTTGGGTCACCCGAGTCATCAGAATTTCAAATCGAACACCGCGAGTGGAGTCAACAAAAACACGTGCCGTGTGCAAAACGACCCGACCCCAGTAACCCACCTCTTGGCTGGGGTTTGCTAGGAGTGATGACATCACATTTGAGCTGGTACCTGTAGGATAACAGCTACCAGTACAGTTCCTATGTGTTGTTTTAATGCTTTTTAAAAAATAACCCAGATTGTCAGCTTCTACAATCATATAATAGTTTAAATCCTATTTTGCTGTAATTATATCGGTTATTGAAAAGAAATATTAAGTTTTAGATTAAGCCACCATTTTATCCACCCCGAGCATATTCGTTTATTCAACCGGAGTCTGTAGGATGTGCGCATGCGCCAAAAACTGGCTCGGGTGACCCGAGTTCATTAATCGATTACACCCTAGATGATCAACTCATGTGGTCTGTAGAACTTATCCCAAGCACGATGTTTATAGATCAGCGATGCTTGTAATGTCATGACTTCATAACAGTAAAAGCTCAATGAATATACATGGGGACTTTTAGTGCGATGTTAAGGATGGTTGCATGAATGTATCTAACAAGCTTCAGCTTTTTACAATTATTTCCAAACCGTGGCCAGAAATGTCCAAATATTACTGACCTATAATCCAGTACCTAGGATGACGTCATATGTCAATATTGGCATGTCATATGTCATGTCGTGATCTATTTTCATGTGTTTATTTGCATTGCCAACAATTTTGTTAATCACCTTATTGCCATTTAGTAATAAATCTTCAAAATATATACTCATGTATACTAGTAGAATACATCTCCGAAAAGGCCGTTTCTCAAATAAATATGAAGTAGGAAGTAATAACGTCATAATGACAGAAGCTCAATGAGGATACACTGGGACTTTTTGTATGTTATTAAGGATGGTTCGCGGAGTGTATCTACCAAGTTTAAACATTTAACTAATTTGGTCCGACCATTTCGCCATTTTCCCGGATTATGTAATGTCATTAGCCCCATTCACACTGGCGAGTTAAAACGGTTCATCTAATTCGCCTTGTCTAGTTCGCTTCACATTCGCCGTGTGGACGCTACCCTAAAGTGATTTAGGGCTGAATCGATTCAGCTAGATCGGTTCATCTATACCACCTCACGCGGTAGTATAGATGAAGTGAACTAGCTTAAGTCGGCCCAACTTCCTTGAGTGAACGCGAGCGGCTTAGATGAGCCGGATTAAGGACGTCACACCCATGCGCAGTCGAGACCTTAGTTTGTTGACTTTCCAGTTGATCCAAAGCTCATATTATATCATTTGGTCTATGAAACCGCTAGCTGTGCACAGATATTTTTTTCTTCATTTATTTTTAGGTTTTCACTGCCCAGCAGAAGTTTTGACCGTTCCAAAACAATACGACTCAGTCTATACATATTTAGGTCGAACCCACCCTCTCTCATGGCGACGTCGACTAACCGAAAGTGGCGCTGGTTAGTATGGACTTGCTCATGCGCAGATATCGATTTCCAGCTTAAACCGCCCCAAGTACTGCAAGTGTGGACACGACACACTTTCACGCCTAGTTCGCCTCATCTAGTTTGCCTTATCTAGTTCGGCCTAAAGTTGTGTGTGTGAACAGGGCTATTAACAATGACTGAACATGTGTGTAGGGACACCATATCTCATAAACTACAACAAGGAAGACAATAATGTGTAGGCATCCAGTTCAGGATACCTCCCTCTATATACTTCGCATTGAGGGATTGTGTCTCTTCAAGTGAATGGCACCATTCATGAATATTGGTGTCCGGGTGTTGACTCAGGAGGCAGGACGTTGGGGAACGGTGTTTAGGTGTATTTATGTATGGGGGTGGGTATGTGGGTGAGTTGTGTCTAGGTGTGTGGTGTGTGGTGTGTGGTGTGTGTGGTGTGTGGTGTGTGGTGTGTGGTGTGTGGTGTGTGGTGTGTGGTGTGTGGTGTGTGGTGTGTGGTGTGTGGTGTGTGTGTGTGTCTAGGTGTGTGGTGTATGGTGTATGGTGTGTGGTGTGTGGTGTGTGGTGTATGGTGTGTGGTGTGTGGTGTGTGGTGTGTGGTGTGTGGTGTCTAGGTGTGTGGTGTGTGGTGGGTGGTGGGTGGTGTGTGGTGTGTGGGGTGTGGTGTGTGGTGTGTGATGTGTGGTGTGTGGTGTGTGGTGTGTGGTGTGCGGTGTGCGGTGTGCGGTGTGGGTGAGCTGTGTCTAGGTGTGTGGTGTGTGGTGTGTGGTGTGTGGTGTGTGGTGTTTGGTGTGTGGTGTGTGGTGTGTGGTGTGATGTGTGGTGTGTGGTGTGTGGTGTGTGATGTGTGATATGTGTGGGTGTGGGCATGTGGTATGTGTACATGGTGTGTGTGGCGGGTGTACAAGGATGTGTGGGGTGGGTGTGATGTATGTGGGTGTGGGATGGTCAGTGTGAGGTGTACCTGGGCATGTGGGTGTGTATATCCATATGGGTATGTACATGGGGATGTGGGTGTGTTTGTGGGTGTACATGTGAGATGTGGGTGTGTATGGGGATGTGAGGTTGTATGTGGTGATGTGGGTGTGTGTGAATGTAGATGTGTGTGTGGGGGGTTGGGGTGCGGGGGGGTGCTGCCTGGGTACACTTGCTATCCGGACCGCACTCTGTCCACACCTCTCTCTATCACCTCTTCGCTGGCCTTGCTCCTCCTTGATGTGTCTGAATAGAGTTCCAGGAGGGGGAGCCCGGTGGCATTTCACTTTCTACACTTACTCTGTCCGTGTCTATGGCTCGCTGGTTGGTCACCATAGAGCAAATAGACATGGTCCTTTGACTCAACTCTCCTCATTTCTCTTTCCTAGACTCTGCCCTTTCGATTTCTCCCAGGCATACTTCTTCCCCTGACCAGGGTAGTTGTGTTCTTGGGTGGGGCCCTTCACCTTTACGATTTCTCTGTCTTGTTCTCGTTGCTGGAACCACCGCTGCACCCATCTTTACCCGCCCTTCCTCGAATCCCTTGCTGCTGACTGGATACAAGTGCTCAACTACATCTACCGCTCAACTACCGCCGGACCGAAGAGATTCGCTGCCGACCCAACGCCTCGCCGTTACAATATTGTAAAGATGTCCCCAGCTTCTACAACACTCCCTACTGAAGTTAAATCTTCAACCAAAGATTGGGCCGATTTATCAGAGCTTCTCTATTAATGTTGCAGTTCTGCAACCAGTAACCGTCGTAAGGTTACAAACTACCCAAGAATAGAGAATAGGTACCAGGAGATCCGTTCTTCAGACGCTGGTATTGGGGTGTAGGTGGAGATGTGGGTGTGGAACCGGGATGTGGAGGTGCGGAGGGTGTGTGTTGCTGCCCGGGTACCAGGAGATCCGTGGTTCTGACGCTGATATTGGCGTGCACGCGGGGATGTGGGTGCGGGGTGTGTGTTGCTGCCCGGGCACCAGGAGATCCGTGGTTCAGACGCTGGTATGAGCGTGTATGTAAATATATGGGTGAAGTTGCGGGTGTGTTGGTGGGGGGGGGGGGGCGGGGGAGGTGGTTGTGACCGTGATGGAGGGGGGGGGGGGGTGCGGGGTGCGGGGCGGGGTGTTGCTGCCCGGGAACCAGGACGCAGCGGCTTGGCGACACCGGACCACGGCCCGTACACAGCCCGGGGCTACGTGGCCCCCGGTGCCCGCCAGACGGCGCCCCGCCACCTCACCCCCACCCCCGCGTGCCTCCAGGTGGCGCTGGTACACAGCT